>NW_019168492.1:6391578-6655779 GCF_002303985.1 Durio zibethinus | reverse complement strand
TATAATATTCTCCTTTGCGGAACAAATGTCAATGCTCATTCATCCTGCTTTATGATCATATTGTCTTTTCCTGGTGGTGTTTCTTTGGAACTGGAAGCATTAGAAAGTTTTTTGTTGTAAGTTTTGTTTCATGGAAATGAGGTATTTGGTTTGAATTGAAGTGAATGGTATAGAATTTAAATAATTCTTTTTTATTAACATAAATTTCCATTTGACATGCATTTCCTATACTCAGATGGCGAAGTCACCAGAGCTATATCCTGTGGTGGTGCAGGATTTCTGTTAATATTCCACCATTTGGGGAACTGGCATGGCTAGCTGCCTTGTCTGCTCTAACTGAGCATCTTACAGGGATAGGATGACATTGTTGAATTGTATGCACTGAAATTCAAAAAATTTCCCTGGATCTATTAGAATTGACATGATTCTAACATAACGCATCTCTGTTTTCCTTTATTCTCCTAATTATATAAATTTATGTAGTTATGTTCTTATAATTTTCCTTTCAATTTTTCCTCTACTTTATTGTTCCTAGTAAGGGACTTTGAAAATTTTGATTAAACTTCTTGCCCTGCATTTTTCTCTTTTTGGTTAGTGTCATTTCTTTTGTTTTACTTGCCTTACTCTTTGCTTATCATACTCAGACTTATAGTACAACTTTAATAGCAACAAACGCACGCCAGAAACTACTTATTTTTCTTAATATAAATTTCAGATCAAAGTGGACATAAACATAGGATGGGATTTATAAATGGATCACTGAATTGTGGTTTTCCCTCTATCATTTCATGATCTGAACCTATAAAATCATTTGTGTTTGCTTGCAGTGACACCACCTTAGGTGTTTGCCATGATGATTTTAATACCTTCTTTAGTGAGACTGGGTCTGGCAAGCATGTGCCAAGGGCTATATTTGTTGATCTAGAGTCCACTGTCATTGATGAGGTTGGAGGAGGGACTTACAGACAAATCTTGCACTTGGAGCAACTTATTTCTGGCAAGGAAGATGCTGCTAATAACTTTGCTAGCGGACATTATACAGGTACAAGCATCTTTTCTGCATTTCCAAAGTACTAGCAATTTTGTTAGATTTGATCACTGGCTCAAACTTCTTTGGTGTTGTATACTGCAGTTGGTCAGGCAATTGTGGATCTTTGCCTTGACCAAGTGAGAAAATTGGCTGATAACTGCACTGGTTTCAAGGATCTTTTGAATTTAATGCTGTTGGCAGTGGAACCAGTTTTGGCCTGGGCTCGTTGCTTTTGGAGCACTTGTCTGTAGATTATGGAAAGAAGTCAAAACTTGGCTTCTCCATCTACCCTTCTCCTTAGGTAATTTCTAGAAGACTTAAAGGAAAAGTACAGGTTTCTTTTTCCCCATGCTTGAACTATTATGTGTGTGCAATTCACTGAACGATTATCCCCAATTGTGCAGGTTTCTACTGCTGTTGTGGGACCTTATAATAGCATGCTCTCAACTCATTCTCTACTTGAACACGATGATGCTGCTGTGCTTCTTGACAATGAAGCTATATACGATATCTGTAGGAGATCCTTAGACATTGAAAGACCAACTTATTGAAACTTGAACCGCTTGACATCCCAAATTATCTCTTCGTTGACCACTTCATTGAGGTTTGAGGGTGCCATAAACATGGACATCGCAGAGTTTGGACATTGCAGAGTTTCAGACTAACCTTGTGCCGTATCCTTTTATCCATCCCATGCTCTCATCATATGCCCCAGTAATCTCAGCTACAAAGGCTTACCGTGAGCAGCTATCAGTTCCTGAGATTACAAGTGCTGTTTTTCAACCATCAAGCACGATGGCTAAATGTGATCCAAGGCCTGGGAAGTACATGGCATGCTGTTTAATGTACTATGGAGATGTTGTACCTAAGGATGTCAATGCTGCTGTTGCTACCATCAAAACTAAGTGGACTGTTCAGTTAGTATATTGGTTAGTAGACATCTTTTACATTTCATTTCGAAATAATTATGTATAAGCAATCTGATTGTCATTATTACATAGAGTTCGCCAAGGGGAAAACATTATTTTGCCTTCGGTTTGTTATCTGAATGATTGTCAAGCATCTTTTATTTCAGGTGCCCTACTGGTTTCAAGTGTGGTATCAACTATCAGCCACCCACTGTGGTACCAGTGGGTGATCTCGCCAAGGTACAACGTGCAGCATGTATGATCAGCCACCCACTGTGTATGATTGGCAGAGGTTTTCTCCCGTATGCCAAGAGAGCATTTGTTCACTGGTATGTAGGTGAAGGAATGGAGGAAAGTGAATTCTCATAAGCCTGTGAAGATCTTGCTGCTCTCGAGAAAGACTATGAGGAAGTTGGCGTAGAAGGTGCGAAGATGAATAAGAACCAGAAGATTACTAGATCTATATTTCATGAAAGCAGCAGCAAATGGTCCATCATGTTCTTCAATTCATTTCAGTTCATCAGGTATTCTTATTGTTGTAAATTTGTGCATGTATACTTCATGTCTTGAATTTGTCTACCTTTGTATGTCTTTGCTCTGAACGTGGGTTGGTTTAAGTGTAGTTGTGAGAACCTATAGTTTCTGTCCTATAAGATGTGGCCCCTTTCAATGTCTAATAAAACTTCTGCTTTGTGCCATGATGTAATATAATGCAAGTCAAAATTTCCCAGAAAAATAACAGAAGCAACTAGAAAGTAAAGATTTCCCAATTTTCTATTTGGTAGGTGATTAAATATTTTGCTACAAACTGAGAGGTATGTAATTGGAAATAGAAGTTTTCCATTTAAGAAAAACAATATTTAAATAAAAAGAAAACATAAGGATTGATAAATAAAGTCCAAATTGTTGTTAAAAAATTTTTAATGAGTTTTTTTTTTAATGTAATTGCTAATCCCGTTTATTCATCAAATAAATAGCTTAATTAGATGAGAACATTACTTTTTTTTTCCTATTATAAATAGAGACAAGACTTAATGAAATTTTTATTTGCAATTTGTGAAGTTCGATATTAAAAATGATTCATTAAAAATTTTAATCTAAAATTGAAATTCATAAATTAAAAGATTTTAGATTAAAAGTATTATTAAATCATTTTTAATATTGAAATTCACTAATTTCATTTAAAAATTTTTATAGAAAACTAGCTATATTGACTTGTGAATAGTTTTTTTAAGAGGTCAAAAATAAATTAATTAATCAACTATTTACTTATATTTATGTATCTGAGATTGTTTAGAATTGAAATTAACATTTTATCAAATTATGGACTAAAGATTTTTTTAAATCTAATATCTAATAATACCAAATAAAAGAGAATTTTGCTAATGATCATCTTGAGATAGTTTTTAAAATTACAAATCTTTTAACAGTTAAATATCGCATTTAATACAATAATATTATAATATTATAAATAATTTTTTAATTAATTTTAAAAAAATACTGATGATAAAATCTAATTTGAATCCATGATGAAATTTTGATAGGTAAGAAGCATGACTATGTGAGAGAACCAAAATTAAATTAAATTAAATTATATAATTATTTAAACAAATTAAATTTTACACTGTCAATTATAACTCATTGCAGTTAAAGAGATTTTATTTTCTTATAATATTTAAAGTTTTCAAGTATGGGTGAAACATCTTACTAACGGATCATAAAATTTTATTATTTTTTATTCACTAGTTCACCGTAACTCATTATTAACTAAAATTAATTATATTAATTTGTGTGCATTTGCAAATACTATAGTACTTAATTTATTAACCCAAATAGCAATTTAGTAAATTGAAATGATTCAACTAAGCCTTAAATTAATTAATCAATTGTTGGATAAAAACGATGAAATGGTGTTTTTTTAAATATAATGTTTGAAGAACATTATCTTCACCTTCCAGTTTGAATTAATGTACATTAAATTCATCTTACAAATTTGCTAATAAAAAAATTCTTGATAATTTTAAACACTTGACACCAAGAATTAAGAAAAAAAAAAAACACTAAAAAACAACAAACTTTAAATTTTAGTAAAATTATATATATTTAGTAAAAAATATATTTTATATTTTATATGTTGATATAATAATTTGACATAATAATTTTTTATATTTGATACAACACGAACATAATATAAATGTATAAATTATCAAATCTACATTAAATTGATGTAGTCAATAACTAAATTCCCAATACATAATACTTTCTTCTAAGTAATTTTTCAACTTATTACATTTAACCTCGAACCACTTTGAGCAAACTTTTAACATCATTAATCACATTTTCATATCGGAAATAAATCGAATGTCTGCTCTTCTACCATTGTTTCAAGCCGTTTTACTATACTTCTTTCAAGATCTTCAAAGAGCTCATCGGCAGTCCATGACAACATCAATGTCTCCATATCACTATCGGCGTAATGAGCTTGCAGTGTGATTTGGAGGCAACTTATGAGATGACGATGCAAGAACAGAAAATAAGCAAAAAAAATCCAACTCAGATATTAATCAAATAAGTTCTCTACTAAGTAAACCATCAAAGCTATAAAATTGAAGATGAGTAGTTAAAAAGGAGAAAGAATGCTAGTAATTGGATTAAGAAAACAAAGTATAGTCTATAGTGCAAGGGACAACTCATGTTTCGAGTATAAATTTGATGATAGTTGCATCTTATGCCATAGTTTAAAATTTTCTTCCATAACTCAGTAACAAAATAATTTCTCAAAAACAAATGCCATATTCAAGTAAGAGATTATATACGCTAACAAATTTAAGGAATTTGGATCACATCGTCTCCTCATAAAAATCTAGGATTTGTTCACTGGCATTTCTGAAGAAACTGAAGACCACTGAAGTTACAAGGGCCTATGTCATAAAAAAAACAAACATGATTACAAAAATACAGTTTACAAACAACTAAATGAAGAAATAAGATAAAAATGATGAATCACTATAAGCTACCATGCTATTGCTTTTAGAACACATAATTACTTATGAAGAACATTTACCAAACATTGTGCATCAATAAAGACCCCAAAAATTGAAAATTTGATTCTTCTTCATGTTGGCAAAGGGAGGAATAGGTGAGTAAACACTTCAAATTTCAGTAGTATATTTTCTATGACATTGTTTAAACTTTTTTTTACATACTATATTATTAGATCTGTAACTAATACATTCACCAATTTGGTTATTTCAATGCTTAACTTATCCTAAACAATTTTGATTAGAAAATGAAAAGAATAAAAAACCAAAATAGAAACAAGTATTTAACTAGTAAAGCATGTTTACTGGTCTTGGATAGTTGTTGGAGACTCCCATAATTAACTTATGGTGTCAGAAGTGAATACACTTTATCACTATTCATTCTAGGATAGCACAATCGAGAACATAACTCGAATCTATAAGAAAATTCACTTTAATTTTGCCTTATATGTATGTAAAATAACCAGTGCCTGTAATGATAATTATTCTCTTAGTGATTCTCACCATCTACATCTCTTACACCACATCAAATTAACATGTAAACAATAATATTTCTCTTCCTTTGTCTATTTTCAAGTGTTCCATCTAATATCCCTAACTGGCTGAATCCTAAATCCTAACCCAAGGAAAGGATCAAATATTTAAAGATTGCATGAACAATTTTAAGAAAATCCAAATGTTATTGCATAATATCTTGATTATGTATTTGCAAATTACATGAGTGTTAGAAAACAAATAGCATCAACTAATTGGTGTGAATGAAAAATTAATAATTGGTAAGTATGAAAAGCTAACGTCTAACTATCATTGAATGCATATGCAATAGCATAAAGAAGACAAATACAATAAAATATAACAACCAAGCATTTTCCCCATAGTAGAAAGTTGATAACCATATATAAATATAGAAATGCAACAAATTAACAGTAAAGAAAATAATAGAGAGGAAACTCAATAGTAACAATGGTAAAAGCTTATCAAATGCTAATGGGAGCACAAACCTATAGTTTAGGACTTAGGTCATCATTCATGACTTCAACTAATGTGATTACAACTATCTCATGATATCAGTATTGCAACTTCGGACATAAGGCCACAAGCAACTATTTAATAGCATTAATAGCTGCCAATTGAACCCAAGGATGGGAATCATTTACTAACTCCAAAACCATTGGCACTACCTCTTCCAAATTTTCTAGCATCATCTGCACAAACAAGGTAAAAACATAAGCGAAACTTATTTGGAAGTAAATGAAACAGAAAAGCAATCTTCTCATAATTAGCTCTACCTCGAAACCAATAAGCATGTCTAAAGGAATTCTTTATCAGATTAACAACAGAGAAACTATTTTACATCAAATACAAGAAATGCATAAATGCTCATCTAGAATAAACAATGTATATATATATATATATATATTGTATATATGTATCAAATCTAATCAAATTAATTATTGCAATTTCAAACCTTTGAAGTGAATAAAACATGTTAGCAATCTTATCAAAATAAACTTTCTCATCCAACCAATAATAATTAACAAATGAAGCAAGTCTTAAATTTAATTAATTAAGAGCAAAACATATACCATGAACTCTACGATAATAACAAGCGAAATAAATTGCCGATCTGCAATAAACTGATATAGAACATTAAATATGATCAAATCAATTACAAATGTAACTTCAAACCTCAAAATAGCCCTCAGCAATTTTTGGAATAGCAATGAGACTAGCATGCCACTGTTGCCATATGGAAATACCCAACAAATGTGAAAACAAGTGTATAACCCACTGAAAGATCGTCTTTTCACCTAACAAAACAGACAACTTACTCAAATATTTTTTTAGCTAGTGTATAATCGCTTGTCCCCTAAAAATTGTCAACCCTATACGCATCCTCATCCACATTCTCAACATCAAATAACATATACATGAACTCATCAAACAACTTTTTTATAAATCGTGGCTCCTTGCTTATCATTCTTAGAGCCTTCTCCACCAATGCCATTAGGAATCCAATTACCAAATGTATTCAATTACCAAATGTCTAATGTGTACCTCTAAACTATCATCAACTGTGGTCTTCAACATCAAACGCAATACTTTCTCTAATTGCATCTTAAAAAACACTGGGTTAGTTTTTGCTAACTTAATTAACAACTGCAAAGAATCCTTCGTCTGTGATTCTAATCCTGAATTCAGACCCTCAGTCAAAGTGTTCATCATCAATCGCAATAAATAATTAAACCTATTAAGATCATTCTGATTTGGAATAAACTAAACAAAACTGATTGAAGCATCCAAAGCAGCAATGTTAACATCCCAACTCAAACAATTACCCTAAGATACTTCAAAATTTTCTTGGAAAGTGTTTAAATAAGGAATTAGGGCGGCATTGCCATCTAACTTTTGAGCCAACCTCTTAAAAACCAAAAGCACGTATTCTTGAAGATTGGTACTTTGAGAATTCACAGATTTAAACAGGAACGGCAATAGCTCCGGCCATCTGCCAGTGGTGTGAAAGTCAAAGATGGTTTGGAAGAGGTTATCAACATTTAATTTTAACAATTCATTTTTGAAAGCAGATAGAAGGGCTGATTTGAAGGTATCAAGTGTGGCTTCATCCAGGAAGAAAATGTGGAAGGTGAAAATTTCGTCAAGATGTAAGGCGGCTTGGGTACTGAGCTTAGGGAGAGAAGATGAGAGAAGTCGAGAGAGAGCGAGTGATAATGAATTAAGGCGAAAACCTTCTAGCGAGAGAGAAGAGAGATTTGGCTCAGGAAACCTAGTCTTCGTCCTTGGAAATTAGTTGAAAGATGAGGATTTTTAATTGGTCCAAGTTAAGGCCCAAAATGTCATCGAGCATTTAGGGACGGAGCTGAGTGGAATTGGAATCGTTCAACATGGTGGCTCTCCAAAGGCATGGTTTTGTTATTTCTCTTTCTGGGAGAATCTAATAGTTTTCGTTCCCTAGAAGCAGAGCTGAGTGGAAATGGAATCGGTGGCCATGGTGGTTCTCTCGAAGCTTAGTTTTGTTCTCTCTTTCTTAGAGAATCGAGCAGTTTTCGTTTTGTTCCTTGAAAGAAAGTATGAAAATGCTGATGCTAGGGCTCCAAGTAAACTAAGCAATAGTGGGAGAGAGAGCAATGGAGCACAGTGGCCCTATCGTCGTGGTCAACACGAAAAGAGCCCACCAGTTTTCATCTGATAGTCAGTCATTCCATTGTTAGAGACACATGAACCCATCTTTGTCAAGGTCTTTATCAGCAACATTATAGTATTGAGTGTGAAGCAACACAATAATGTAAAAATAATATATCATAACAAATTTATAATAATAAGTAATAATTAACAATGAAAAAAATAAAACATCTTAAAATTTACATAAAAATAATATATGATAATAAATTTATAATAATAAATAATAATTAACAATAAAAAAAATAAAACACATTAAAATTTACAAAATTTATCCATGTGAACATGAAATACCTCATGGGCCTTCTCAGAAATTTTATCTATGTTCACATCAACTTATTATGTCATTTTAAAAGTTATTTATTTAAAAAATTAATGATTTCCATCCACTCAAACTTAAATTAAAAACCCATCAAATGCTTTTTTCTTAAATTATAAGTCTCAAATAAAAATATTAATATATTAAATTAATATAAATTTTATATAAAATTTCAATTCAAATAAATTCTTTTTATGCCATTTCATATTTTACATTTCATATTAGAGTTTTATGATAAAGAGAAGTACAGTTTTGTTGCTTCGCATTAAACTAATCAAACACATTTATACCAATAGTCAATATCATTGCCGGACTTAATCATGAATTAACTGTTTTTATTATGCGCATTTCGCATCACTGTTGGGAGACATTGATATTGCTTAAAGTTATGATAAATTAAGCCCATAGACATTCAAGCATATCGATATTTTAGAAATTCAAAAGAGTTACTTTCAAATGCTGACAATCTAATGCTTTCTCTTTATATTAGCCTAGAATTTTAAGCTTCTTCATGGTTTTAGTGCAAGGAAATACAGTAAGAAGTTTGAGAAAAAAAATCATAAAGATGGAAATCATGCAATTTCAATAAAGGATGAAATGTTTATGAATAGGAAAAATAGAATTACCCCACTGTCATAATGCAGTATACAATTAAACATATTGAACAAACAAAGAGAAACCTGCATGGGACACTACATGTTTCTGATGGATGAAAGGGAAAAACATTTTTTGGTCGTAGGTAAAAAAAAAAAAAAATTCAACAGCGCTAGCTAAAAGGAACATATAATTTCTTAACAATATTAAAATTTTTAATAAATCTGATAATTTATGTATTTATATAATATTTATTATATAAATATTTATAAATATAAAAGTTATTATATCAAATTAATATTAACACGCTAGACAAGGACATGCTTGAAAGTGAGAAAATTAAAATTCATGTCGGCATTTTAATTTAAAGTGGAGGGAGTTTAAAACAGGTGAGAAAAAGTAAGAGTGACGTAAATTATTTATCTCATTTGGATTAAGAGTGTAATCAATCGAGTTCGAGTTGATACAGTATTAAGTTTGAATTCGAATTTGATTCGAACTTCGAGGTTAAAAATTTAGCTCGAATTCGATTGAGTTTTATTTTTATAGCTCGAGCTTGATTCGAGATAGAAATCGAGCTACTCGAACTCACTCAATTAAGCTTGATTAATATGTAAAAATAAGCTCGATTCTTATATTCAACAAAGTTTTATTATTTGTACTCGAGTTTGAGCTCAAATTCAAAAAAAAAATTTAATTAAAATAATAAAAATATATTTAAATATAAAGCTCATTAAGCTCATGAGCTACTCGACAGCCAGGTATAAGAATGCTCAAATTTGGCTTGATCGATAAGTCGAGCTATTTAATGCTCGAGCTCGACTCGTATAATATCGAGCCGAATTGAAGTTTTATTCGAATCGACTGAATAAATTACGAGTACTAATATATCATTACACCCTTTATTTGAATAAACAAATTAAAAAAAAAATCACGTGGGCATTTTATGTATTCTTTTATGTTATATAAGGATGCGTGTCTTTTGCTCTACAAAATTTAGTTTTTATTTACGTTATGTTTGAATAAATATTAGTAAAAGAAAAAAAAGGAAAGTTAAGTAAAGGAATAGAATTTTTTTAAAGAAAAGGAAAAGAGATATTAATCTTTTGTTTAGATAATTAAAATTAATGAAATAAAAAAAATAAAAGAATCCTAACAACTATTGTTTGGTTAAATAATAGAAAGAAAAGGAAATGATTTATTATATTATTTTTTTAATTATACCTTTGATAATTTTTATTTTTACTATAATATTTGCATGTTTGTGTTAACATATTCCATGTTTTCAATTTTCCTTTATTTCTTCATAAAAATAATCATCAATGAAATTTATAGAATTCATAAAAATAAAAGAAAATATTTGAGACAATAAATTTATGGGTAAATTATGTTTTATATTCTCAATCTAATTTTAGAATTCAAAATCATACACTTTTAGTTTAGAGAAATTAATAAGGATATAATAATCATTTTATATTTTAAAAATTTTATTCTTTTCCTTTCCCCTCATTTCCCCCCAATTTGAGGTAATTAAAAAATAAAAAAAGTTAAGAAAAACTTCATTTTCTTTATTTTTATTTATGTCATATACAAATAAAGAAAAGGATTTCCCATTTACTTTTGTTTCCTTTCCATTCTTTTCTTTTTCTCCTCTTACCTCAATCCAAACATAAGCTTAGATAAAATAATATATTAATTTAAAAAGAGCAAAATTTTAAATATTTATACTTGTATATAAAAGTAATCTCGAGAAGATCAAATATCAATTTTGTTGCAACATTAGCATTTTCATTGTTCACCAACCGAACTTGCTTCAGCCTCCCATTTCCCACTCTTGGTCATGACAAATCTAGTCCCTTACAAACCACAAAACTCCATTTGACCAGTTTCACTCACAATTTCTCACTACCAAAACCCATTTTTGAATCATCAACCACCATTACACAAGTTTAAAATAGCCCTTGATAGCCCTCATTTTACAAGCCTAAAACCACAAATAAAATACACAAAAAATCATAAAAAAAGAAAAAAATCTCATCTCTTTCAAATAGCAACAGTACCAAAAAGCCAAAAAAAAAAAAGAGAAAAAGGGTTCAATTTGAGTAATTTGGTTAGGTAATTTGGAAGGATTTTGGGTTTTTTTTTTAGAAAGGTAAAAAGAATGGAGAAGGAAGAAAAGATAAGGGGCGGTGCGCTGATGGCAGCATCGATGATTGGCAGTTGAGAGGAGGGCTTAGTCTCGTGTTGACAAAAGCAGGAAAAAAAAAAAGAAAAGGATAAGAGAAAGAAAGGAAAGAAATGATGAAAAAAAAAAGAAGGAATGTGGCTAATCCAAATTGAACCCTTCGATTGAATTGACCTAACCCGATTTAATCCCAGCTTGGCCCGTGAATCCATTATGGCCTTCCTTTTATGGACAATTAAATACACAATGAAACGGGTAAAAGTAACCGAACAAAGAATACAAAATTTTCCTTTTAAAAATATTTTAGGTTAAATTATTAAAAAATTCTTTAACTATTTTAATTTTTAAAATAAGTTTTTATATTTTTATTGTACTTAAATAAATCTTTATTATTTAATTTATATTCAAATAAATATTTATTTCCAACAAAAACTACTTTATATTAAGGGTTTATTTAGGTATAAATTGAAGATTATTTAAGTGCAAACTAAAATTCAGCAATTTATTTAGATATAATAAAAGTATAATGATTTATCAAAGTAAAGTGATAAAATTAAGAGATTTTTGTTATTTTAGCCAAAATTTTTTAAAATTTCAAAAACAAACTTTCAAAATTATAATATCAATTCTTTTTTAATTCTTTGACAATCTCTCATATCCAAAACTCATTACATCTAATAACTCTCTCTCATATTCTCTCAAAATGTATTGTAATTTTCTAAACAACACACATTTAACCCTAAACATAACCACAATTTATAGGCATAAAAAACCTTCCTTAACTAATTTATCAAAATTCAGAGTTAATTACTAAGTAACTTTTTAACTAAGATACATAATGTTAAACAATCATAATTAAATTTGAGATTACTGTATTCAAGGTCCTAAGTTTTGTTTAAAAAATATTGATCCTATTAAAATTTTATTTAAGGAATCCTAACACAACTTATCAGACTCTATTCAATAATTGATCATAATTTAGAAAATCCTAATCAAACTAAACTTTGTTAAACTATCTTCAACAAACATAAAAATTTATTTTAAATGATGCTTAAGGCATGAAGATCGTACACAAAATACATGTGAAAAAGACTATGTATGCATGCCATGTATGCTTAAGTTAAATTTACATTGTGCTATTATGAACTTATAAACAATGATACAATTATTCTTATGCCTACTTAAATGATATATCTAGGGTAGAAACCATGCCAGCAACAACGCATGGGTCTCCCTCTAGTTTAATTTTAAATTTAGCCTTGTATTGCGATAGGAGTAGTTGCCCTCGAATTTTTCTCTCCAAAAAAGAAGTTTACTTTAACAAATGGCAAATCTTTGCAAGTAAAAACTAAATTAAGTAATTTTAAACTTAAATAATGAAATAATATGAAAATTATAAAAAAATAAATATAATTAAATATTTTAATAAAAATTATATATGAATTAAAAAAACATATTCAATATGATAATATAAATTATAGTCCAATACTTTTTATAATTTATATGTTATAATAAAAAAAAAAGCATTCCACCGAATTCTTGTCCTTAAAAGGATCTTGTCATTTATGTCACGTGGAAGAAAAGCAGAGGAAAAGGGTCAAAACGAGAATATGAATGCAAGGATCTAAATATAGTTCATTTCTTATAGTACGAATGGTTAAAGAGTTCAATTTTTTTTAAGTAAAATTTTAGTTTTAAGTTTTGTGAATAAAAAAAACAGACGTTGAAAGAATTTATTTCTCTTATAAAATTCGATTTAACTTAATTTTAAATTAATCAGATTTAAAGTGACTATCAAACATTAAATCATCTAAAATAAAAAAAAATATTTCATTCAAATTTAAACATAAAATAAATAGAATAAAAGTTTCATTTTTCTCAGAGCAAGTAAGCATTCCTCTTTTTGTACCTCCTTTAAAGTTTAATCAATTGAGTAGCATTAAATTTGAGGTCCCCTTGGCCAAAAAAATTGAGTCCCCCACTCCCCTTTCCATATGAAAAAAAATTCCAAACAAGGACAGAAGGAAAGGGAGTTTAAGTTAAAATTTCACATACTCTTTTTGTTATATTCTACGAGAAAATGTTAATTGTGCATAGTGATAATGATTTAGATAATCTTTAAAAAATTATTTTTTTAATTTAAGGAAAATAATATATTAAATACATTTTTTCTTAAATAATATTTTAATTATCTTTAAATAATATTTAATAGACAACTGCTAATTGAATTTTAGTTTTAGATTATAATCTATTTTATAAAAAAAAATAAAAACAAAAAGAGAGAGAAAGCCATATTTGAGAGGTTATAGGGAATGATTTTAGTTTGATTTAAAAAAAAAAAGAAATATATATTTATAAACGGTTAATTCAAGAAAGGGAAAATAACAATAAAACCTACATTACAACATGCTTTTAGTTTTAAGACTACCCTTTTCATAAATTAATAAAAACAATTACTGAAAGCATCCTCTTATATTTATACAAAATTTTCTTTTAATACTTCACAATCTTTTGATCATGAATATTTTTAATGGATGTAGCTATCCATCAATTTACCTTAAACTACGAACTAAACTATATATAAACTCATTCATTCAAAATTATTCATTAGGGAATGAAATTCCTCTCGTTCTCCTTTTTTTTTTTTTAATTGGGAAATTATCTTCTTTTCTAAGTTCCTTGAAGACTTCAAGGAAAAGTACAGGTTTCTTTTTTTCGTATGCTTGAACTATTATGCATGTGCAATTCACTGAACAATTATCCCCAATTGTGCAGGTTTCTACTACAGTTGTGGAACCTTACAATAGCGTGCACTCAACTTATTCTCTCTCCTTAAACACAGATGTCGTTGTGTTTCTTGACAATGAAGCTATATACGATATCTGTAGGAGATCCTTGGACATTATGTATAAGCAATTTGATTATCATTATTACATAGATTTTGCCAAGTGGAAAACATCGATGTTGCCAACGGTTTGTTAACTGAATGACTGTGATGCATCTTTTGTTTCAGGTGCCCTACAGGTTTCAAGTGTGGTATCAACTATCAGCCACCCACAGTGGTACCAAGGGGTGATCTTGCTAAGGTATAATGTGCAGCGTGTATGATCAACAATAACTCAGCTATGGCAGAGGTTTTCTCCCGAGTTGACCACAAGTTTGATCTCATGTATGCCGAGAGAGCATTTGTTCACTCTTATATAGGTGAAGGAATGGAGCAAGGTGAATTCTCAAAAGCTCGTGAAGATCTTGCTGCTCTTGAGAAAGACTATGAGGAAGTTGGGGCAAAAGGTGCAAAAGATGAAGAAGAACCAGAAGATTAGTAGATCTGTATTTCATGAAAGCAGCAACTAATGGTCTATCATGTTCTTCAACTCATTTCAGTTTTTATTATTGTAAATTTGTCCATGTACTTCATCTGTTGAATTTGTCTACCTTTTTATGTCTTGGCTCTGAACGTGGGTGGTTTAAGTTTAGTGAGAATTTATAGTTTCTGTCCTATGAGATGCGGTCCATTTCAATGTCTGATAAAGCTTTTGCCTTAAGCCATGACTTAAAATTCAATTGAATCAGTAGCATCTTCCCACAAAATTATAGTCTAGATAGAGCATGTAGATGAGCAACCAAAAAATATCTAGAGCACATGGGAAATTTGTTCTGTAATCAAAATTGCTTAGGTAAGTCACAGTGGAACTCATTGAATGATGATTTCTTTAAAGAAAATTGTAAATAGCATATCAAGACCTTATCCTCTTCCATCTCAATAAGTAGGTGCCTTTGTATGTCCTTATCACCAAGTTGTTTGATTAGAGAAATAAATGCTCCTGCAATTTTTTCCATTGTCATTAACACAATCAAAATGGACATTAAGATAATTGAATTTAACTTACTTGACTACTTGAGTAAACAATTTAGCCGTGAATTTGTAACTCTGTTGCATTTTGAACTGACATTTTACATTTACAAAGTATAAAAATTAAATTTGTTCGAATTATTATACGGTAACTAAATTCTGATTTTTGCATGAATTGAAAAACAAAATCCCATAATTTAACCTTAATTTTTTTGTTGACCCTCTTTTTCTAGCACCTGGCCTGATCCTGTAATTGGTACTAACTTACAAATAAAAGTAGCCAGCTTCATCATATAGTGGTAAAACATAATAAATCAACTTCATGACAAGCTTAAATTTTCAAATTCGTTCCCAACATCAACTGCGATCTCGGCATCAAATTCGATGATCCCTGTGCCTTTCACAAATCATCCAAAGGTTGCTCTTGAAACCTGTCCCTCCATTTCTTCTGCAAAATTATTGACCAAACTATCCCCATAGAGTATGCAATTGATCTGGTTATTCAATTTACTCTAACAAGAGCTCTTCAATATCATTGAATAGCATGAAGGCTGATATATATCCACCAAAAGACAGTACAATGTGATTTGGAGGCACTTATGAGATGGCGATGTAAGAACAGAATATAAGCAAAAATCAAAGAACAGAAGATAAGCAAAAATCAAACTCATATATTAATCAAATATGTTCTGTACTAAGTATACCATCAAAGCTATAAAATTCAAGACATCCTCTAGAGTTTACCTAGTAGTTAAAGAAAAGAAAAAAGGGAAAGAATGCTTTTTTTTTTTCTTTTAATATATATAATAGTTAAATTATACAAACCTTCCTCTTATTTTTAACAAGACTACAGAACAAAACTTAACTTACTGCTATTTGCAATGCTAGAGATGAATTGTGATTGGAATACAATTTGGTGATCATTACAATGCAGTTTAAAATCTTCATCCTTAATTATACAAAAAAAGTAATAATAAAAATAATGCTAGTAATTGGATTCAGAAAACAATGTTGTAGTCTGCAATGCAAGGGACAACCCGTGATTGGAACATAAATTTGATGATAATTGTATCTTATGCTGTAGTGTAAATCTTCTTCCTTAACTCAGTTAACAAAATAATTTCTCAGAAACAAATGCCAAATTCGAGTGAAAGATTATTTACCATTGTACAACAATCATTCACAATCTTCCTATATAGATCTTGGATATTTTGGGTGCCATTGTCGATGAAACCAACGAAAGCTGAAGCAGCAGGGCCCTTCTTACACAGACAAACAACAAACGTGACTACAATAATAAAGGTGTATATTTTCTGTGATTAGACATTTTTTTCCATAATATATTATTTAGATCTTCAAATGAATACTTTCACTAATTTAATTATTTGAATGCTTATCCTAACAATTTTAATCAGACCATGAAAAGAAAAAAAAGGTATTTAACTAGTATGGCAAGTTTACTAATCTTAGATAGCTGTTGGAGACTACCATAAATAACTTATGGTGTCAGAAGTGAATACGTATTATCACTATTCATTCGAGTATAGCACTATCGAGAACATGACACTTAAATGGATAAGAAAATTCACCTTAATTTACTTAAAAGGTATGCAAAATAACCAGGGCTTGGAATGATAATTATTCTCTTAGCAACTTTCACAATTTGTGTCTCCAACCCCACATCACACTAACACATACACATAAAAATATTTCCCTTCCTTTGTCTATTTTCATTTGTTCTAATACTGAATCCTAAGTCCTAACCTATGTAAAGGCTCAAATATTTAAAGATTGCATAAACAATTTTAAAAAATCCAAATATTATTGGACAATATCTTGATTATGTATTTGCAAATTACATGACTGCCAGAAAGCAAATAGCATCAACTGAGTGATGTGAATGAAAAATGAATAATTGACAAGTACAAATAGCTAGCGTCTAACCATCATTGAATGTATATGCAACAACAAAACAAAGACAAATACCATAAAAAAATACAAACAAAAATCACCCCACGTGCAGAAGTTGATAACTCTATATCAATCTAGTAATTCAACAAATTAACAAAGAAGAAAAAAAGACAGGAAACTGTAACTCAAAAAAGTAGTAATAATGATAAATGCAAATGCTAAAAGGTGCACAGACCTTCAGTTTAGAACTTTGGAAGTCATTCATAACTTCAACTAATGTGATTAGACTTATCTCATGATATTGTGTTTGCAACTCTGGATCCAACTCCTCAGACAACTCTCTAATAGCATTAATAGCTACCAATCGAACACAAGGATGTGTATCATTTAATGACTTCAAAACCTTAGGCACTACCTCTTCCAAATTTTCTAGCATCACCTGTAGCAATAAGGTAAAAACATAAACGAAATTCATTTGGAGGTAAATGAAGCATACAAACAAACTTCTCAAGATTAACTTTGCCTCCAAACCAAGAAGCATGTCTAAATGAATTCTTTATTAGATATACAACAGAGAACCTATGTTACATCAAATACACGAAAAACATAAATGCTCATATAGAATAAACAAAAAATATAGAGTATATATGTATCAAACATTGTCAAACATTTGAAGTGAATAAAACATGTTAGCAATCTTATCAAAATAAACTCCCTCATCCAACCAATAGTAATTAACCAATGAAGCAAGTCTCAAATTTAATTAATTAAGAGCAAAACATATACTATAATCAAATCAATTATTAATGTAACTTCAAACCTTATAACAATCCTTAGCAATTTCTCGAATAGCAATGAGAGCAGCATGTTGTTGTTGCCATATGGATGTACTGAACAAATGTGAGAACAAGCGTAGAACTGACTGAAAGATCGGCTTTTCACCTAACAAAATAGACAACTTACTCAAACTTTTTTTTCCTAATATGTAATTACTCGTCTCCCAAAATTTTCCAGCCTCATACTCATCCTCATCCTCATCTACACCCTCAATATTGAAACATATAAATTAACTCATCAAACATCCTCTTTATAAATTGTGGCTCCTTGCTTATCATCCCTGGATCCTTCTCCACCAATGTTATCAGGAATTCAATCGCCAAATGTTTTATGTCTACCTCTAAACTATCCTTAACTGCGATCATCAACATCAATCGTAGTACTTTCTCTAACTGCCTCTCAAAGAACCTTGGGTCAGTCTCTGCTAATTTGATTAACAACTACAAAGATTCCTCAGACTTTGATTCTGACCCTGAATTCAGAGCATTAGTCAAACTCTTCATCATCAAAGGCAATAAATAATCAAACCTATTAGTATCGTTCTGGTTTGGAATAAACTGAACAAAACTGATTAAAGCATCCAAAGCAGCAATCTTAACATCACACCTCATACAATTATCCAAACATTCTCTAAAAATTTGCTGGAAAGTCTTTAAATGAGTAATTAGGGTAGCATTGCCGTATAAATTTTAAGCCAACCTCTTAAAAACCAAAAGTGCATATTCTTGAAGATTGGGACTTTGAGAATTCATGCAGTCAAACAGGAACGGCAATAGCTCCGGCCAACTACAAGTGGCATGGAAGTCAGAGATGGTTTGGTAGATATTATCGACATTTAATTTAAACAGTTCGTTTCTGAAGGAGGATAAAAGAGCCAACTTGAGGGTGTCAAGTGTGGTTTTCTCGGGCACTTAAAAGGAGGAGGTGGTGAAAATTTCGCTGAGAAGTAAGGCAATTTGGGCACAGAGATCAGGAAGAGAAGAGGAGAGAAGTCGGGAGAGAGCGAGGGAGAGTGAATCAAGATGACAATTTCTAGTACAGAGAAGAAAGATTTGGCTCGCGAAACCTGGTCTTCGTCGTTGGAAATCAGCTGACAGATGAGGATTTTGAATTGGGTCAGGTCGGGGCCTAAGATGTCCTCAAGCTCTTGGAGGCGGAGCTGAGTGGAAATGGAATCGGTGGACATGGTGGCTCTCCCAAGGCTTAGATTTGTTCTTTCTCTTCCTTTGAGAATCTAACAGTTTTCGTTCCTTCAAAGAAAGTATGAAACTGCGGACGCTAGCACTCCAATTAAATTATGCAACAGTTTGAAAGAGAGAGCCACGGATCAATTCTTCTTTTTCTTTGAGGAAAAGAACAGTGAGAAAAGAGGGAAGAGCTTTAAATGAAAAAGTTTCAGGATTTAAGGTTCTACCTGCAACGACCAATTAAATTTTGCCGCGTGCAGATTGAGAGCCTCTACGTAGCCAGCTATCTACGCAGCCAGCTATACCTCCTAGGTCAGCACGAAAAGAGCCAACCAGTTATTATCAACGCCCAATACTTTAATAAAAACGACAATCAAAACTCAAAAGATCCCCATAAAATTTTGGGATTTTGCTCCTCTCGATTCTGGGTGAGACAAGTTCTAGGTCTTTACCACGCACGCCACCTCATCTAAAAACTAAAAGTAAATCGAGTCTTATTATGCATCCGAATCATGAAAATGGAAAAAAAAAATTTTTTTCTTTTGGAGTTCAAACATTTGAATGAAAGAAATTCTGGAGATTCTTTGAAATTTGAAGATAAGAAATCATATGATAACATAACTGATTTTGCGAATCTGTTAAGATTGGTGGTAAAGGGGAATTGCTCTTTTGTTGAAAACTCAAGGAATTGACGTGCTTGTCAAATAAAAGCTTCGTTTAATTATTGTATGAAATTGCTGGAGAAACTTAAATATTGAAACACTAAAATTTTTTTAATTTTTAAATTCAAAAATCATACGTTACTTAGGTCTGTTTATTTCCTAAAATTCCCTTTTAAAAGATATTTTTTAAAAAATATTTTTTATTATCTAATTGTTTTTTGAAAAATCTGTCTTTTTTAAATAATATTAATATAATTATTAAAATATTAAAAATTATTTATTATTAAAATTATTAATATTCCAAAATATTTATATTTTAATAATAATATTTAATATTAAAATATTATGTTAATATAAAAATAAAATAAAATAATCTTTAATTATTTATATTAATATTTTAAAATATTTAAAATAGTATTATTATTCTTAAGATATTATTTTTATTAATATTAAAATAAGAATATTTATTATTAAAATATTTGAACTATTAAAATATTTATATTTTATATTGAAAGTATATATTATTAAATCATAACAAAATATTTTTATTTGTATTTATTATTAAAATAGTAATATAAATATTTTAACAAATAAAAATAAAAAATTATGTTTTTTAAACTAAAAAATAATAATAATTTATTAAAATATGCATATTAAGAAAATAA
The DNA here is from genome assembly GCF_002303985.1 of Durio zibethinus. The sequence continues at coordinate 6,635,389 of NW_019168492.1, read as the reverse complement.
TATTATTATATTATTTAACATTAATTTTTAAAATAATAAAAATATTATTATATATGTTATTATTTGTTATTAAAATAATAATATAATACTATTTATTATTGACATATTAAAAAAATTTTTGTTTAATAATATACAAAATAAAAATATTTAAAATTGAAATATCAAAAGACTTTTAATGTTGATATTTTAAATTTTTAACTAAAATTAAATAACATATTTTATTAATATAATAATATTTTAAGTAGAATTAAATTAAGATCGAACTTAAAATATGATATTCAAAATTTTACTTGAGTAGAACTATAAATTATTTAATATTAAAATATTAAAAAATTTTAATATTAATACTTTAATTTTTTAAAGTAAAATTAAATAAATTTTTTTTATTAATATAATAAGATTTTAAATCGAGTCAAAATTATGTTTGAATTTAAAAGAATCATGTACAAAATACAACTTAAATAAAATTATACTCAAATATATTTATAAATAATTTTACTCATAATCAATAATAATTTTTTTTTTTAAATTACCTCAATTTTCATTTATGAATAAATTATTTTTATTAACTAATTAATTTTTTATCAAATAAATATTTAAAAATATAAAAATTATTTTTCTAAAATCACTAACCAAATAGCCTTTGCATTGTTGATATATCATAACATCTTCGATTGTAATTTCTTATCAATATCCGAACAAAGTTTATCAGTTTACACCCAAAATACAAAGCCCAGTGCAAACTAGTCAGTTTTATCAGTTCTTAACCCATTGGGCAATGGCATTGCAAATTCCCAATGATCAAGCTGAGGTAGACAATGTATTTGGCATGTGGATCTAAGTCTACCATTCATATCGACTCAGCCCATTTTCCTCATTACCCTTACCATAACAAGCTTTCTCATCTTCAACGTCGCCTTCAATATGCAAGAAACCATTTCTCTGGGACATCCCTTCAGTTCGAAGAAACCATTCATCTCACTTCTTTCACTTCCATATTCAAGATCTTGACATTTCCATATCAAACAAGCCTGCTTGATAAATATTTTTGTAAATCCTACATAATCAACATTTTTTTGTTTGATATTTGTCATTATTCGACCATTTATAATTGATGTAGCTATCTGTCAATATACCCCAAACCATGAGATAAACTATGTAAGCATGATAACAATAAATGTTAATGATTTGTTTAGGCACCTTTCCTCTTCTTGGGAAAGTCTTCTCTTGTAATTTGATGTCCTCTAGTAGCAGTATCCCCCCACTTTCAAAGTTTAAGCCTTTACTAGCTTTATTCTCAGTTTCATCTATATATACACAAGCTCAAAGTCTTCTCCAATCCCCAAGCCAGTCCTGACCTAGAGCCTGCAACAAATTTTTCTTTATTTGATCTGATAATCCCATTTGCTGCTGACAAAGAGGTGACAATTCCATTTTCAATCGATAACACTGCTGAAGGTTTTTCTTTTGATCTACCGAGAACTGCCATTTATGCAAAGCAGAGCCAATGGTCCCCAAGACTAGGAGATCTGTTTGGCTTCAGTGGTATGTAAATTTTGAGTTTTTGTTGTTCATTTTGTTTAGTTTTTTTTAATACTGTTACATATATTTATTTTTTGATGAGTATTGACATTATAATTAATTGTTTGACATAAAGTAGATGGATTCTTTCCTTGTTTTAACAATGATGATAGTGGATGGCCAGATTTCTCAGGCTTGCTTATAGGACAGGTTTTATGAGAGGGCTTCTTCTCGAACATATCGACCAGACAGGTTTGATATGCTGAAAGCTAAATTCATTTTTTTTTTTGTTTCCCGTACCTTTTGTTGGTAGTTTGCCTGCCACCAGATTCAAGCTAAATTTCTTTGAATAAAACTCTTTCATCTTTATATTTATGTCTGGCTTTGTTTCTTCAAACAGGAAAACTATTGCTGCACTTTTCAACGTTACCCGCGATGATATGTTCTATCCCAAGCGAAATTGGACACTATCAGCAAAGGAGCATCTGAACCGAAGTTTGAGTGAAGATGGCCTCATCAGGCAATTGCTGTCGTCGAAACCAACCTCTTTTCTGTCACATCCGCTTCCTGAATGCTCTAATACAATTTCGTCTGTTGAAATTAAAAAAAAAAAAAAAAAGGTAAAGATGGCAGATTTTGATATGGAGGTGAACAGGAGTGGCCCAAATGGGTGCACTCAGCTGGGACTGAAGGGGTTAGAAAATATGACTCTGAATCGGCAGAAGATGATAATGATGTGGAGCTGATGTTTCAGGTGCCCTACTGGTTTCGAGTGTGGGATCAACTATCACCCACCCACAGTGGTACCAGGGGGTGATCTTGCTAAGGAACAACGTGCAGCGTGTACGATCAGCAATAACACAACTATGGCAGAGGTTTTCTCCCGAATTGACCACAAATTTGATCGCATGTATGCCAAGAGAGCATTTGTTCACTCGTACGTGGGTGAAGGAATGGAGGAAGGTGAATTCTCAGAAGCCCATGAAGATCTTGCTGCTCTCGAGAAAGACTACGAGGAAGTTGGGGCAGAAGGTGCCGAAGATGAAGAAGAACCAAGAGATTAGTAGATCTGTATTTCATGAAAGCAGCAGCTAATGGTCTATGATGTTCCTCATCTCATTTCATTTCCTATTTTTATTATTGTAAATTTGTCCATGTACTTCATCTGTTGAATTTTTCTACCTTTGTTTGTCTTGGCTCTAAACGTGGGTGGTTTTAAGTGTAGTGAGAATTTATAGTTTCTGTCCTATGACATGTGGTTCATTTCAATGTCTAATAAAGCTTTTGCCTTGAGCCATGACATGGAATTCAATTGAATCAGTAGCATTTTCCCATAAAATTATAGTCCAAATAGAGCATGTAGATTCGCAACCAGAAAATATCTGGAGCACATGGAAAATTTGTTCGTAATCAAAATTGTTTAGGTAAGTCCCAGTGGAACTCATTGAATGATGATTTCTTTAAAGAAAATTGTAAATAGCATATCAAGACCTTATCTTCTTACATCTCAATAATTAGGTGCCTTTGTATGTCCTTATCTACAAGTTTTTTAATTAGAGAAATAAATGTTCCTGCAATGTTTTCCATAGTCATAAAGATATTTAAATGGGTCGTTTAGATACTTGAATTTGAGTTACTTAACTACCTGAGTAAATAATTTAAAGTTTAATTTGTAATTCAGTTACAATTTGAACTGATATTTTACATTTAAAAAAATATAAAAATTAAATTGTTCAAATTAGTATATAGTAACTAAATTCTGATTTTTGCATGAGTTGAGAAACCAAATCCCACAATTTGACCTTGAATTTTTTGTTGACCCTCTTTTTCTGACACACTGCATGATCTTGTAGTTGGTACTAACTTATGATTAAGATTAGTCAACTTTAAGGGAGATAACGGTTAAATTTGAATTGATTCGATTTTTTTAAATATTATATAATATTATAAAATTTTAAAATTTAATTAAAATTTAAATCAAATTTTTATTCAATTCGAATCGAATCAAATTTTATAGGTTTGATTTGGTTTGATTTATCTATTTTTAATTTTTAATTTTTATATATTATTTTAATATAAAATTTTAATATATTTAAGTATAATTAGATATAAAATTATTATTTTTATATTATAAAATTTTAAAATATATATAAAAACTAAAAAAAATATATAATTCGATTCAATTCATTTTTTTCGGCTTTTTACCTCCCGATCCAAAATTCAATCCGAACCTAATATATATGTTTAACATTCGAACTTGATCGAAACTGAATACTATGATTTTGAATCGATTTTCAAATTTTTTGATTTTTTTTCTCATCCCTGGCTAGCTTCATCACATAAGTGGTAGAACACAATAAATCAACTTCATGACAAGCTTAAATTTTCAAATCCATTCCCAACATCAAATGCGGCCTTGGCATTAAATCCAGTAATCTCTGTTCCTCCACAAATCATCTAAAAGTTGTCGTTGAACATGTCCTTCCATTTGTTCTGTGATATTATTGACCAAACTATCCCCGTAAAGGATCCACTTAATTCGGTGATCCAAGTGCCTTCAACAAGAGCCTTTCGACATCATCGAATTGTGTCTCCTTAGAAGGCCAATCCCAATCTATATCATCCACGGAATGAGACTGTAGTGTGATTTGGAGGCATTTATGAGATGACGATGTAAGAATAGGAGATAAGCAAAAAAATCAAACTTAGATATTCATCAAATATGTTCTCACTACAAAATATTATCCATATATAGAAGCTTGGTTATATTAAAGGTCAAATTTTGTCAGTAAAATAGACTTTTAATCATGGATTTTTAAAACTATTGAATATACCATACTTATACCAATATTTTATTTAACCGTTCATATAAAAAAATTTTTTTTTTACGGTTACTATTCGTCAATATAAATATGTTATATACTGACGGTTATTAACGTAAACATCAATATAGGCTCAAAACAAAACAATATTAGCTTACAAAAAATTGAATGAGATTATTGAAGGTATTTTTTTTTATCAAAAACACCTTCAGTAATCCATTCAAAAATTTTTAGAGAGAGAATATTGAAGGCATTTTCGGTAAAAAATGCCTTTAATAATCCCTACAAAAAAATCTTTTGTATGAATTATTTACTAACAGTTAAATTTCATCTGTAAAAGAGACTTTTACTGATAGATTTTAATACCGTCAAAATATAGCATATTTATACTAACACTTTATTTAACCATCGGTATAAATAAACTTTTTTTTTATGGTATATGACTATCTATCAGTATAAATATGTTATATACTAATTGTTATTAACGTAACTGTCAGTATAGGCTCAAAATAAAAAAAACTATTGGCTTACAAAAAATTGAAAAGGATTATTGAAGGTGTTTTTGACAAAAAACACCTTCAATAATCCATACAAAAAATTTTGAAAGGGATTATTGAAGGTGGTTTTTTACCATAAATGCCTTCAATAATCCTCTAAAAAAATTTAGAATGGATTATTAAAGGTATTTTTTTTTATCAAAAATACCTTTAATAATCTATCATAAAAATTTATTAAGGGAATTATTGACTGCGTTTTTGACCAAAAATGTTTTGAATAATCCACAAATTATTCAAGGTATTTTTAACCAGAAACGCCTTCAATAACATCATTCATTATTTTGTAAGGGATTATTCAAGGCGTTTTCTAGCTAAAAACCGCCTTTAGTAATCTCTTCAAAAAAATTGAAAGGGATTATTCAAGGTGTTTTTGGCCATAAACGCCTTCAATTAATATTTCAATTTTAATATGGTTTCATAAAATTTTAAAATCATTCTAAATCGAAAATCAAATTATAAATAATCTACATATATAGTAATATTTATATTCATATAAATATTTTTCTATGTTCACATAGATATATTCATATAAATATTCAATTTTTTAAAGGGATTATTTAATGTGTTTTCTAACAAAAACGCCTTGAATAATCCTAAAAAAAAATTAGAGGTAATTATTGAAGGCATTTATAGAAGTCAGTTATAGGTTTATATCCATAAAACATTTAGTTTATATATGTGATATTATGAATTACATTTTGAAATTGACATTATGAACATTATAGTATGTCAATAAATTGACCACACATCTGAATTTAAAACTGATAATGTTATCATATAAATATACTTTTTCAAATAATCATACTCAATATATGTGTATTCATATAAGCTGTCAATTGATATAAAACAAATTTATAGCAATAATATTAAACTAATACCCCAATCTAGAAACTTAAATTATTCATTCAACATGGCGTGTTAAAAACATTATAGAAAATAAAATGTATATATTTACACCCAACCAACAATCTCCAACCTCAAGGTTTAGCAAACGATAATATATAATCATACCATTCTTTACGGACTTCATCAAGTTTGTCTATTGTAAAGTTTCCTTTATTCTCCCACTAAAAAAAATCAAAAGTAAATGCTAATAAATAAGAAAATAATTTAGCTTTTTTTTTTTTAAGATATAACAATTTTATGAAATTAATACTAACCTTGAATGGTGTGGTCATAAAATTATATAAAACTATCTCCCTCATAAAACGAAAGATATAATATCCACATTCAGTATATTCTGGTTGACGAGATACCTGAAAAATAAATTTAATGGGTTTAGAAAAAATTTATCAAAACAAACTCATTATAAAAAAATAAGTTTTACAATAATGACACCCATTTTATCTTTGCGTTCATATCAACTATGGATATTCCTCTAAATTGAAAAGAAAAAAATTACTTAATACAAAAATAAAAGTAATTATGAAGAAACAAAAGATAATATGATAACATATAATACCCCTTTATAAAATTTTGAATATCGGGATTAGGCATCGTCGTTGGTTGAGCGAAATTAAATAAGTATGGCATAAAAGAATTTGTATCAATTACAATAAGCTGCTAATGACGACTGCAAAATAGTAAGAATGATATACTCAGATTAAGCATCATCTCAAATTTGAGTGAGGTTGGAATAATTATTTGTATGAATATAACTTACGCAACATTATACGAGAGAAAATAATAATTAGCCTATTTTTGCATGCATTGAGTCACATGATGACAATGAAAAACGAAAATGCCACTCTGCTCACTAATGATCTTCAAGTCAACGAATCTAAATCTATGGGTCATTTGTCTCATCTTGATCTCTCTATATAAGAAGGTGTACGATAACAATCAACAATACTAGTTAGTAATACACTGTAATATAGATTAATACATATTGACTTTGCACATTTAAATTTACAAGCTAACCTCATATAAGCAACAATATCAACAATTGATATTTCATCTAGGTTACAAAATTCTTTAACCTCATCCCCACCAACATAAGAAATTGATGAATGATCAAATAACATATCCTCGGACTCAACAATAATACAATTTCCTCTGGATAAATGATCAAATGAATAATTAGATAACACATCAATGGCAGCCTAAGCAAGGGTCATACTATGAGTCTCAATATCTTGTTACAATATATATGAAATATAAGTATTAAAATCAAATCAATAAATATAATAAACAAATAAATATTAAGTGAATAAATAAAATCATACTTCATGGCTGGTATCGGAGGTTGAGTTTCTTGCTTGACTTGCAACAAAAGCTTGTTCTAGCTAGATGATGCTATCCGACTGGCCTACAGGTATGCTAGGCTGCATTGCTGCCAACATCACCTCCAAAGCTATGAGTCGTTGTTATTGCTCATTCAGGCATTACTCTTGGTCATTAAGTTTTTGCTATTGTTGCTCAATGATATTTCATCCAGGTTACAAAATTCTTTAACCTCATCCACACTAATGTAAGAAATTGATGGATGATTAAATAACCTATCATCGAACTTAACGGTAATATAATTTCCTCTGGATAAATGATCAAATGAATAATTAGATAACACATCAATGGCAACCTAAGTAAGGGTCATCTTTGAGTCTCAATATCTTGTTACAATATATAATTAAATATAAGTATTAAAACCAAATCAATAAATATAATAAACAAATAAATATTAAGTGAATAAACAAAATCATACTTCATGGCTGGTATCAGAGGTTGGGTTTCCTACTTGACTTGCAACGAAAGCTTATCCTAACTGGATGATGATATCCGACTAGCCTACAGGTATGCTAGGCTGCATTGCTGCCAATATCACCTCTAAAGCTGTGAGTCGTTACTGTTGTTCATTCAGGCATTACTCTTGGTCATTAAGTTTTTGCTGTTGTTGCTCAATGATTGCTTTATATTGTGCATTCACCATTTGAGGGGTTTTCGGTTGATTACTAAAGAATTTTGATAGCAACACAAATTTACCAACACCATGAAATTGACCATGTCTTTCTTTCGTTCCTAATACTAAAGACAAGGGATCTTAGCCATAATAGGTTGCCATTTCACCATATTTAAATTTAATAGCATAATCATCCTAAAAGACAATAATAAGATAGGCCGTAATAACAAATCTATATAAGTGTAGAGTCATGCATATAAGCATCAAAACAATCATATGTGATATAATGAGTAGTTATACATATAATTTTTTTAGCCATATGTTCGGTTGCTTCTTCTGCAAATGATCCACCTTTTCGTAAATGTCTTTGTTTCCATATATCCTATCTAGAAACTTTGGTACTAGAGCTAACTAATTCCTAATAAATTACTGCTATATAAGAATCAAAATCTATTAAATGAATGTTCATAAATATTCATTTATGAGTATAAAACAAGCATGTGAATATTTACAAGCTCATATTTGACATTTGTATAACCCTTTTTTGATGTCTAATTATGATAGACTTGTTTGGCCCAAATGTTCTTTTGTTGTTATTTGATTTTCTAGAAAAGAAAAAAATTACGTAAATCACATATTAAGATATTGAGTATATTATATAAAATCTTATAAACAATTTTTTGTAATGGGTACGCATATCAAAAAATCTTTTGATAATTGATCTTGAACAAAAATGATCCAATCTTGATAACTTATAACATCTAAATATGACGAAGGTGGAACAACCAACATATAACCATGATTAGCGAATGGTAAAAATATATTAGGCTGTCAATCTACTTTTAAAGTCTCTGAATGCTTTTCTAATCAATTGCAACACAAGCTTTTTACACTCAATTAGGACGTCAAATTATTCCTAAAAAAATTTAACGCAATTAGTATAAACACATTGAATTTCAATTAAATGATCATTTAACAAATTTTATAAAATAATTAAATAAACATACCACAACCGACTCTTATATACAATCATTTAGACCATCAAGTACTCATCACCAATTGTGGTACGTAATAAAAATGCTACTACGGATGACCGCTCTAATATGACTAGCCAACTTGGCAGTTCCATCAGACACAAGCTGCCCAATTTGATTGAATTCGATGTGAATTTTTATGTCAGTCACTTTAATTTGTTTATTTCATCTCCTTGCTTTTTTTTTTTTCACTACAGGTGTGTCTTTTTCATGTTCAGTAACAAGAGAAGTATGTTCTTTGAATTTCATAATACCTACGATTTTGATCATAATTATACGAAATACACCAAACTGTCTTTCTAAATTTCACACAATATGTAATAAAATAACAGTTACTACACCAATATACGTAAAACACCCTTAAACCAATAATATTTTACAAGTATAAGCCATACTGTGATTCCTACCTTAAATAAGAGTTCCATGCAAAATAAATGATGAGTAAAAAAATACACACAATTTTCACAATACCATTCAACAAACCACAATATTTAAACCAAACTACACATAAACATCATTTATGCAATAAAAGGTGATTGGATAACTAAGGTGATGGTGGAATGAATAAAAATATATATAGTAAGGAAAGGCAAAATAAAACCTATATCGATGAATATAAATAATAAATAAAATAAGGACATATCGACAAAAAGAGAGGTGCGCAGTATTGAGTTATTGAAGGTCGACGGTGACGAGAGAGATGAAGAAACCAAAAGGCAAACTAAATGGGTTTAGAGGTTTTGGTTTGGTTACAATACAACTTTTAATCATTCTCTGTAATAGTAGTTTGGGATTCCAAAGTTCAAGATAGGGGAATGAATTTCAAGAATGATCAATGAAGGCGTTTTACTAAAAAAATGCCTTTTAATTTTTTTAATGGAATATTCAAGGTATTTTTTGGGCAAAAATGCCTTAAATAATAATAATAAAAAACCCACAGATTATTGAAGGCATTTTTTTTTATAAAAAACACCTTAAGAATCCCTTCTAAAAAATTAGAGGGGATTATTGAAGACATTTTTAACCAAAAATATCTTCAATAATCCATGAATTATTAAGGTGTTTTTGCCTAGAAACTCCTTCAATAACCCCATTCAATATTTTGTTATGAATTATTTAAGGAATCTTCTAATAAAAATTGAAAATGATTATTCAAGGCGTTTTTTGCCATAAACGCCTTGAATAATCCCCTCTAAATGAATAATTCATGAGTTAATTGAAAGCATTTTTTGCGATAAACACAATGAATAATCCATAAATTATTCAATGCGTTTTTAGCCAAAAACGCCTTCAATAACTTTATTTAATATTTTGTAAGGGATTATTCAATGTATTTTTTGGCTAAAAATGCCTTTAATAATTCCATCATAAAAATTGAAGAGGATTATTCAAGGCATTTTTTGGGATTATTGAAGGCATTTTTGACAAAAAATGCCTTCAATAATCCAGTCTGAATGAATATTTCGTGGGTTACGGAAGGCATTTGTGGCAAAAAATGCATTGAATAATCCATGAATTATTCAAGGCATTTTTAGCTAGAAACGCCTTCAATAATCCATCTAAAAAATGAAAATGATTGTTGAAGACATTTTTTACCAAAAACGCCTTTAATAATCCACTCATAAAAAATCTAAGAAGATTATTCAAGGTATTTCTGGTCATAAATACTTTTAATAACTCTATTTAATTTTTTTATAAAAGATTATTTAAGGTATTTTTCAGGCTAAAACGCCTTGATTAATCCTCGCCTAAAAAATATATGGATTATTGAATGTATTTTTAGCAAAAAAAAACACTAAAATAATCTCTCATAAAAAATTAGAGGAAATAATCCCCTATCTAGAGATTATTTAGGGCATTTTTGATCAAAAATGCCTTCAATAATCCATTGTCCTTACCTTATGCTCCCACATCTTGGGAATGAAAACCTTTTGAAATAATCTAAACTAATTAAAACAAAAGTAGTGAAAATTTTGTTCCCACCATCCTTTACCTTGCCTTTCTATCCTTATCTCGCTTAAAGCTTATCTTGTCTCACTCTTTCTTGGCTTTGATCTTTTTAACTTTGTAGCTAAAATTCTTGTTTAAATTTTCAAGCTTTAAACATTGGTTTCCCTTGCAAAAATTCATCATTTCTACATAGTTTTTACAAGCTACCAAGATTTTATCTTTTTGCCATTATGAGTTACTTTCCTTCCATCCTCTGCCTCTCTCTTGCTTATTCAACCAAACCTGATCTTGGTTGTGCTTCTCCTAAAAATACATAAGTTTAATTATAAAAGTACATCTGAAATATTATTCTTAATGAAAATGTTACATTATGCTTATATAGTCAAATTTTATTTAGTGCTTAAATTAAATGCTATTGTTTAATTTAAGTTTTTAAATTAAATATAATTTTATTACTAGGGCAAATCATCTTGCAATGTAAGACATAGTTCAACTAATATATTGTGTATTATTAGATTTGAGATGGCAAAGCGTGGACAATTGAATATCACTAAGGCAAATCATGCCTCTAGTTTTCAATCGCAAACATAATATGAAGAATAACATGTGCCTGTTGATCCAAAAGCTTCATAACATGAGCCTCCATAAGAATCTCAAGAACTAATTTCTCAATCTACAAATAATAAAGATCAAGATGAACAAGTTGAACATAATTCAAGTATAAAAACACTATATTCTATTAGTACAATTCTTTATGTGTTACAATGTTGTACAAATACAAATTTTAATGAATTTAATTACTTTTTTTACATGTAATTTTTCTATCTAGGAAATGTTCAACATAAAAATGCTCGAGGTCTTACATGTATGGCTGATATTTGGGACTTGGAAGAAGGGGAGCATGTTGTTGTTAAGGTCAATGATGATGCTATACCTATCAGTGATAAATCTTGCTTTTTAATTCAATTCATTGGTAGCATGGTGAGAATGCCTAGCTTTGCACCAATTAATTATACAAATTGACATGAAATATCGGATGATAAGAAGGAAGAAATGCAAAAAACATTAGAGGTATCAATACGATAATATTTTATTTGCTAGCTAATGCCATGACAATAATCTTTTAGCTTTTAGTTAATAGTAGCAATTCATATAATATATATTAACATTTTCTTTCCAATTACCTCTTTCAAATTATAGTCAAAGTTTGAATTTCACAAATCTGATTTTGATGAGCTCGTTAATGAAGAAATATATAAAAAAAAATTAAGTTTTGGGCCCTAAGAACCATGGGTGCTAAGTGGAGGTAATGGAAGAATGAATTGAAGTCTAAATTTTATGATGAACATAAGACACCAGAGGAAATGATGACAAAGGTTGATGATTCTCGAGTAAACAAAAGTCAATTCCTATTTCTTGGTGCACATTGGTTAACTAATAAAGTGAAGAGAAATATTTACAAAAGTTACTATTTACTTTATTTTAACACTATGATAATAATTATAAAGTTATTATAATATATCTTTTCTTATTCATTTGTGTAAAAGAACAAAGTGAGACAAACAAAATAAACCACTCAAAATTAGATTAGCCTCATTGCACAGGAATAAAATCATTCTCGAGGATCATTCAAACCTTGGTATATATATCAAATTTTCTTGTCGCATTCAATTAAATGAATATGAAGTTTGCTTTTTTTTTTATGTGTGATTTTGTCATTACAATACTTAATGTTGTACCTTTGTAAAAAGAAAAAGCTAATGGAATTCTACCATCACATGCTAAGGTGTATATTCTTTCTCGTACACGTAAAGATGGAAGTGTTGTGAATGACAAGACAACTGAAATTGTGGTATTTAATTTAGTTTTTACTTGCTTTTACTTATGTTTTGTTTCTTTATACTAAAATGTTTGTTTACAAATTTAGGAACTCATGAAACAAGGTTTGAGCAAAACTAGTGCTTAGAATTCTGAAGGGAGTTCATAGAAAAATTATGTTCATTACGTGGGTTCAGTATCTACTTCATCTAAACAATATGGTCTTTCATTTTTTGAATTGGATCAGCATAAAAAATAGGTACAAGAGTTGAAGGCTAAAATTAAAGACTTGAAAGAAACTTTAAGCACTATTTATCGGTACTTAAAAGATAATTTTCTAATGGAGAATATGAAAGCATAAGAAATAGGTACAAGAGTTGAAGGCTAAAATTAAAGACTTGAAAGAAACTTTAAGTACTATTTATCGATACTTAAAAGATAATTTCCTAATGGAAAATATGGAAAATATGGAAAATACTTAAAACAAATATCTCAAATATTATTACTCACATAGTGAATAGAAAGGTATATATAACATCTATTTTAGTTTATATATATGAAAATTATCATATTGCTTATAAATCTTAAACCTTATTGAAATTTTTTTAAAATTATTTTAGGGTTCCTAATGTTAGCAGTGCTCTAAAAATCGCACATGAAAATTATCGTTCTTCAAATTCAAGTCATGAACCTAATAAAAATGAAAATGGTAAACTCATCATCACATGATATGTATGTGGGAATGCTTTGCTAGATACTTGTTTCTTAGATAGAATGCCAAAATCAATTTTGAACCTAGGTTTTGAATAATGTAATTATGTTTTCGAAACATTACTCATCGTTTTTCCCATAATCATTAAATTACAATATGATTTAAAGCTTGCTCTGTTTCCCTTGAAAAGGCTTTCTTGCCTTTTTTTTTTCCTTTAAAAAGGCTTCCTTATAATGTAAGCATGCTTTGTAGTTGTAGACTTGAATGTTATAGTGAAAATATTTGTTTAATGATAATTCTGTTGACTATAATAATCTTAGGTTGGTTTCATTAAGTTATTATTTGAAATTAAACTAAAAGAATGAGATTACACATGCAAATTATGTTATTTATTGTTCATTCATGCATTACACTAATGAATAGGATGTTTATAATATTATTTTTATTGGTATATAAACGGATGATTACCTTTTGTATATATGAATAAATAAGATGTTTATAAAATTATTTCTACTGGTATATGAATGGATGATTACCTTCTTACCTTCTATATATATAAGATAATTTACAAGAATTCTAATTGGATTTTTTTATGCTATGCAAATGCTTCTTTATAGAAATCTATGCAAATGTTATGCAGATGTTTTGGAAAAGGCTTGTAATATATGCATATATGTTTTTTCTCATTGAGGTGTTCTGCAATTATTTGTTCGTTTATAGATTTTTTAAGATTATCTTATTCAGAGTGTTATTGAAGTTTTAAGGTGATCAAAATGTCTTTAGCTATCTGGTGGTGCAAACTTATGATTGAGTCTTATAGGGTGAGGTGGTGTAACTCTTTATCTATGTTTGTTTTATTGATGTTTATTTTATCAGACTTGGTACAATGACTTTAGTTTTTCACTTATACCAAGTTTATGGATTATAAATAATTTACTTGTAGTTTTAATTTTATTAAATATCTTTTACTTTATTGTGTGTTTTTTTTTATATGAAAACATATCATATTATGATTATAAAGAAATTAATATTAATAATTAAAAATATAATTTTTAAAAAATTTTACTAACTTGTTAACATTTATACTGACACACTTGATTATTGAAATATTTTAGGCGATACTAACAGTCACCAAAATATAATAAAAAAATTAAAATATATAACTCTATACTGACAATCTCTAATCGTCGGTATAGATTTATCCATTAAAGCATATAATTTTATACTGACAGTCTCTAACCGTCGGTATAGGTAAGAAAATTAAAAAATACAAGTCTGTACTGACATATGCTAAGCGTCGGTATAGGTAAGAAAAATTAAAAGTATATACTGATAGGCATTAACCATCAGTATAGGTCAAAAAAATTAAAACATATAAGTTTATACTAATAGGCGCTAGCCATCGGTATAGGTGAGAAAATTAAAACATCTTTTACCTATATTGACAGGCTTTAACCTATACTGACGGGTACTAATTGTCAGTATAGGCAAGAAAAATTAAAACATACAAGTTTATACTGACGGGTGTTAATCATTGATAAAAGGTATAACGGTGAAACACACAATATATGCTATACTAACAGATATACCTTTACTGACAGTCTTGAATTGTAGGTATATCTCTACGAGCTATTTCGACACCTTAAAAATCATCAGTATAGGTCCATATCGACAAGGGATATACCGATGGTTAAAAATTCATCATAATACACATTTTGACCATCAATATAGGGTTTATGGTGCTATACTGACGGATTTTAAGGTTTTACCAATGCTTTTTTGAGCTTCACTATATGTCAGATTTCTTGTAGTGTCTGTACTAAGTATACCATCAAAGCTATAAAGCTGAAAACATGCTTTAGAATTTAACTAGTGGTTAAAGAAAAGAAAAAGAAGAAAAAATGTTTTTTTTTCTTTTAATATATATAATAGTTAAATTATATAACCCTTCATCTTTCATTAGCAAGACTACAGAATAGAACTTACTGGAATTTGTAGAATAGAGATGAGTTGTGATTGGAATACAATTTGGTGATAATTACCATGTAGTTTAAAATCTTCACTCTTAATTATACAAAAAGAGTAATAATAAAAATAATACCAATAATTGGATTGAGAAAACAATGGTATAGTCTGCAATGCAAGGGATATCTAGTGATTCGAGCATAAATTTGATGATAATTACATTTTATGTTATACCATGAATTTTCTTCCATAATTTAGTGAACAAAATAATTTATCAAAAACAAATGCCAAAGTATAGTAAAAAGTTATATACCTATAGGAATTTATGAATTTCAAGCACAATCCTCCTCTTATATAGATCTTTGATATTTTGAGTGCCATTTTTTATGAACTTGAAGGCAGCTGAAGCAGCAAAGGCCTATGTCACAGACAAACAACAAACATGACTACAAAAAAAGAAGGTTTACAATTTTAGTAGTATATTTTTTGTGACACTATTAGACTTTTTTTACAGACTATATTATTAGATCTTCAAATGAATACATTCACCAATTTAATTATTTTAATGCTTATCCTAAACAATTTTAATTATACTATGAAACAAAAAAAAAAACAAGCATATAACCAGTATGGCATGTTTATTGATCTTGGATAACTGTTGCAGATTACCATAATTAACTTATGGTGTCAAAAGTGAATACATATTATTACTATTCATTCTAGGAATGAATTTGCAAATTACATGACTGCCAGAAAGTAAATAGCATCAACTGAGTGATGGGAATGAAAAATGAATAATTGACAAGTACGAATAGCTAGTGTCTCAACTATTATTGAATCTATATACAACAATAGAACAAAGACAAATACTACAAAACAAAACAAACAAACATCACCCTACATGTAGAAGTTTATAACTATATATAAATATAATAATGTTATGCAACAAATTAATAAAGAAGAAAAAAATAGACAGGAAACCCTAACTCAAATGCACTGCTAATGACAAATGCAAATGCTAAAGGGTGCACAAACCTTTAGTTTAGGACTTTTTAAGCCATTCATAACTTTAACTAATGTGATTAGACTTATCTCATGATACTGAGCCTTTTAAGATGTTTGTTAGAAATATATGGCAAAACCAGGTAGGTATATTGGATTATCAATCTGTTCAGTTACTATTTTTTATTTGTTCTGATTCTTTAGTAATTCAACCATGTCTTCTAATTGCCCTTTCCATCTTTTGAAAGTGAAGAACTTGTTATTTTACCATAATTCTTGCTTGATATGGAGATTAGGCTACCCTCGAACCTTTTTACCATAATTAGGATTATATGTTACTAGATGCCAAGAATCATCTTAACTTGTTAAAAACACTCTTCTATATGCATGAATGAATAAATGAATGCACATATTGAATGCAATAATTGAATGATGCATGAACGGATAAATAAATGCATTCACATAACAATTTAATGATGCATGGATTGACAAATGACTGTATGAATGGATGCATAAGTTAATGTTTGCCTCATAATAATGCACGAATGAACAAATAACAGCATCAATAGATACATGAGTTAATGTTTGCCTTATAATGATGCATGAAAGATGAATGTATGCATTAGATGCTAGATACATAAAAATTCAATGATGCATGGATGAATAAATGTATGAATGCCACATAACAACACATAAAAAAGTGAATAAAACTCAAACTCTTTCAACTTTATCACAAAACTCATACAAATGACACTACCAAGGTTCATTCATGTGTTTTAACTTGGATTACATTCTAACAATGGGTGGACATGGCTATAACCTAGGATTGACTTTTTAGGGTTAACTATATGTGATTTAAGTTAAATCTAAAGGTTCCCAAATATTTTTTACATCATTGTCTATTATAGACTAGTAAGGCACCCTAATTGTCTCTTATCACAAACTATAAACAAAAATAGTTCAATTCAAATAAGAGTGTTTCGCTAGCCTAGGTGATAATATAAAATCTCACAAAAGTGTAAGTACCAAACTCTCTCTTAAGGGACAAAGCTCAGCTTATATTATATAGATGCAAGTAAATGATAAAATATGGTACAATTATAAATAGACAAAACATTCAAAAAAAAATCTTAATTTTAAACAAAACATTCAAAGAAAATTTTTTAATTTTAAATTAAGCTTTGGATAACACGAGTTTAGTGGTCTGACTCTCGACTATCCCCAATGGAGTCATCAAACTTTCATAACGTATAGATCTGTAGACTTATAACTAAACTTAACTTTAAGGTGTGGTCTGTAATCTTTTTTATTAAGGTGCGATTGGCAACCTAACTAAATTTATCCCATTTCAAGAAGAAGTTCCAAACTTAACTTAGGTATCCTTAAAAGGTATATGCATGTCTATGGTTATGTGTGAAGAAGGTTATAACAATCTCATATCACCCACCCAAAAGATGGTACCATTTTAATTGTGTTATTCAAAAACTTGAAAACCTTACCAAGTAATTTAATATCGAAAATTATCCCTAAATTACTCCAATATGTTGGTAATAATTCAAAAACATCCTCTCACCTCATGAGTATTCAGGAGATTATTTGTCAATGCTTTAAAAGGACTTCGTTGTCGGATTCATTTAATTTTTGTAAAAAAAAAAGCTTTTATTTGTGATAATTAAAATTTTTGTGAGAATCTTGATATTTAAAATCTTTTCTAAGTTCTCTAATATGTTGGTAAAAAGTAGAAAGAATTTATCACCTAGGAATTTATACAGAGATTACTATTTACAATGCTCATAGTAATTCCATTATTAGAGATTCAAAATCTAACTTTATGAAAAACTCTTTATTTTCAGAAATATTCTTCAATATGTTGGTAACATTTTTTGCTAAAAATTATCCTCCAATATGTTGGGAGGATTTTATGAAAATTATTTCGTTTCTAAAAATTAATTTTTTTTAAAAAAATCATAATATTTTCCAATATGTTGGTAAAACCTTATCTTAAAAATCAAATTGCCTTCTAATATATTGGTAAGGCTTTATTGAAAACTATTTGTTCTAAAAATTTGCTTTTCATAAAAAATTAATAAGGTTCTCTAATATGTTGGTAAAATCTTATTTTAAAAATCAAATTGCCTTTCAATATATCGGTAAGGTTTTTTATTTTATTAAAAATTTGAATCTTCTAATATATTGATAAGATTCTTTTTATTTAAACATTTAGTTTAAGAAAATTTTGACCTTCCCATATATTGGTAAAGTTCTTTTTATTTTATTTAAAAAATATTTCTTTTTCTCTTTTTTCCTTTTTTTTTTAAATTTACAAATAAATAAAATAAATAAATAGAAAATTATAATAAAATATAAAGATAACTAGAACTTAAGAAAAAGACAAGTAAAAAGTGAATACCAAAGATTGAGCCACAATTGATTCTAAAGCACATGGGTCTTTGTAATTATGTTTCTTCTCAAATCTTTTCCACAACACAGAACTCACAAAAAAAAATCTTAATTATTTAAACCCTAAATACTAGAAAAAACTATAAAAAGACTCTTAATTCTTTTGCTTTTTTTTTTTTTACTCTTTCTCTTTTGATTTTTTGATTGATTCTTGATTGTATCTAATTGATCCTAATAGGGTCTTTTTATAACCTATAATCCAAATCAAAATAAGAGAATGTTTTCTTAGTTTCAATCTCTTAATCAAAGTCAATTTTAGATTTTTAATCCAAGTCTACATCTCAAATTAATACATTCCCTTTTTCAATTAGCATACTAGACTTCAAACGGAATCAAACTTTTCTCTTTTTTCTAATTTTTTAAACCATAAATCAATTAATTAACTAAATAAATAATCTTAAAATAAACAAAATACTAAAAACCTAAAATTAAATTAAAAAATACCCAAAAATAAATAAGGTGTTTACAATGGTCATCAAGCCATTCTTCAAGTAATTAATAGCTATAATTATTCTTGTTTGAATTGGATCAACAGTTCATATGACATGGATAAGCACTTCATATGGCATGGCCTTGAAATCAATTCCTGCAGCCGATAGCTTAGTCTAATTAGTTCTAATTTTGTATTTAACTTATAGATCTTAATTGATGGAAGAGACCCTAATGCCATGGATATTGAAGGAAAACCTTTGCCAACCCTTATATATTTGGCATGCAAAAAAAGACCTCAACATCACCATAATTTCAAAGTTGGAGCCTTGATGCACTGGTAAGCTTTATATTGTACTATGTTGAAGTAAAACAAAGAATTATTCATTAATTAAATTTCTTTAATATAGATGAACAGATAAGGGTGTCATCGAGCATAAGCAATGCCTCATTTATCCTTAACATAGACATGTATTTGAATAATTCTTAGGCAATCAAAAATGCTCTTTACTTTTTTCTAGATGAAAATGAGGGATAGAAAATTGCTTATGTACAATATCCATAGAGTTGTAATAAAGGTGATCATCAAATAATAAAAGAATATTGGAATCGTAGTTGAAGTTAGATAACATTAACAATGTGAAAGGATTGATGTTTTTGAATATGTAATATATCAAGCTTGAGCTTGCTAGATTTGATGGGAATGGATGGCCTTACTATGTTGGAATTAGATGCATTTGTAGAAGAGAAACTCTTTGTGGAATGAAGTATAGCAAGGAGTTTAATGTAGTATAGCAAGGAGTTTAAGGTTGAATGGAGGGCAATGAAAAATGATAAATCGATTAAAGAAAGAGTTAGTGTCCTGGAAAAAAATTGCAAAGCTCTTACAAGTTGTACCTATGAAAAGGGCACATAATGGGGAAAAATATCCTTTCTTTCTCTTTCTCTCTCACTCTGCATGTTGAGATAAATCAATGAGGTTGCATTTGGTAGGAATGAAAGAAACGAAAAAAAAAAAGCAAAAAAATGTTTGTGTAATAATTAAGTTACAAAACAATAGATGTTGTTATGCAGTTGAACTATTAGATTAACTTTTTTTTTATTTGCTCCTATGAAACCAATTATAAGAATTTTTTGGTACAATGAGATGGTGTGATGGGTCCAATAGAAAATATGAGGTAATGTGGTAAAACATCCTCTGATCACAAAAGCATATCACTTATAATTATTGTATTATAATTAACAAATGACAATTTATAATTGTCAAAATTTTATATGAAACCCATATTTATAAGTAATAAACTTTACAAAAAAAATTTTATGATTGAACAATTATAAAATTAGATATAGCAAAGAATCAAAAGTGAAATACATCATTTGACCATATAATCTCTTGTACCAAACAGGCCTTAATTATTAGATAATTTACTGTAAAAAAATTAGATGATAAGATTTATCTAATAAAATTTTAGTAATTCATCTTGATCACTCATTCTTTAAAATTTTAAAAAGATGCTTTCAGAATGAATGAGCTACTAACAACTAAGGGGTCTTTTGGTATTATTATGTGTTTTATGTTTTATATTTTATGCTTTTGAAAATTTTATTTTGTTTTGTTTTCATTTTATTTTCAAGTTATTAAATTTGAAAACATGTTTGGATAAAATGTTTTTCTTTTAGAAATGTTAAAACAAAAACATGTAAAAAAATTTATTAAAGTTTTTACACTCTATTTGTTATTAATAATATAATAATATTAATATAATGATATTTAATAATATATTATTTATTAATAATATATTACCTTTAGACATTATCAGATAATTGAATGTAAAATAGGATAAATAGGATGAAATCAAATGAATAGACATGGTTAGGGATGATCAGCAATAGAGATAAAATAATAAAAATAATAATAGCAAAATGATAACAAGAACAAAATAATAAATAAATTTTAAAAAGAATATTCATATAAACAAATAATTACCTTAAAATAAAAGTAAAAGCATAAAGTAAAAAACCAAAAATTTGGTGATTGGGCTTAAAGCGAGTCTGAACTCAATCGGTTTGGGCTCAAGACTAAATAGGATGTGTACATGGTTATTTTAGGTTCTTTTAACTTCAGATTATTTCAATTTTGAGTCATTTCAAATTGGGATCAATTCGAGTTTGAATTGATATGGGTTCAGATGTTTTTTTTATTTCAAGTTGGGTGGCTTCGGGTTGTTGACTTTTTATGGTCAAATCAAGTTGGGTCATGTTCTGTTTCGAGTGAGTTAGGTGGGTTTTTCAAGTTTAAGCTAGAATTAATAGGTCGTTCATCTATTTCCTTAGTTAATATCACATTTGATTCTTTAATTATATATTATTTTGAATGTGACATTGCTTCTTTAAAAATTTATAAAGTGATAATATTTACCTAATGTGATATTATGGCATGTTTGATGTATAAGATTATTGATAGGATAGGATGATTGTGATTTAATCATATGTTTAAAGGACATATAAGAAAGAGAATTGGATTACAAAGAGGATTAGTCTTTTTCTTAGTATAGGATAACTTAATATTCTCCAAAAAAAGAGGATTATTTCTAATTCTATGGGATTAGATAATATATGCTTATAAATTATTTATTTTACTCTTAAAATTTATAGTTAAAATTTGACTTTCTTTTTAAGTTAACATTTAAAATTTGATTTAAACATTTAAAAAGTGAACAAGAGTCGTTATTTAACTAGTTAACCCAAACTATTTTTTTTTTATTTTCCTTTTCTTTTCCATATTTTTCTTGTTTTTCTTTTTCCTTCTTTTTGTTTGTTGTAACATATTGATTTGGAAACTCAATCACTAGATGTAAAAATTTAAAATTCATAACAAAAATGAGGAGTCATTACCAATCTTTTTTATGATGTGATTGGCCACCTAAAAATTTTATTTTTTTAATAAAACAATAAAACGAGTTTAAAATTTTATTTAAAAAATAATTTTGATCTATGAAAATAGATTGAGTTTAGGAGTCAGTTACAAGTGGAAAATGATTAATACCCAAACAATGCCAACAAAATTGGTATCAATTAATTATGTAATATTTGTAATTCTAGATAAAAATAATTTTTTATATAAAATTTAATTATAATTCCCTTTCTTTTTAAGAAATAAAATTAGTTTTAAAAAATATTTATTTAGAAATATTACAAAATTTTCAAATTAAAGAAATACTGTTAAAGTCTCCAACATAAAGGTAGAATTTAAAAATAGCCTTTTCATTTAAGATTTATCATAACATTCCTTTTAAAATAATAAAATAACACTCTTTGCAAAAGATAATCATTGATGACTCTCCAATATCTAGATAGAGTACCAACAATTATATTTCATGAAATGCTATTTTAATTTTATTTATTCAAAACTAAAAATTAAAAAAAAAACTTTTTATACAATAAAAAAATAAATAATATAATTAATATTAAACATCAACAAACATATATATGAATTATGAATGCACAAATTATTCTAAGAAATGAGTTGTATGCAGATGATGATAAAATACAAATTTAAAAATCAAGTTTTCAAATATAAAGAGATCACTTTGAATCTTCAACATCTAAGAAGAGTTTAGATGTGACTTTTTATATTTAAAGTCCCGTCTTGTTATTTTTATTATTTTTTTATTTCTATAAATGTTATTTTAATAAGGTGAATTTATTTTAAGTTACGAAAATAAATGAAAACTCTTAATGAAATAAAATTTTTTAAATACCCCATCATTTAAGCGACATTTGGGAACAAATTATATGATAAAATGTTTTCATGCAAATCCTTAGATATTTAAAATGAGTTTGGAATTTTTGGTAGGTTTAGGTTTAACCCTTAAGAATTTACGAACTTTTTTAAAAATTTCTAACATTTTAGCAAATTTTTGGAGCAATCTCGTTTTTATAATTCTTCTGGAAATTAATCAAAAAAATTTCATATATTTCTCTCTTTTTTGCATAAAATTTAATAATAATAATAATAATAATAATAATAATAATAATAATAATAATAATAATAATAATAATTATTATTATTATTATTATTATTATTATTATTATTGTATTGCATAAAACTAGTATGCATAAAAAATAAATTGAATCAAAAATAATTTACAAAATAAATTGCGTGGAATTAAATTTAACATACAGATTCAAACCACACAAATATCATAATATATAAGATTTAAGCTTAAATTAAATTTAATATCACGAAGAAAGAAAAAAAACATATAATATATAAAAAATAAATGTACTATAACATTTCTTAACTTATAAAGCCTAAACAATAAAACATGAACGATGGACCCTTGAAATCATGCAATTTTTAAGCTTTCTTTACCATGTAGGAAAAAGTATGAAAACTTTAAGCTTTCTTCACGATGTAAACTTTTTTTTATTATTAAGCTCATGTCATTTTCAAGCTTTCTTTACCATGTAGGCAAAAGTATGAAAGCCTTAAGCTTTCTTCATGATGGGACCTTTTTCTATTATTATTAAGTTTAAATTGAACTTAAAAAAAATGAAAGAGATGAATTTATTAACTTACAAAGCCTAGGCTATGAAACATGAATGATGAAACCTTGAAATCATGTCTTGTTTTAAGTTTTCTCTCCCTATTGCATACAGCTTAAAGCAACATATGGGAGGTGGAGGCCTTAGAATTGTAGGCTAGCTTAAAAAGTTTTCATAAGCCACCATGTAAACGGGGGAATAGGCATGAAAACTTTGTGGGCGATGAAGTATTTAACTTATGCAGGCAAACAAAGGTATAATATGTGAACTTCAGGAGAAAAAATAAAATGCGATCAATTTTGGATCATTAACAATGGAACTTTGAAGTTTATAAATAGCCAAAAAGAGATGGAAGCATAATCAAAAAAAAATTTTAACTCTTGGACACTTGAAGCTAAGCCTACATCTTCTAACGTAATAACAAATAAATAGGTTGCTAATATTATGAAAAAAAGTATTTTTTAATCATTATACCAAATACAAGTCATAACTAAAGTAATCTACTTTGAAGATTCTTGAAAAATAAAAAGCTATTAAAAACCACATAACTGGGAGAATTTCCACTAAAGAGCTCCAAGCCATGACTTGCCCATGCAGAATCGAATAACAAGGTCTTAGTTTCATTTTCACATTTATCTCGGCAAGTTTATTCCTTAGTTTACCTTAAGCAAATTAATAGAGGGTGAAAAAGATAAATAAAACAAATGCTAGAAACCAACAAAAGGGAAAATGAAAAGTGGCCAAGGCTATTATTGTTCAATGAAAATAAACACAGCAAAAATGGCGTCCCATAGTATGGTATGACTGCTACTAAATGGAAATAATCAGAAAAAAGATGGCATCCCAAAAGTAATATGTGTTTTTTTTTTTTTTGAACAAATAGTCCATGCATAAAAACAAGGAATCAATAGTCATTAATCCATGGAAAAAGTTTTTCACAGCTTCATAGACAATAAAGCTAGCAGATAATAACTCATACCAATAATGATCTAAAAAACCTGAATATGATAAAGCTCTAAACTTTATGGCAACTCCTTCTTTCCTCTTTTTTTTTAGCCTTGTTGTTGTTTTAAAAGGCTTCTACCTTTAGCTTCCTCTCTTTCCAAACTCCAAAAATTGACCCCCTTTTTTCTTATAAAGAAGAAAGCCACTTAAATATCTTTTAAAGATTAAATATAAGCCTTTCGATCAAACCTCATCCAAAGGCCAAAGTTCATCTCTTTTTCTTTTGAAAGAGTAATCCTTAGCTATTGGATCAAGATAAGAGATCTATTGGTCCACATTATTCATTGCAAATGTTAGATTTTTATAGCCCCTAAACCAAATGAAAAGACATTTTATCCTTAGTAAAAAGTTTTCGATATTTAGGCCATTTTCTTAGAAATCAATGTTCCCATGCTCATTTTTTGGATTTTAAAGTACCAAAAATCATTAAATATTATAAAATTGAAATCTGAAAAGTTTTGTGAAAATTTGAGGTTGGAAAGGCCAAAAGTACCAAAATACCCATAAGAGGTATTATGGTAATTTCACACCTCTTGGGGTACTACTATAATTTCAAATGCACCAAAAAAATCATGAAATATTATGAAAATGAGATTTGGAAAGGTTTGTGAAAATCTGAGCTCACAAAAGCCAGATTACAAAAATATCCCTAAAGGATATTTTGCTCATTTCACATCTCTCAGGGTACTGTTGTGATTTCAGATGCATCAAAAATCATGAAATATTATAAAATTGAGATCTGAAAAGTTTCATGAAAAAAAGTGACCCCAATAAAGTCAAATTACGAAAATCTCCCTAAAGGACTTCTTAGAAATTTTGTATTTCCCCAAGTGTAATAAAAATTTTTGGTGTTTTAAAAATCATCAATTTTAACTTTAAACCACATTGATTCTAATTAGATTATTAATTTTGAGAATTGACCTTGGTTCTATTCATTTTGATCAAGTTTTGTGCAATTTTGACTTTGTTTAACTAATTTTATTTTTATTGACTAAGTTGATCGGATTTAACTCAAGTTGACTTTGGGGCTTAATCGCTTCATTTATTCTTTATTTCTCATGCATCTGCGTGAAAAGGTAGTCTCCATATAGATCACATACAAAAGAGTTTGCCAGCAATCCTATGAGTTTTATTTTCCTTTATTTATTATAGGCCTAAATATCAATGTATTTTATGAGCTCTTAAAACAGGCTTTCTTATAGGCATCAAATGGGCTTTGTTTAGGCTTGTAATTAGATCTCTAAATGGTTTATGTAATGGTCCTAAATTAACGATTCTGGCCCATATTAACAATTTGGCTGATGTCAATCATGTCAAAAAAAAGTTTTCAGATAAAATTCGATGTTTATTGTTGTCCCTCTTTACATGTTTTTGAGAATAAAAAATAATGTAATGAAATAGATGATAATTTTATCCAGATGATGCTTTTGAGTGTCAGAGAGAGAGAGAGAGAACTCTTCCCTTTTTTTTAAATGATAAGTTCATAAATTGCAAAAAATGATTAGGATTGGTTCACAAGTTAGCGAATAAGAACGTTTAGGACTAGTCATGAACCAAGAATAAAATATGATTGGGATTAAACTAGTAGTCAAAAAATAAAAATGATCGAGATTGAGTCGTGAGTCGAAGAATAAATATGACCGAAACTGAGTCGTAAGCCAGGAAATTAAAATGACCTAGTTTGAACCACGAATCGATGAATAAATATGACTGAAACTGAACCACGAGTCAAGGAATGAAAATGACCAGGTTGAACCACAAGTTGAAGAATAAAAATGATTGAAATTAAATCATAAGTCAGAAAATGAAAATAACATAGATTGAACTGTGAGTCGAAGAATGAAAATGATCAAGATTGAACCGTAAGTCGAAGAATGAAAATGATCAAGATTGAACCACATGTAGAAAAATGAAAATGACCAAGTTGAATTACAAGTTGAGAATATAAAAGACTGACATTGAGCCGCAAGTCAGAAAATAAAAATGATCAAAATTAAACCACGAGTCAAAGAATAAATATGACTAGAATTGAACCATAAGTCAAATAATGAAAATGACCGAAATTGAATTGTGAGTCAAAAAATAAAAATGACTAGGATTGAGTCGCAAGCCAAGAAATGAAATGACTTAGATTGAACCACAAGTTGATGAATAGATATGACTGAGACTAAAGCATAAGTTAGGAAATGAAAATGATCGAGTTTGGATTGCAAGTCAAAGAATAAACATGACCGAGATTGAATTGCAAGTTGAAAAATTAAAATGACTGAACTTGAACCATAAGTCAAGGAATGAAAATGATCGGGATTGAATTGCGAGTTGAAGAATAAAAATGATTAAGATTAAATTATAAGTCAAAGAATGAAAATGATAGGGATTAAACTGTGAGTCAAAAAATAAAAATGATCAGGATTGAACCGTGAGTTGAAGAATGAGAATGACCAAGATTAAACCATAAATCAAAGAATAAATATGATTGGATTGAACTACGAGTCAAATAAGTGATTTGAGTGCTCTACAAATCAATAGTCAAGGTTTTGAGGATCGTGCCAAGGGTAACCTTTCATCTTTGGGGTCAATTCTTTTAATCATACCATCGTCCTTGTTTGGAAAAAAACAAATCTTGAGTCTTTGAGACGTCTCATAAAGAGACTCTCAATACAACTTATCGTAAAAAAATATGTAAAGTATGCTATGATTGTGATGAATTAGAAAGATGAAGATACAATCAATGATTTAGATCATGCACTTTTGTTCATGTTAATTCGATTTTTTAGATTGGTTCGGTTCTTTCAAACTTTAAAAGTCGCTTCTAGTATTCTTGTCTTTTTAAATCTTTTATTTTTTTCATTTAATTGTTTCCCTTTCCTCTTAGTTTGGAATCTCAGACTTTTAATGACCTAGTTTGACTCTTACTTGTCCTGAAACTTTCTCTAAATTCTTTATTTATCTCTTTTCCTTTCTCTTTCTTTTTGTTTTTGGTGATTAATCAATTTTTCATTTCATTTTTTTTTGTTTTCTAACCCTGTACTGTTATTTTTTGTCATCCTTACACCTTTTTTTATTTTTTTTTTAACAATACGTTAGTCTATCTGAACATTATTAGTCATTATCCTAATTTCAAGTGACAAATGCAATAATTCCATGTTCAAAGTTAAATATGAGATTTAGTTAACCATGGGGTATTTATTTTGGCTTTAGAAAAAGAAAAATGAGCTTTTCGAAACACAAAGAACAAGTAATTCAAAGATATTTCGGGAATCAAATATCAATTCTTTAAACGATGAACATTTGAACAACCTTAAACTACTTAGACCAGGTTCTTTTCCAAAACTCATTACATTTGCGATTTTGCTATGTTTGATCTCATACAACTAATTCTTGCCTTATTTTTGCAATTGATGGAAACTTGCCCCTAAAAATCATTTCCCTTAACTCTAATGCCTATTCATCCAGTTGTGTACCATCCTTTCATTCCTTGAAGGGTTTTCTTCTAGCTCTACCTTCATTTAAGCCACATTTTCATGTTTTTCACTTAAACGATCCTCTTTTTAGTTTAGACCTCCTTTTTTGAGTTTTCAATATGAATCATCTCCTTTTTCTTTTGTTTTCTTCTTTTTTCTTCATTTTTTCTTTCTTTTTTCCTTTTTTTAAAGTAAAATATTTTTTAATAATGTCAGAATTCATAAAATTTGGTAATTCATCACCATCCATTTCTGTAAGGATCAAAGCTCCACTAAAAAATGCCTTTTTTACCACATATAAACCTTTCCAATTAGGTGTCCATTTCCCTCTACTATCATGTTGAATCAACAAATCCTTTTCAAAACCAATTCACCTTCATGAAAGCATTGGGATTGTATTTTTTTTATCATGCACTTGCATGATTCTTTTTTGGTACATCTACCCATGACTGAGTGTCGAAAGCCTTTTTTATTCAATGAGATTTGCTTGTTCAAATCGATCTCAAACCCAATCAACTTCATTCAATTTTACCTCTATCAAAACCCTTAAGAAAAAAATTTTCATTTCGATTGGTAAAACAACCTTTACCTCGTACACTTGTGGAGGTTTAAATTGATGTTCTATAAACAAATAAGGCAAAGGGTAACTTTTCATGCCAGTCTTTATATGAATCAATCATATTTTCTAATATTCTTTTATTATTCTTGTTCACAGCCTCTATCGCGCCATTCATTTTCAAATGGTATGGTGCTAAATGATAATATTTCAACTTAAATGTACAAATAACTCTTTCATCATCTTACTATTCAAGTTGCTAGCATTATCACATATTATCCTTTTTAAGAGCCCATACCTATATATTATCTCTCTCTTTATGAATTTGCTCACCACTGATTGTGTAATACTAGCATATAAAATTATTTTCACCCACTTAGTGAAATAAGCAATTATTACAAAGATAAAATGATGCCCATTTAAAGCTTTTGGGGTTATAGGTTTAATCACATCCATTCCTCACATAGAGAAAGGGCATGGTGGTGCTAAGACATGTAATGGGACTAAAAGGGAATAAATCTTATCCGTGTAAATTTGGCATTTATGGCACTTTCAGACATAACTATGCAATCATTTTTTAATGTAAACTAGTAGTAACCCGCTCTCATAATCTGTTTGGCCATCATATACCCATTGGCGTGTATTCCAAAAATTCTCTTGTGCACTTCTTCAAGTATTTTTCTTGCTTCAATAGCATCTACACACCTTAGCAACATCTGGTCTTGGCTTTTTTTATACATAATTTCTTTATCAAGCATAAATCCTGTTATTAATTTTCAAAGAATCCTCTTATCATTCTTTAAGGCCTGCTTGGGGTAATTTTGGCATTTGATATACTACACAATGTCATAATACCATGGTCACTGATCCACCTCCTCTTTCATATTCAAATAGTAGGTCGGTGAATCTCTCATTTGTACCCTGATGGGCTAGATTCTCTTATTATCATTTAACTTAAACATTGTTACCAAAGTAGCCAAGGCATCAGTGATCTAATTTTCCTCTTGAGGAATATTCTAAACTTGGATCTTTTTTAATTGTTTTATCAAGTTAGTTATGTACCTTTGGCATAATACCAACCTCACGTCCCTGGTCTCTCATTCACCTTTTAGTTGGTAAATTACCAAGGCTTAATCCCTATATACTTCTAGTGATTCAATCTTTTTTTCAATGGCCATCTGTAAACCCATGACACATACTTCACACTTAGAAATGTTATTTGTGCAATTGAAATCTAACCTTATAGTGTATGGGTAGTAATTTCCTTTCGAAGATATTAGCACTGCCCTAATGCCATGCCCCATTATATTAGATGTCCTATCGAAAAACATCTTCCATGATTTTTTTACATTTTCATTCTACAAGATGGCCATTAAGTCTTCATTTTGAAATTCAAGCTTCATAGGTTCATAATCTTTTATAGTTCAATCAGTACGAAAATTAGCTATCACGCTTCTTTTTTTGGATTTTTGCACCACATACACAATATCATATTTTGAAACCATAACCTACCATTTCACTATCTTACTTAATAGAGATGGTTTCTCAAAAGTATACTTAAGGGGATCCAACTTTGATATCAGCCAAGTTATATGATAAAGTATATATTATCTGAGTTTATGGGTAGTCCAAGTCAGGGCATAATATATTTTTTCTATTTAAGAGTACATAGCCTCATATTCCATAAACTTTTTGCTTAAATAGTAGATAGCATACTCTTTTTTACTAGTTTCATCTTTTGCCCTAGTATGCATCCCATCGATTTCTCCTACACCATTAAATATAAGATCAATGGCCTTTTTATAATTGGTGGTACCAATACTAGTGGGCTTGTCAAATACTCTTGAATCTTTTCAAAGGCATTTACCTTGATTATTTTTATGAAACATCTTAAAGATTGGATCACATTTCAATGTAAGTTGAGATATGAAGTGAGAAATGTAATTCAATCGACCCAAAAAGCTTTTCACTCCCTTTTGCGTACACAGCACTAACAACTCTTAAATTACTCGAATCTTATTAGGGTATACTTCTATACCTTTTTCACTAACCACAAACTCTAGCAATTTTTTAGAATTAATCTTGAATGTGTATTTGACTAGATTCAAATTGAGCTAGTATCTCTATAACCTTTCAAAGAATTTTTTGAGATTAACTATATGATCTTCCCTTTCCTAAGACTTGGCTATCATATCATTAACATACACGTTTATCTTTTTGTGCATCATATCATGAAAAAATGTGACCATCACTTTTTTATATGTGACGCCAGCATTCTTTAGCCGAAAAGGTATAACTTTATAGCAAAATGTATCCCACATTGTCACAAATATGATTTTTTCCATATCTTTTTAGGCCATTTTGATATGGTTAGAGCTGAAAAGCCCATCCATGAACGAAAAGGTAGAGTGCCTAGTGATGTTATCCATAAGGGTATCAATATAAGGCAAAGAAAAATTATCATTTAGGCTAGCCCTATTCAAGTCCCAATATTCTACACATATCTTTACCTTTTTATCCTTTTTAAGATTTGGGACTATATAGGCTAACTATTTAGGGTACTTGACTACTTTTAAAAAACCTACATTAAATTATTTCTTCACTTCTTCTTTTATCTTTAACAACATTTCGGGCTTCATGCATCTCATTTTTTGCTATATTAGTTGGCATTCTGGTTTTAAAGGCAGTATATTCTCGATAATATCTGTGCTAAGCTCAAGCATATCTTGATAAGACTATATAAATAGGTCCACATATTCTTGCAACAAATCTACCAATTTTTGTTTCTTAATCGATGATAGTGAAGAAAATTACCTTAACTTTTTTCTTAATTTCACCATCCTCTAAATTCAACAAGTCAGTGGATTCCTGATAGGTTTCTATAATTTTCTTATTTTACTCCATCCATTTTAATAGATCATGAGGCAAATCATAGTATTCGAAATCAACATCATTATCAAGCTCGCTAATGTGAATCAAATTTTTGAAATCAAATCCAACGTTATTATCTCGATCATCCACAATATTCATAATTTAAAGACCTAAAAAATCTCAAAAAAATATAGTCTAATTTTAGCAAAAGCAAGAAAAATCTAAATAATAAGAAAATAGAGAGAGAAAAAATAAAAAAGACGGTATATGTGACATGCATCACATTCATCATTTTATTAGGATAATGAAAGTAAGACCATGCATTTGACCTCTGTATAGAGAGAAAAAAAATAAAGAAAATGGTATATGTGAAATGCATCACATTCATCATTTTATTAGGATAATGAAAGTAAGACCATGCATTTAACCTCTGCATGCTCGTAGGTAGAAACAACTAGAATTTTTTAAGTTTGAATGGTTCAAAGGTAACAGAATCAATACATCATTCTTAGATCTCCTAACCTAAAAAAAGGAAAAAGAAAAATCTTTTCATCTTACATAACTTTTTTATCTGCGCTAATCTGAATGTGAGAGAAAATTTCCTCTAATCCTAAAGCTGGTTCACCCTTTTCGACTTTTGATGATCTAGGGTAGACATATTTGTCAGAGTGAAATGTTTCATATAGATAGGGGAACACCATTTTTCTATGGACCAACTTTTACCCTTTGAGGCATGTCATTCTCTTTTCTTTCTTCTCTAGAATCATATTCTTTCTATCATTAGCAATAAGCTTGCAACCTAAGCCTCAATTTTTTTTATTTTTAATCATGCTCAATGCCTTTTTGATTCCTTGTAAAGCTCTTCTTAAACCTTATCCGACTCGCCAACCTTTACTAATAGTCTGCTTGATCACTATATCTATAGTATTTAACAATTAAGGGATCGATATCTTTAACCTTTCTCTGACATAAATAGCATTTGCTACTTCAAAAGCTCTAAATAAGCATTCAGTCACCTCTTTCATAGCCTCGACATAAAGAGTGGTTAAGGTTTTAGTCACTAATAAATCTCATTCACCATTTAGACAAACTTGCTTCTCTTCAATAATAAACTTTACCTTCCGGTATAAAGATAAAGGTATAACGTCAGTTGTATGAATCCAAGGTCTTCTAAGTAAATAGCTATATGTAAGTGTTATATCCATCACCTGAAATGGGATAATGAAAGTACACTAGCCAATTTGTAATAGAATCTCTATATCATCGATCACCTATTTTTGTGTTTCATCAAAAGTCCTTACTATCATGTGATTGTTTCTCATATAGGAAGGGTCCATTAGAAGCTTTTACAATATAGTCATAGGTATGATGTTAATAGATGTCCCATTATCAATCAATACTTTGACCATGGTATAGGTTTTCCAATTGATAGTAATGTGCAAGGCCTTAACACTATCTCATCCTTCTAAGGGTATCTTATCATCATTGAAAATAATAAAGTTAGGGGCTAAATATTTCCCACCATGAGATTTACCTTTTCAACAGAAGTGTTTGACATAAGCCTAATTAAGTACTTTTAATAAAGCATTTCTATGTGGCTCTGAGCTTAATAGTAGTGACAATAAAAAAATATGAACGGGCAATTTGTTTAATGGACAACCCACTGACTCGTTGCTTAAGATTTCAAAAATTCACGAATGTTTTAGTCTGATATCAATCTTTTAGCTGTATTTTTGGGCTTACCATCAACTGAGTACCTTAATTTTCCCCTACATCTTTTTTTTTTACCTTATTTTTTCCTTTTCTAACCTTTTTCGATATTTTGAAAGTGTAACACCGACCACTTTGAGTTATTCCTCCTATGTCTATTATGTTTGCAGTAATCCCCATACCTAGATAGCTTGAAGTTATGTCGGGTCCTCATATCACAACATCATAGTCATACTTCCACAGGACTACTTTATCAGTTTGGTAAGAGAACGGACTAGAGACATAAATAATGTTTGGCGTCCTAGAAAAAGCAACTAATTGGTGTTCTAGCCTTATTTGATTCAATGTCTTTTCCACAATAGGATTCTTGCTTTCTTCTTCCCTTAATCTAACCTTTAATTACTTGTTTTCTTTGTCAACTTTGGACAACTTGTCCTTTCATGTTTATTGGTCCTGAGTGAGAGTGACAATAGCTTTTTTGTTCTCTTTGGCTCTACCTTTCTAGTACTTCATCATTTTCCTTAAATCCTCAGTTTCCCTCTTGGATCCTCTCGAAGGCCCAACATTCATTCTTAGTTTTTCATTTTCTTAATAGAGATCTTTCAAATCTCCTTTCAACACCTTTTTTTCTTTGGCCAACTTGTGCAATGCATCATCTATCTCCATTAAATCATATCTCAATTGACTAACCTGTTCTAACATTGCCATCTTTTTTCTCTCAATTTTTTTTTTCTACCTCAAATTCTTGCTGGATAATTTCGAGGGTTGTCAACACTGGCTTCGATGTAGGGGTAGGCAGTTGTTCTAAAACATCTTTCTGCAATGGCCTAACTTTATTGATTTTTTTCACTCTTCATGAAAGATAGTCTTCCACCACATTGTTCGCATACCTGGCAAGATTCATGTGATTAATTTGTTTCCAAGCTTTGAAGACTTCCCAAACTTCTTTCATGTAATTAGGTGCACCATAATCAAATTTGAGCAGGTTGAGTCCATAAGTCATAGGAATAAACTATTGAGAATCGTATTGTCTCTGAACCATAAGAGGTGCATAGCTAATTACCCCTATATCCCTAGTAATGGAACCCATGATTTGTCTCCACAATTGTATAATATGGCAAAAAAAAAAAATCCATGGTGCTCTCCACGTTATGGCCTTGCTTGTGAAATTCAAAAAAATGACATCCAATGCTTCTTTGTCCAATTTTTCCACCTATCTTAGTAACAAACTGCTTCATCGGGACAAACTGAGTAGAGAAAGGTCGAAAGGACACTTTTTCTTTTCCCTAAAGTGACTTTGAATCCATATATAGAGTAGCTTAACACATCTTATGGCTGGCCTTTTCCTTTTCTTTGGCAGTAATTTAATGATCTGATGGTTTCAGCTATGATGGTCAAAGACAGATTTTATGCCTTTGCCTAATTGCTCAAAGAAATCACCACTGACACTTTCACATGCCCTAATACCTTGGGAAATATTATCAACACATAGATCATCAAAGCAAACATATCTTGCTCGTAATCATCATTCAGATGTTTCTTTATGTGCTCTAACAAAAAAGTTGATAGAATTGACTCAATTCCACTATTTTTCTTATTATGTTTACCAATTTCTTCAATTCTAACTTCCATGATCCTAGCCAATTTCTTCCCAAATTCAATCATCTTTTGTTCTTTCTAATAGATCATGTCCTGACCGGTGGATTCTATTCGAAGTAAAGATGAGTACTCATTGATTGTATGGGTCAAATCTTATTAGTTCAACACAAAGCATCAATAAGATGGATCATAAAACTGCATCGCGGCTCTAATCAGCTGCTTATCAATTTTTACTAAGATAAGCAATGCCACATCCCCATATTTCTTAGAAAAGGATTCCTTTCTCTTTACTCCCAATTATTTCCAAATAGTCTCTAATTTTGACATGTCACTTCAATTGAAATCCACACACACTAACTGCAGAAGCATTGAGATATAACCATATCCTAAACAGTCCCCTTATTTTTCTTGGGTACTTTCTGACTAGTTCTTAACCTCTAAATAGTCACACAGATGACACCGTTGTAGGCTTCATAAGAGCTTCTCTTGCTAAAGATTGGCCCAAAATAATACCTTCCTAAGAAATGTGATGCATGTAGCAAAATTAAAGGCAACAAAAGAATTAAATAAGTCAATAATGTTAATAAAATAAATAATTAAATAATCAAGCATAGCATGTAATAGGGCAGAGTATATATAGTGTCCTAGCTTTAGGTAATTTTCTCAAGACGAACAAAATGGCTCTATCCTAGGTTGGATCCTTAGGGCTCATGATATGTTAGGTTATTATTTATATGTCAAAAGGTTTCTAGACTATTCCTTACATCATCATCTATTACAAACTAGTAAGGTTTCCCGATCCTCACCTATTACAGGCAATTAATGGAAATGGCTCAATCTGAGTGAAAATATTTTGCTAACAAATGCAAAAGTTATCACCTCATGAGAGCATAGCTACTTTACTTTCTATTAAAAAAGATGAAGCTCGGGTCTAGAGCTTATGTATGTAAGTGGATATGCAAAGGTGTGCAAAGTGATATATTAATCAAAATAACATAAATAAACCATGAACACAAAATCAAAACAAAGTAATAACTAAAATACAATTTATTTTATTTGTTAACTTATGATTTTCTTGAGAAAATAAAGGAAATTATATTAAATATCAATTAAAACCAACTGAATCAAAAGCTTTAAATAGTGGATAATTAAAATTTTTGGCTTGACTCTCAAAATGTCTCCAGATGAGTCATCAAACTACCGTAATGTATTGGTTCGGAGACTTAATTGCTAGACGTAAAAATTCAAAAATCATGAAAAAACCTAGGGAGTCACCACCAATCTTTTTTAGGGTGTGATTAGCCACAAAAAAATTTTATCTTTTAATAAATCAATAAAATGGGTTTAAAGCTTTATTAAAATTATAATTTTGGTCTACAAAAATAGATTGAGTTCAGGAGTTGATTACATATGAGGAAGAATTAGCATCCCCACAACAACCACAAAATTGGTACCAATTACTTACGTACTCTTTGTAATTCTAGATAAAAATGGTTTTTTTATATGAAATTTAATTATAATTCCCTCTGTTTTTTAAAAATAAAAATAGTTTTAAAAAATCTTTATTTAGAAATATTATGAAAATCTTCAAATTAAAGAAATACCTTTAAAGTCTTCGACATAAAGACAGAATTCAAATATAGTCTTTCCATTTAAGATTTGTCATAACATTCCTTCTAAAATAATAAAATAACACTCTTTATAAATAATAATCATTGATGACTCTCCAATATCTAAGTAGAGTACCAACAATTATATTTCATGAAATGCTATTTTAATTTGATTTGTTCAAACCTTAAAATTTTAAAAAAACTTCTTATGCAATAAAAAAACTAATAATATAATTAATATTAAACATCAACAAACATATATATGAATTATGAATGCACACATTATTCTAAAAAATGAATTATATGCAGATGATGATAAAATACGAATTAAGAATTAGATTTTCAAATATAAAGAGATTACCTAGACTCTTCCACATCTAAACAGTATTTGGGTGTGACTTTTTATATTTAAAGTCCCGTTTTGTTATTTTTATTATTTTTTTTATATTTCTATACATGTTATTCTAACAACATTAATTTATTTTAAGTTACAAAAATGTATGAAAACTCTTAATAAAATACACTTTCCTAAATACTCTATCATCTAAGGGGCAGTCAAGAATAAATTACTTCATAAAACATTTTCATACAAATTCTTAAAAATTTAAAATGAGTTTGGAATTTTTGATAGGTTTGGGTTTAAACCTTAAGAATTTACAAACCTCTCTAAAAATCTCTAATATCTAGGCAGAGTTTCGAAACAAGCTTTTTTTTATAATTCTTCTAGAAATTAATCAAAAATTTTTCACATATTTCTTTTCTTTTGCATAAAAATTATTATTATTATTATTATTATTGTTATTATTATTATTATTTTACATGAAACTAGTGTGCATAGAAAATAAATTGAATCAAAAATAATTTACAAAATAAATTATCTGAAATTAAATTAAACATATAGATTCAAACCACACAAATATCATAATATATAAGATTTAAGTTTCAATTAAACTTAATATCATGAAGAATAAAAAACATATAATATATAAAAGATAAATGTACTATAACATTTATTAACCTATAAAGCCTAAGCTATAAAACATGAATGATAGAACCTTAGGATTGTGTCATTTTTAAGCTTTCTTTACCATATGGGAAAAAAGTATGAAAGCTTTAAGCTTTCTTCATGATGGAAACTTTATTTATTATTAAGTCATGCCATTTTCAAGCTTTTTTTACCATGTAGGAAAAAGTATGAAAGCTTTAAGCTTTTTTCACAATGGAGCCCTTTTTTTTATTATTATTAAGTTTAAATTAAACTTAAAAAAGATGAAAGACATGAATTTATTAACCTATAAAGCCTAAACTATGAAACATGAATGATAGAACCTTGAAATCATGTCATGTTTTGAGTTTTCTCTCCCTATTGCATGCGGCCTAAAGCAAAATATGGGAGGTGGGGGTTTAGAATTGTAGGCTAGCTTTAAAATTTTTCATAAGCCACCATGTAAGAGAGGGAATATGCGTGAAAGCTTTGTGGGTAGTGAAGTATTTAACTTATGCAGGCAAACAAAGGTCTAATATGTGAACCTCAGGAGAAAAAATAAAATGTGATCAGTTTTGGATCATTAATAGTGGAACTTTGAAATTCGTAAATAGCTAAAACGAGATGGAAGCAGAATCGAAAAAAAATTTTAACTTTTGGACACTTGAAGCTAGGCCTACATCTTCTATCGTAAGAACAAATAAATAGGTTGCTAATATTATGAAAAAAATGTATTTTTTTAATTATTATACCTAATACAAGTTATACCTAAAGTAATCTCCTTTGAAGATTCTTGAAAAAAGAAAAACCACTGAAAACCACATAACTGGGAGAATTTCCACTAAAGAGCTCGAAGCCATGACTTATCCATCTAGAGTTGAACAATAAGGTCTTAGTTTCATTTTCACATTTATCTTGGCAAGTTTGTTCCTTAGTTTACCTTAAGCTAGTTAATAGAGGGTGCAAAAGATGAATAAAACAAATGCTATAAACAAACAAGAGAGAAAATGAAAGGTGGCTAAGTGTCACGGGCTAAGCTTTCTTTTAGTGAAGCAATAGATCATGCGGTACTTAAATGGACGCTTCCACACAAGTCAACCAAAGATAGTTCAATATCTAAACAAGCAATCAACAAATCATAAGTTAATTACAAGCATACATAACGATATATCGGGATAAAATGGGAGCACACCAAGGCAACCCCCAATATTCTCGTATAAAAAGAATATTTATTAATACTAAAAATAGTACATCAAGTATTACCACCATCATCGCGGCCAGAAGGGCAGCCCTAGATGGGTGGTCTAGCACATAACTTAGCCAGTAAGGTAGCCCAACAATACGCCAACTGTTCACCCTCTCTAAAGACCAAATGAGATTTTATAGCTATGCTACCAAGAACCATTATAATGTTTGAAATGGAGACACTTTTTTTTAGCACATGAGCTCTACCTTCCCTCTTGGCACCTCTACTTGATCATGGCCCTATACATGGGTGGCTCATAACAACATATGCCTGGTATGGCCCTATACAAGGTTGGCTCATGACATCTTCCCCCACCTATTCTATCGATGCCCTCATCAACTTGTTGGCCTGGAATTCTTTAATCTTCTACTTGAATGCTCAAAGGTCATGATCTCTTTCCCAGCTAGTTTTTTCTAGTCCTAAACCCTTCGACTTCACTAGGTATTCATGAACTCTTCTTCGAGATACTCTGGATACCCTTTTAGCTAAAATTTTTTGACTTGACATTCTAATGGTGACTTCATGGAAATGGTTGCCCTGGTTGATTCATCTTGACTTGCATCTATGGGATCTGTATAGAAAGGCTTTAGGTTACTCACATGAAACACTAGATGCACCTTCATCCATGTTGGTGGGTCAATTTTGTAAGAGGCATTCCCTACTTTGGAAAGGATCTTAACTGGACCCTTATATTTATCCACCAACCTACAATCTCACGTCTTTAGAAACTTGGTTTATTCAGGCACTAGTCTAGCAAGAACAAGATCACCAACTTTGAATTGCTATACCCTTCAACCCTTATTTACCCATTTTTTCATGTGCTTTGATGCTTTCTTCAAGTATGCTTACGTAATTTCTATATTTATTCTCCATCTTTGCTAAAGTTGAATGCTCGTGGATTCTTCTCTCCATACAGCTCAAAGGATGTATGTGGTAGTCTTGTTAGTTGTCTCGTGACCACTTTAAATGAACTCTTGTTTGTGGAAGAACACTTGTTGGAATTAAAACAAAGTTGAGCTATTTGCAACAATAAAGGCCAATTCTTCTGATTAGCTTGAACAAAGTGTCTTAGATACTCCTCAACAACCTATTAAATCGTTCGATTTAACCATTGATTTACGGGTGATAACTTGAAAAGATGTTGAGTTAAGATCTCAAGATCTTGAAAAGTTCTCTCCAAAATGACCCAATGAACTTCAAATCCCTATCACTGACAATGTTTTAAGGAAGGCCCCAATATTTGATTACATGTTTAAACATCAATCAAGTCATGTCTTTCGTAGTGTAATACTTTTGGGCAGGAATAAATGTGACATATTTCGAGAAACAGTCAATTACCACCAAAATAGACCCAAGATTGCCAACTTTGGGAAAACCTGATATGAAGTCAAGGGAGATATTATCCCAAGGTCTAGTGGGCACAGATAGTGGTTCAAGCATGCTTGCTGGTTTCTTCTTTTCAACTTTATCCTGTTGGTAAATGAGGCTAGTCTTTGTATAATTTATTACATCTTATCGCATATGAGGCCAATAATAGCCTTATTTCAGTAGAGCCAAAGTACATTGCCAATCAGGGTGACTCGTTCATGGTGTATCATGGCATTCTCTCATTATCATCTGTCTTAAACGTCCTATTTTTGGCACAAACAATGGAGGACCCTTTGTCAATAAAACCCTATTTTCCTACAAAAAGTACTTGGACTTTTTTTTCTACTAGCTTGAAAATGGCATTAGCCTGTAGGTTTTTCCTTAGATTATCTTTAACTTGCTCGTAAATGCCATTGTGACTTTACTAGTGGCCATTGGGGCCATTCTCCTAAAGTTAACCAACTCTGCTTGTCTAATCAATGCATCTACCACTTGATTGGTTCTTCTAGCTGTATGCTCGAAATAAAATTCAAATTCGACTAGAAATTCTTGCCATCTAGCTTACTTAGCCATAAGCCTTAACTGGTTAAGAAAATGACTAACCATCATATTATTTACCTTCACGATGAATTGTGAACCCAACAAATAGTGCCGTCATGTTCTCAGATAATGAATTACTGCCAAGAGTTTTTTTTCTTAAGCCATATATCTCTTTTAGCTTTACTCAACTTTTGACTTTCAATGGCTATCAGATGTCATTCTTGTAAAAGTACTCCCCCAATAGCAAAATCAGATACATCTGTTTAAACTTTAAAAGGCTTTCTAATGTCAAGGAGAGCCAAGACAAGGTCCTTCATCATAACTTTCTTCAATCCCTCAAAAGTCTCTTAACATTCACTTGTCTAACACCATTTGTGCTCTTTCTTCAATAACTTCGTGAGGGGCATTATTTTATGAAAGTACCTTTCTATAAACTCCTATAATAGTTGGCCAATCCCAAAAATGAGTGAAGTTCACTAACATTCTTTGGTGTTGCCCACTCTTTGATAGCCTTAACTTTTTTCATGTCTATTTGAATATAGCCTAAGAAGTGGATTTGTGTCTGAACAAATGCACATTTATCCCTTTTAACATATAGCTGGTGGTCTTATAGTCTTTGAAACATGAGACATAGGTACTCTTAGTGCTCTTCTAGGGTACAACTATAGACCACTATGTATCTAAATAAATGACCATAAATTTGTTAGTGTAGTCATAAAACACTTGATTTATCA
The DNA here is from genome assembly GCF_002303985.1 of Durio zibethinus. The sequence goes on along the minus strand of NW_019168492.1, from coordinate 6,593,987 downwards.
ACGTACAAAATGTGGTAGGGGCATTAGTCAATCCAAAAAGCATAATAAGAAATTCAAATGCACCATACTGCATTACATAAGTGGTATTTGCTCATCTCTTTCAATAACTTTGACCTAATGATAGCCAGATCTCAAGTCCAATTTAGAGAAGTACTTGGCCTTGCTTAGTTGATCAAATAAATTTATAATAAGTAGAATGGGATATTTGTTTCTCATAATGACTTTGTTCAAAGGCTTATAATCCACACATAACTGAAAACTCCTATCATCCTTTATCTAAAATAGCATAGGTGTTCCAAATGGTGCTTTCGATGGTCTAATGAACCCTGTATGTAAAAGCTCATCTAATTATTTTCTCAATTTAGCCAACTCTAATGAAGCCATGCAATATGAAGCTTTAGCTGGTGGTTTAACCCTGGGAAAAAGCTCAATCTCATGGTCTACGAATCTTTGAGAAGGTAGGACTTTGGGCAATTACTTTGGCATCACATTCTTAAACTATTCCAATACCTTTTTCACCCTATCAAGTATTGGTTCCAGCTTAATCCCCTCTTTGTAAATTGACAGGGCCACATAAGAGGGCTCCCTTCTCTTTACTCTTTTCTTGAATTGAAAGCTAAAATCATTTTCTTCCCACTCCTAGGAAGGATCATAGTCGGCACAACACACAAGCATTCTTTCAAGAATAATAGACAGCTAGCAACGGAGATTAGGATTGCCTGATACAACATCATAAAGTCCAATCTTAGGACAACATCAAAGTCATCCATGAGGGAAACCATGAAGTCTGCAGTTTCTTCACATAGCCCTAACTTGGTCATCACACTTTTGAAGCTACCATTGATCGCAAAGGCTGGTGAATTAATCGCTTTCATTTACCTATATTCTTTATTAACCATAAGACCACACATTTTTGCTTCCTATGGTGTGATAAAGGTATTGGTTGCCTCTATATCTACCATGGCCTTTGTGTTTTTCCTATTGAGTATCAGGTTCACATACATCAGACCTCTCTTAGGTTATTTATTTATTATGTTTAGATGGGTACGAAGGCGTTCAGGAATCGTATTGAGCCCATATTGGTTGGCTCCTCTTTAACTTCTTTAACTATCTCGGGTGCTTTAATGGACTCTTAAGACAAGGCTCTGAGAGTATTAAAGGTACCTTAATGTGGGCATTCGGCCACTCGATGCGACCGTTGGCATAGAAAGCAAGCTAGCAGTTACCTCGACTTAAAATTTAATGCATTGTTTGCCTTGGGTTAGGTATTGTCTCGACTAAAAGGCTTTCTATCAAATCCTCTATTAAAGGGTCAATCCACTTTGGCCATTTTTCCTCCACTCCTAAAGTTGGAGTTACTACCACTTGATAGAGGATTTTTCCATTTTGATGGGCCATCATTAAAATCATAAAGATGTTTGGCAGCAGCCATAGCCGTGGTCATATCTTGCACCTTATATCTTTGTAATTTCACCCTAGCCCAAGGTTTGAAGCCCTCAGGGAATAGAACATCTTATCTTTTTCAAACATGTCTCTAATATCCAACATTAGGGTAGAAAAGCTCCTCACAAAATTTTGCACTATTCTCATTTACACCAATTCTTGAAGCCTCTTTCGAGCCATATACTCTGAATTATTAGGGAAAAATTAGTTCTTTAACTCTTGCTTAAGATCCACCCTAAGTTTTAATAAAGCATTCATCATTCACAAATTTTGAATGGCACCACAGCTTGGCATCCCCAGTAAGGTACATTGAAGCCATTGCAATATTTTTCTCATCTGATTTTATGTGCATAGCTCAAAAGTATTGTTCCATATCAAACAAGAAGTTCTCAAGCTCTTTGGCATTTTTTGCCCCCTCAAAACATCGAGGCCTTGCACCTTGGCCCTTTTCCCTTTTTCTATTAAACTATAACTCTACCTAGCCATAGCCATTTATAGAATACTCACTTGGGGCCTGAGCTCCTTAAATTCTCTCTGGAAGATATTCAACACATCTCTAGTCTTTTCACCCAAGATATGTAGAGTATCAAACAACTCCCATTAGGTTGTCTTAATCTCCCTTAGTCGATCATTAGTTATCATATGAGTTTTTAGGGCAGTCACTGTAGCCTCAAGCTCCTCGATCCTCTATTGGTCATTAAATCCTCAATTCATAACCATTTTACCAATTTTCTAGCTCTTCTTAACTGTGCTCTAATATCACATATCATGAGATAAGCTTCTTTTCAATGAAGCAATAAACTGTATGACATTTGAATGGATGCTTCCACATAAGTTAGCCAAAGATAGTTCAATATTTAAACAAGCAACCAATAAACCACAAGTTAATTATGAGCATAAACAATGACATATCAAATAAGAGCACACCCAAGCGACCTCTGATGTTCTCGTATAAAAAGAATATTTTATTAATATTGAAAATAGTATATCGAGTCTTCCCACCATCATCGAGGTCAGAGGGGTAGCCCTAGATGGATGGTCTAGCATATACCTTAGCTAGTGAGACAGCCCAACAATACATTGATTGCTTACCCCCTTTAAAGAGCAAATGAGATTTTATAGCTATGCTACCAATAACCATTACAATTTTTGAAATAGGTACACTTTTTCCTAGCATATGAGATCTACCCTCCCTTTTGGCACTTCTATCGGATCATGACCCTATAAAAGGTTAGCTCATGACACTAAGGTTGCTATTGCTCAATGAAAACAAACACAGTAGAAATGGTGTCCCATAGTAAGGTATGACTGCTACTCAATGGAAATAATCAACAAAGATGACATCCCAAAATAATATATGGTTTTTTTTTAACAAACAGTCTATGCATGTAAACAAGGAACAATCATTAATCCAAGGAAAAAGTTTTTCAAAGCTCTATAGACAATAAAGCTAGTAGACAATAACTCATACTAATAAAGATCTAACAAACCTGAATACGGTAAAGCTCTAAGCTTTATGGCAGCTCTTTCTTTCTTTCTTTTTTTTTAGCCTTCTTATTATTTTAAACGGCTTTTCCCTTAAGCTTTCTCTCTTTCTAAACTCCAAAAACCAGCCCCCATTTTTTCTTGTAAAGCAAAATGCCACTAAAATATCTTTTAAAGATTGAATATAAGCCTTTGAATCAAATTTCATCCAATGGCTAAAGTTTTTCCTTTTTTTTTTTTCAAAGAGCAATCTTGAGCCATTGGATCAATATTCAATATGAGAACTACTAGTCCATATTATTCAGTACAAATGTTGGATTTTTATAGCTCCTAAACCAAATGAAAAGACCATTTTACCTTTAGTACAAAATTTTTGGTATTTAGGCAATTTCGTAGAAATCATGTTCCCATGCTCATTTTTGAGATTTTAAAGCACAAAAAATAATGAAATATTATAAAATTAATATCTAAAAAGTTTCACAAAAATTTGCTCAAGAAGGCCAAATTATGAAAAATCCCCTAAGAGGTATTTTAGTAATTTTACACCTCTCGAGGCACTACTAAGATTTAAAATTCACCAAAAATCATAAAATATTATGAAATTAAGATCTAAAAAGTTTCATGAAAATTCAAGCTCGAAAAGACCAAATTATGAAAATATTCTTAAGGGATATTTTGATAATTTCACACCTCCTAGGGTACTACCGTGATTTCAAATTCTCTAAAAATCATGAAATATTATGAAATTGAGATTTGAAAAGTTTTGTGAAAATTCAAGTTTGAAAAAGCTAAATTACGAAATACCCCTAATGGTTATTTTGGTAATTTCATACCTTCTAGGGTATTGCTGTAATTTCAAATGCACCAAAAATCATAAAATATTATGAAATTTAGATCTAAAAAGTTTCATAAAAAAAATTAACCCTAGAAAAGTCAAATTACAAAAATTTCCCTAAAGGACATTTTAGTAATTTTGTATTTCCCCAACTGTAATAAAAATTTTTAGTTTTTTAAACATTATCAGTTTTAACTTTAAACCACATTGATTCTAATTAGGTTGTAAATTTTAAGAATTGACTCGAGTTCTATCCATTTTTATCAAATTTTGTGAAATTTTAATTTTGTTTGACTAATTTTATTTTTATTGACCAAGTTTGATCAGATTTAACTTGAGTTGATTTTTAGGCTTAATCACTTCATTTATTCTTTATTTCTTATGCATACACATGAAAAGATAGTCTCCATATAAATCCTATGCAAAATAAATTGACAACAATCCTGCAAGTCTCTTTTTCTTTTGTTTATTATATACCTAAATATCAATGCATTTTATGGGCTCTTAAAGTAGGCTTTCTTATGGGCTCTTAAAGTGGGTTTTCTTATAGACTTCAAATGGGCTTTGTTTAGGCTTGTAATTAGGTCTCTAAATGGTTTATGTAACGGTCCTAAATTACTGATTTTGGCCCATGTTCACAAATGAGTCTAGGTTAATCATGTTAAAAAAAGTTTTTGGATAAAATTCGATGTTTACATTATTGTCTTCTTTCTTTTTTTCCTCCTTTCCCTTTTTGTTTTTCTTTTTATTGTTTTCTTCTTTGTTTTTTCCTCTTTTCTTTTTTGTTTTTCTTTTTTTGGAATAAATGAAAAATAGTTTTGATAAACAATAATTTTTTGGATTTTTTATTTTAAAAAATCAATTTACTTTTGTTGAAAATAATCTATTTTTAAAAATAATTTTAAATTTTAACAATAAAACTATTCTAAATAAAATATTTTTTAGCTGAATAATTTTGTATTGTTAAATTTAAACAATATTTTTTTCTTATTTTTTTCTTTTTTACCTTCTCTTTTTTATCTTTTTTTTATGTACTTTTTTTCTTTTTCTCTCTTACTGAGAGTTAGAATAAAAGGAAATGAGAGAAAAGAAAAAGAAAATAGATAAATTACATTTCTAATATTTTTTCTAAAGAACAAAATTCTTTTTTAGAACCCATTTTTTTAAAAAATAAGTTTAGTTAGAAATCATATAAATTATTTTAAATTTAAATTGTAAAAAAGAAAGAAAACAAATAAAAATAATGAAAATAAAAGGAAAAATAGTGAAAATAATATTTTTTATAAAAATTATATTTTAAAAAATAAATTTTTACACTGATCAATTATTTTATTAAAAGATAAATTTTAGAAAAAAATAAATTTAACTCTTATTTATAGAAATTATCATATAATATCTATTTTTAGTTAAACAATTTTTTAATTACATTATGTAACAAACAACTTTCAAATTTAAATTTTTTTTAAAAAGACTAATTTTGATTAATAAAAAATTATATTGTACTTTTAATCTTACACATAACAAATATAATGAAAGATAAAAATCATCCTATCATACTTTTAATCCTTGCATACAAAAAAAAATAAAATAAAATGCATCATCTAATCTAATCCAATCTATAATCTTATATTATCCTATGCTACTTATAATTTTATGTGTCAAACTTGTCTTTATATTATTAGATCATGTAATAATATTTTGGCAAAAAATAGTATAAACAATTAAATTTTTAAAATATTTTTTATTTTAAAAATTAAAAACCTTTTTCTCTTTTTCATCATTCCCAACCTGAGCTCAACTGGATTCAACTTGGGCTTAAGGATGTGAGAGAGAGAGAGAGAGAGAGAATGCAAAAGAGAGAAAAAAAAAGAAAAAAATTTAATTTTTTTTTACTTTTAAAAATTAAAATTGTATTTTTCAAAAAAAGAAATAAAAAGAAAAGAATGAAAATATACAATTTAAAAAAGTATTGCTATTTTATTTGTAAAAATTAAAATTATATTATTATCTAAAAATAACATGCAACAATCACACATGTAGCCACATCATTATCATGTGTGCTCCATGTTGATGCCACATCTACAAGTCGTAAATTTTTTATGATATGGTATAGTGCTGTGGCATAAAATGTTAAGTATAATTGCTCAATTGATCGTTTATCACATCAACATGTCTGTCTAATGGTATTAACCTTAAGTATTACATTGTCACATGGATTGATAGAACAAATATCATATTAAATATTTTTTAAAGTACATGTATCACACTAAAAAAGTATATAATATATGAGCCAAACATGACATTATCATTATATACTATTTCAATTAAGAAAGGATAAGTGTAAATTTATCATTATATTTACTTGGGTGGTTCAAGTTTATCAATTATAATATTTCAATTGGTGTGATTTTATCATTACACCTTTAATTTTAAAGTAAATTTATTATCATACTTCAAATTTTGGAGTAATTAAAGAACATTCAATAAATATAAAAAAGCCAAAACATTTGAAGAAAAAGAGTCTAAAATGGATAGTTTACCTTTTTGACATGTGAATAACCTAAGTTAATGTCCTCTAATTAATTTGTTTGATTTGATTTTAGTGAATTAATTATTTTTTGATATCTTCCAAATACATGTTAGTTTTACTTTCTATAACTTTGTGTATTTTTAGAAAATATTAAATGTGTAGCCCAAAACAAATTATTCTAAAATCATGTGAATTTAATATAAATATATAAAAGAAAAAATCTATAATAAAAAAGGAAATTCTTTTATGTGAATAAAGTTAAAATTTTACGATTGATCGACTCTTAAATAAACTGGCATATCATTGGAGTTAGCGCTTGTAGGTTGTGGCTTTGAGAGAACTTATGGATGTAATGTCTTTTTCAGCCAAGTAGTAAGAAAGGATTAAAGAGTAGATTAAGAACTTAAAAAAAAAGTTTAAATTATATTAGGAGTGTTTATAAACTTTATGTTATGTCACACCAACACTCAAAGGAAATAAGTAGAGTGCTTCAATTCCACATAAGATATTGAATAGGAAAGAAAAGGTCACTAGACATATAAACGTTGAAGTGACTCACTCTAATAAATTGGTTTTGTAGGGAGAAGATAATGGCCATACAGAGACAACCTTTGACTCATTTAACTTTACACAAAGTGTCATTTAGGTGTAGGTAGAGTGGGCTAGTTTGATCATATAATAAGTGTTGGGTAGGTACGGTGGTACTAAGTCTAACAATGCCAAACTCCCCAAAAGAGAATGGGCAGGGTGACAACTGTGATAAAAGCATCATAAGACTTGATTGAGGATAATATGCCAGTGTTTCAAAGGAATAGGTGAAATGTTTCAGTCTTATATCGAATATTAGGTAAGAAAGAGAAGGTTGCTAATCATATAAGCGTTAGTGCTACACACTCCAACAAGTCAATTTTGTAGGGAAAAAGTAATGGTTACGTGACATTTACACTATCCGATCAACATTATACAAAAATAGGTTTTTCACTGCACTTCTTTAACAACATCTCATTAAAAAATGATGCAAGTTTTCATGATTTAAAAATGATTATAGACATTTAATTTTGTCTGAATCGATTTGAGTTTATTCAATTTTTTTGCTTAGTTTGGACACTTCGATTTAGGCCTATTTGAACACTTGAATTGGATACATCTTGTTGGGCCCATTTAGGCTTTATTGTTTTAAATTATTTTTTGTATATGTTAAAGTCTATCCAATTCAATTTTAGTTAATTCAAAATTGGGTCAAGTCCAAGATCAAATTTTAAAGCTCGAAATTTGATAATGTAATATATGATTTTAAAGCTAAATTAATTAAAAATTGATTGATTAAAAAATATAAATAATATAAATAATAATAAAAAGTAAAAAAAAAAAAAGACAAAAGCATGCGTAGAGGGTCGGTTGCCATTGCAACAACCTTCCCTCACTTTTCCCTACCATAAATTTTCACTTTCCCTTCTCCCCATTTTACCATACCATTCCTAGCCCTTTCTCTCTAGTTTTCACCTCCAATTTTACCTACTAATTTCTAACATGCATTAATAAAAAACCTAATGTCCCAAAAAAACAACAAACTACATTTTTCTAAATGTAGTAATTTTCTATTAGAACCCTGCAAAAAATTTCAATTCTTATATCCTATCTAAATGGTGGTTTTATGAGAACTTAAAAAAAATTTTACACAGAGGACATAGTGGAGGTTAAAAAAAAAAAAACTACATTTCATTAGTCACCAGCTTGATTCCATCACCCAAGCACCCTCAACTAAGAGCCCCACTCCCATTTGGCAACCACCACCACCAAAAACTACCAACACTACAATCAAATCTCAATAAGCCACATCACCACCCATTGTCGACAACCCAAAACCCAAAAGAAACCACAAGCCACTGCCATTCCCACTAAAACAAAACACCCCAATTCACTACTAAGAACACTACACGACACCATCATAACAAACTTAAAGCCACCCTATCACAGAATGTCCATCTAAACAGCATAATTGAGCCAACAATAACGCCTTCACCCACCACTCAAACCCACACATGACCATCTTTAAACTACCTAAATACCAAAAAAAAAAAAAAAACCCATTTGCCAAAAATGCAAACAAATAATCAAAAATCAACCAACCTTAAAAAAATCAAATAAAAATTAATAAAAATCACATCCTCGAAGAGAACAACATTAGTAAAGAAAAGAAAAAAATTTCAAAATAAAAGAAGAAAGCAAGTTTCGGTTAAAAATGTTTGGAAGGGTTTTGAGGCTTGATTTTTGGAGAAAGATAAGGCCTTGGTAAGGGGATGAACATACTGAAAGTACATCATGTTCGAATTGGTGGAGATTGAGATTTTTTAGCTTGAAACTGAAATTTTTTGCCTAGATCTAGGACTATAGGAGGAGTTTTAGGCAAAACCAAGTAGAAAACAAAAAAGATTAAGAAGAAAGGAATTTTTTTTATTTTAAAAGATTTTTTTGATACCGATGATTGACAACCGAATAACTACAAATGACAACTGACATGGTGGTTTCCTACGATTAGTGTCAGTTTTTGGATTTGGGACCCATCGGTTTCTAGGAAACTCTCATAAAAGGAAAAGCTCTTTCTTTAGAAAGAGAAAAAAAATTGCTTAAAAACTGCTACTAAAGCAAAATAAACCACTTGAACCACTGGTGGACCATTGAGCCGTCATTTGGATTGCCCGAATCATGTACCAACTTTGAGCGATCTTTTTAGGATAATTTTTATTTTGTATTTTAAAAAAATTTTAAATATATTTTTGTTAAATGATTTATTTGTTTATATATGCATAATTAATTTTTAAATTTTTAGATTAAATGAATATTATTTAAAAAAAAAAAAAAACAAGTACAAAATTTTTAAATAGAAATGGAGACATTTTTCAATGATGAGATTTTAAGAAAGTCCAAGAAGTGATTCCTAAGAAATTTTTAGATAAAATTTTTTTTTTGAAATATTACCAAAGTATTAAAGTATTTAAGATAACTTTCAATAATTTTTTTTTTACCTTTTCTTTGTAAAAAATTAAAATTGAATTTTTATAAAAGATAAAAACTAAAATATTATTTAAATTAAATTGTGAGCATCATACTTTATTACATCCATTAAAGATAAATATGAACTGTTGAATATAAGATTTTTGAAAAGTCTAAGTAACGGTTTTTAAAAAATTCTTAAGTGAAAAAATTTCTCTTAATATTGTCAAAGTATTAGAATATTTTTTTAAAAATTTCAATATACAAGGTTCTTATTTATTTTTTTAGCAAAATATTAAAAAGTAAAAAAAGTTTTTTTTTTTTTTTGCAATAGAAAAATTAAAGAAATTATTTTAAAATATCAAAAGTAAGATCACTTTTATCAATGTTAAAAGATAATACGTGATTAATTGATAACATTCTTAAAACGGACACTATAAAAGTATTAATTCTTCTCTATGCATAACCATATTTTATAATTTGACTTTATTTGCACAGACCCCAAAATTATTTTTAATAAGTTTTAATTAATTTTAAAATGATAAAATTTTTAGATAATCAATCACACTTATCATTAAAATTTGTGATAACTTTTTCTATTGTAGTTTTTAAAATTCTTCTACTGATCCTAAAATCGTTGTAACAATGATAGTGACATTTTTGGAGTAAAAAACACCACTAAAATTTCATAATAACAGCGTTTATCAAATAATTGACATTGTATTTTATCTAACGTTTAAAATTAATAAAAATAAATAAATTACATGATTAGATATTGAACTTTGACAAAAGACTTATTTTGGTGATTGAACTCTAATTTATTCTGACAAAGCCACTGAAGATTATCTAATATGTCAAATTTAATCATCCTAATAAAATTCGTCCATATAACTAGCGCTGTCACATCAATTGCCACCTTAGTTACCACATCCACGTTTTTTTTTCTATTCCATAAACATTCCCCTCTTCCTTTTTTTATTGGGTTATATGGTTAATGAATTATATAATTAACCCAATTGTTAATTTATTGTGTTAAAAATCATTTTGGTTTACATGGCTGAATTTCTTAGCTCCTTTTTAGGTTATCTTAACCTTCATCTGCAGTTGCCAATCAATTAGGGCTATCCCCCCTTAGAACTACTAAAACTTTAATTTTATTTATCGATGTGTAGATTTTGTTATTAAAAAATTTAAATACTAATTTCTCTTATTATTCTTGAAAAATAATTTTTTAATAGATTCGAAAATATTATTAAGTAACCCAAACGTGTTATTTTGCTTTTTTATTTCTAGAAACATGGGGGCAAATGTTGAGGCAATTGATTTTGTTTTTGAGTCAGTTTGACGGAGAGTCGAGTTGATGAACAAGAAATATGCCATTCGACAGTTCCCTGATAAAGGTAATTGTGACCACCCCAAAACTTGTTATGCTGGAAAGTTACAGAAGAATGCCACTGAATGTCGTAATCGGGCTTGGCAAAATATCTGTAGGAATTAACCATTTAAAATTTATTGCTTGTAGTACAAATATATGAATCTTTTGTAATAACAAAAGACTTTCCCATTGATTTATAAATTCAATGCTACCAAGTTGCAACATCGCATGTGCCTCATGATTTTTCTTTTCTTTTTAGTCATGTTTACTGTATGTATTTGAACATGTTTTATTGCCAAAATAGCTTGTGTCTTACCCATAAGGGGTTAATCTAGTTGATAAAAGGAGAAGTTTACTTTGGTTGTTAACCTGGGTTTGATCTTTGTGGGAAGCATTTTAGGAGTGAAATCTTGAATGCATCAAATTGGTGTGAGAGAATAGGATTGATTGTCTGAGAACAAAAATTAAGCTTAGAAAAATTTTGAGAGATATCCTTATGTGTATTACCAAAAAGATAATATGTGTCTTAACATTTATACTTCTTTTGATAAGAAAAAAAATAAAGATATAAAAAAAAAGTTTTAATATAATGGTTAAGCTATGTAACAGCATATGTTATTTAGCTTAACCATTAGATTAGAATATTTTCTTTTTTTCTCTCTTTTTTCTTCCTTTTTCCTTCTTATCAAACTGAAAAAAGGCTATAATAAACAGATATATTTCTCTATTGAAGCCTATGTTTGGATTGAAATTAGAAAAGGGAAAAAAAAGAAAAGGAAAAAAAAATGATAGTTCATTCCCTTGTTTGGATAAATGAAATGAGTAAAAGTAAAAAAAAAAAAAGGATTAATTATAACTTTGTTTGGTTAAGTTGTGAAAAGGAAAGGAAAAGAAAAGAAATATTATATTATATTACTTCAATTACACCCTTTTAAAATAAAATAAAATATTTTTTCTATATGTGAATAATCTTTATATTAACTATTTTAAAAAATTTTGAAAATTAATAAAAGTAATTTCAATTAAAGAGAATATTATTAATAATTAATTCATAAAAAATATATGTTTAAAATTATTTTTATACTACAATTTTCTTTTTCAAAATGAATCTATAAATGAGAGAATTAAAAACTTAAATATTTATTATTAAAATAAAATTAACCATAAATTTGTTTAAGTATTAGCATTTTTCTATCGTTTTACATGTTTTGTCATATTTTTTATTTTTATTATTTAGAATTTGTAAAGTCATAACAAAATGAAAAAAAATAAAATTAAGACTTAAGTATAAATTTAAAATATATAAAATTTAAAGTTATTAACAAAAAAATAGTTGAGAAATGAGTTGTAAAATATTTAAAGGTAACATCAATGGTTAAGCTTGAATGTTATAATAATATTCTTTGAAAAATCATATACTCTTCATCCTAAATTGTTTAGGTAACATGGACTTTCACAAAATTTAAAAAAAAAAATTGACTTTAATTTATTTAATATTAAAATCAAAATTTTTTTTATAAAATTAAGTCCCATGACTTTTAATGTCCAAAAGTAAAAAAAAAAAATCATAAAATATAATTTTAAAATATAAAAAATAAAAATTTTATATGTTTAAAAAAATAAAATATATATATAATTTTAAGCATCCCAAAAAACAAAGATAGACAAAGAAAATGGAATAGATGGAATAAAATATGATAAGGACATAAAAGTTATTTTATATTTAAAAAATTTTAATCATTTCCTTTATTTCCTATTTACCCCAATTTGGGGTAATTAAAAATTGGAGTTTTTACCCATTGGATAATTAAAAATTGAAGCTTTCAAAAATAAGGGAGGAATGTTTAATTTCCTTTCCTTTCTTTTATTAAAATGTAAATATAAACCAGACAAAGAAAAGATTTTCTAATTTCCTTTGCTTTTTTTTTCTTTCCTTTATTGTCCCTTTCCTTCTCTCAATCCAAACACAACGTAAAAGTCAGGTTTGAGCATGTTTGACTTAGTTTAGTTGATGCATATATTTTTATTCAAAATTGAAAAATCAAATCTCCTTTCACAGATAAATTCGAATTTTTCTTGTTTTAAAAAATAAAGTTACCTAAATTGATTCTCCAACAATCAGGAAAAAAACATATGAATTGCTTGATTTAATAAATCAAAGTTAGGGGACACTTCAAAGGTTCAAACAAATGAAGAGGGAATGAAGCAAATTAAGAAGTTGGCGAACATGGTTAATGCAGTTTAGGATTGTGATACTCCTTCTTCATCTGCAGAAAAAAAGGGCTCATCCTCTGATTCATGCTCCTTCATTGCTTCAAGCTGATCTTTCCTTGGGTTAGGCTCATGTCCCTGTGATTCGTTGGTGACATGTTTGAACATCTGGGCGTGGGGCATCTGGTCTGCAAGTTTCTTATCATCTTTGACATTAATCATTCCGACGGACTTGGTTGCGACATGACTTTCATGCAAAACTAAATGCCCATGTCCAAAAGGGTCAGAAAAAGACGATATTCAAAAGGGAAAAGGGATGAAATTAGAAATATATATTATAAATATGTGGACAAAAGGAAATTAAAAAAAAAAATTAATGGCTCAGAGAACTGACCTTGATCTTTGGACTGGGTGCATCCCATCTCTGTTCTGCCTCCTGATTCCTCTTTGCCTTTCTCTTTCCTTTTCCACAAACAACCTGAAGGAAAATTTTGTTGGTATTTTAAATATTGGATTCCAATGTTATAAAAGATTATAGTAGTTTGATTTAGAGCATGATATGGAAGATTCAGTGGAATAGTGCGTGGTTAATTTAGCACTAACATTTACTCCAAATGAAAATAACGATTCTACCCATTTGGTTTCATTGGTGTTACAATGAAATTTTGATAAGACTTAGCTACAACCACACAATTTTAATTCACATTAAATGCATAAAAATCATTTTAAATATATTATTTGGACAAATTTTTATTTTTGCTTCATAAAATTTTAATAGAATTAGATTCAACTTTCTTTTTTAATTATATTAATAGGATTTCCAAATAATATATTTAAAATAAATTTATGTTTTGTGATCTTTCCAATTAAATCGAAACTAGAAAGAATGTTTGTTTGAAAACTTTTTTTTTTTTTATAATGCAATTCGTGTAAGACCGTGCCGTCTTACATTGATTTGGTCAAATCAAGATTTTATTCACGAAATGTTTCTTATAAGGATCTAACCTGACTGTCAAGGAATGGTAACTCGTTTCCTTATCAATTGAATTACCCTTGTGGTCGAAAACCTCTTTTTCCTTTTAAATCAAAACTTGAGGGATATTTCAAAAAAGAAATTAAAAAAAAAAAAACTTGAGGGATATTTTTAGGTTTAAATATAAAAAAAATTAAACTAATATTAGATAATAGATAATCATCTAAGACCTCAAGTATAATTTGAACCCCTCAAATATCTATTTTTACCAATTTAAACTCTTAACTGAACAAAAATATTTTCACCTATTTGAACCCTAATTGAACAAAAATTGGTTAAATATCGTCATAGTCTAGTAGCCTAAATGACCAATTTCCACCTAATTGATGATTTAATTAAGTGAAAATAAATATTTGAGAGTTTACTTGAGTGAAAATAAATATATCTCGTTCCCACAATTTAAATAACAAATGAAATTCAAATCCACTCTTTCAAATTCCTTCCAAAAATAGCACAGTGCATTGTCAAACTTCTCATGACTTATTTACTCACTGAAATAGGAAGGATTATTCACTAGGAAACCAGAAGCCAGCACTGCTCCTTCAGAAATAGGTAGAAACAATCAAGTTGGAAGATGGTGTATTCTCTCCCAACAAAATGCTGACAAATATGCATTTGAGAAACTAATTATCAACTTTATAGAATCCATGATATTTCAGAGCTGCAACAGATTACATCCATATATAAATGTCTACCATCAAACACTAAATTTATGTAAGTGCAGTTTAATGATTTTTAAGAGTGTATGATACACAATATAAAGACTACTATGTACGATTATAAATTCTTGTTTTACATAATAATTCCAGCTAGCCAAAGCATGTTAACCCTTTCAGCGGGTTCAGCTGTGCATTTATATCAAAACTATGACATGAATTCCCTTAAGGCTAATCTCTCTTCATACCTCCCTAATGAGTAGGCAGTGCTAGGTACCTCTGTTAAGTGAAGAGGATCTGGTTCAATGCCATAATCTGTTAGCGGTCGGTGCTCAAGAACTTTGTCATGGTTTTGCACAAATTCAGGAATCTCAACCTCTCCCTTCTTTATATCATCCCATAGGTATTGTAGGCGGCTTACATACTTGATCTTCCAATATAAACTGGGAAAATGGATTTAAGAAGTTAATGCAAAAATATGGCCAGAATAATTGCAAATCTATGACCTCTAACAGATAACTGTGACACCATTGCACCATTACCAACTACCAAGTAGGCTCCTTATTCTATTTGTTGCTATTTAAGAGCATAAGTTAAGAAACTGCAACAGTTTTTATGCAGTTTCAAGATCACAAAAGAAAGGATTTGCATCTAATGTGTTGACTCCTTTAAGAATATTGTGAACATAGAAATATTTCAGCCAATATGACTGGTTTGTTTAGACTACTTAAGTCTAATTGACAGAATAAAAGAGGGATGAAGAAGGTTTGATATGTAAATTCAAGAATCAGAAGAAAGCATTTTCATCTGACTAAAGTTAAATTATTAGATAGCTACAAGTGTAAATTAGATTATGTTCTTGCAACATTCAAAGCAACTTACCCTCCACTTAAGAAAAATCGGCCAAGAGTGGCAAAGACAAGCCTTGAACGAAGCCCAGGGTGTATGAAGTAGATGACTTGCAGCCTATCCTTGATCTCAGAGGGAAGTTCTTCATAAATCCACCTCAAGATAGTAATACCAGGTGAGTTATCCTCCTTTTGCACCGTACTATGCATATAAACTATGCAGAATGGACCTTCAGGCAACTCATTGTGTATCTTCTGGAATATATATCTCTTCAGTCGATCCCCACTAACAACTGGAGCTGCATATCATGAAGAAGCAAGTACTTGATAAAAAGCCAAATAAAAATTTCCTAGAAGAACACCTTAAACCTACTGAAACTCTATAAAATTTGTTCAAATTGGAATTATCTCATGGAGACAAATCAAGAAAGCATCAATTAACACAAAATGAAATCACTATCAATATCGAACTCTTCCAAGAACTGAAATGCACATCATATTGAGCCGCATATCAAGAGTGCAACTAATGGAAAGTAGAATTCTGACATACCTGAATGCATTGCATTTGGCAGACAGGATAGTGGAGAGGATAAAATGTTATAAGATAAGCAAAAGTATATGACCAGATGATCTTATCCTATCTCATGTAGAGTATAAAAATTAAAAAAAAAAAGAAAAGAAAAGAAAAGAATTATCATTAATCTCATCCTAAGCCATGTTTGTTGTAGAATAGGATAATGTTTTAGTCATTGGTCAAAATTAGCCCTCCCGATAGGCCAACACAAATTTTTTAAAGGAAAATGGAACTTTTAGGATGACCATAATAATATCACTTTTAACTAAGATTAGGTAATTATCATCTAAGAGGATGAATTGTCCGATTTCTCATACAATCATAATTACCAAACCTAATATAAGATTATTTTTTTATTAAATAGAGTAAAGTAGTTGAGATTTTGACAGCTCAATTTCAAATCATCGACATGTTTGCACTGTTCAGTTTCAAGAATCGAACGCATTCGCCAAATTCATTTCACAATGTTCCCTAGTGTTGAAGGCTTTCTAATTAAACTTACTGAAAGTAAAATAATTATTAAAAAAAAAAAAAAAGCTAAAACTTCAACCATGTAAAACCCAAAATTGAAAAAGAAGAAAAAAATTATTGAAGGAGTCGTTTGTTTATTTACCGGGAAAGTACTTTCCGACGATGCGGAAGATGCGATTTCCGGATTTATCAGATCCCTCGAGGCGGAAGAGCTGGAGGAAATCCAGATCGGAGAAATCTTCATCGGAGAAATCCTGAGAACAATCATGCCAGTTGTCTTGGTCTTCGATTTCTCCGTCATGCTTCGCTAAGAAAGGACGGGCGTCTATACCCAAATCTGAAGCAAGCACCACCACCGAGAAATCATCATTTGACGAACTTCCCATTCTTATTCTTCTTCAATTTCTTTTGGTCTTCCTCACCAGTTTCTCACACTTTCCTTCACACACGAAACAAAACCTGCCTTATCACTTTTCAGGTATCGATTCCAACCCAAGCGTAGTTGGGCTGACCTACAATAGGTTTTTTTTTTAGTAGCTTTCTTCAAGTTATCCCCACTCATCCATACAATACCAACTAAAATTTGGCATATTCGAAGAGTAATTGAAGTTTTTAATTATATAATTTAAAATCACTTTTAACTTTTGACGATTATGCTATTTTATTTTTTAAGGGTTGTTTAGAACTTTAATTAACTTTAATTCTTGTATTTGAGTTATCTCAATTTAATATAATAGAGATATTTGAAATTTTTGTACATAATTTTGTACCACCTAGGATATGGTATAAAAGATAATTTTGAGGATAATTGAAGTTTTTAATTATATAATTTGATATCACTTTTGATTTTTAAAATATATTTTTGGATTTATTGGGTTATTTTGTTTTTTAAGGGTTGATTGTTTAGACTTTTAATTAACTTTAATTTAAATATTTGAGATCTTAATTATTTTTCATGAGATTCATTTAGGTTTATGACTAATTTAATGGGTTAAATTTAAATTTTTTAACCATCAATTAAGGAATTTTGGTAAAGATGTTTCTTAAAATATGAGAAGGAATTTGATTAATAATTAATGCTATATTTTATTAGTTTTATTAATTTGTTACATGTATATATATTCTCATTTTTATTTTATTTTTATATTATTTATATTATTGTATATGCATAGACTTTATTATATAATTTTTTATTTAGATTTTATTTATACATTATTTATATTTATTGATTGATATATTTTGTTTCGATGAAAGCATACAAAATTTTTTTTTTCGCAACAAAGCGCAAGTTTTCATTAGTATTTATAGATAAATGACACATGAAGAATTATTTCACTTTTGTATTATAATTTTTTAAATAATTAATTATAATAAAAATGTATAAGAAAAAATTATTTATAAGTTTTATAGATTTTATATAATTTTAAATTATAATTGATTAATTATATTTTAATATTTACAATTAATATTCTTCCCATTTCACATTCTTCTAACTCAATAATGTTTTTTTTTTTTGACAAATTAATCTAAAAAAAAACTCTTTAGTAAATATATTTTTTTAAAATAGTAAATATTTTGTTATATCCATTTCTCTCTTTACTAATAGTTTAAATACTAAGAGTTTTTGAATAATTTATAGTTGTGTATATTGTATAAAATGCACAATGGTGGGGGTACATATATATATATATATATGTATATATATATATATATATATATATATATATATATGAGCTATCTACTATAGGAAGAAACTAAATAGTGATTGGAGTTAAAAGAAACTCATTAGTAAATGTAAGGATAAAAATAAACTAAATTTTTAAGATTTCAAATGAAAATATTAAAATATGAGTTTTTTAAAGTTTTTGTAAATTCATGACAAACAAATATTAAGAGATAGAAAGAATAAGTTTTTTATTTTTATAACTTAATCATGAGTATCTATAATCTTTATATCAATTTAGGACGTGTTTGATGATTACATCATGACACGAGTCATTTTTATTTTATCATATCATCTTTAAAGATAATAAAATAATATGAAAATATAAGATTTCAATTCGATCTAATCTTATAAAAGTTTTTTTAAAATTGATAGGGTCATTTCCATGCAATTTTTTTAAAATGAAATAAAAATGAAGGCAGTTTTAAACTAATTAAATATTTATTATGATATGTGAGTTTTTTTTTTTCAACACTTAATTATTAAAATTTCTCTTCCTCAAAAATACCTTTAGTCATCAACAATTAAACAAACTAAAAATATATAAACTTTTCATAATAACAAACCCAAAAAAAAAAATCAATTTTAAATAAAGAAACCAATTCTCCCATCTTTCTCTTAGATCTAGGATAGTCTAATTGGATGGAAAGGTAAAAAAAGAAAAAAGAAAATTTTAATTGTTTTTAAAAGTTTTCTAACTTTGGTGAGTGGCGGTTGGAATGGCGCCCGAAAGGGGTGAGAGAGTTCGAAACAATAATTGATCGTCAAATTTTGGAAATTAAGTGGCGGTCGGAAGAAATGTTAGGGAAAGAGGAAAGTTGTTTTATGTTGTTATTATGAAAATTATATATTTTGAGATTTTTTATTTCTTGATGATTAAAGGCATTTTTTGGGTTAGAGAAATTTTAATGCTTATGTGTTGAAAAAAAATCTCACGTTTTATAATAAATGCCACGTCAGCTAAAAATAAATTGATTTAATCCAATTAATTTGTCCCATCACTAAAGTTAAACGTTGCATTAGCAAAGCCAATAAATCCACATGATCAGCTGTTTTATTTAAAAACCAACTAAAATATCACAAATAAAATCAATGATCATATCAACATTTTAAATGAGAATATTTAACAGAATTAATGATTAAACTAAAATTATTAAATTAAAATAGTATAAGAATTAAATTTATATGAATTATACTAAAAAGGATCAAATCTCAAATTTCGATTAAATACAAAGACTGATGACATAATTTGATACGATGCAAATGACTAAATTTTATTATGATCAAATTATGCTAATAATTTTTGTATTCTCTCGAAATTTGAAATTTAATTTTTTATCATAATTCATATAAATATAATCATCAAACTATTTTGATTTGATAATCATAATCCAATTATTAATTCTGTCCATTTTTACCATTAAAAAGGCTAATGTAGCTGTTGACTTCATGATATAACCGTTGACTTTATTTACATAGTATTTTGAAATGCCAACAATTTTTGTATTCTTTTGAAATTTAAAATTAAGTCACTTTATTATTATTCATATAAATCTAATATTTATAGTATTTTAATTTGATAATTTTAGTCCAATTACTTACTCCCTCCCATTTTTGCCATTAAAAATGTTTACGTCACTGTTAATTGAATGATGTAGCTATTGACATTGCTTATGTGGTATTTTGATTGGGAAATATTTGGGTCAATGCTGGCATGGATTAAATGACATGCCTCATGGTCTTACTTTTAATCCACTAAAGATTTAAACATTTTATTTCTTTTTTCTTTTTAAACCTTAATAATCAAATTTTATTTAGTTAAACATTATTAAAAAAAAAATTTGAAAAGAACACTAAAATCCCAAATCACTAGCACTCATTCTCAAAGTCTAAAATCCCTGTCACTTACCATTATTTGCACATTCTTATTCTTAAATGGCTTTAAACTTCACGATTAACTTCAAAAATCAATTTTAATATATCAAAATGCACATTCAATTCATAACAAATAGTTACTACAGCCAAAGAAATGCCTTTCAAGATTCTCATTACTTATTCGGTCTAGAGTCGCCACTTTCAGAATTTTGAATAACTCTCTATCCCTTCTTGAGCACTTTCAAAATTTTGAATAGCTCTTTTTCCCTAGTTGAGTAAACTTAAATTGTCTGAACAACTGCCTTTCTCTTGCTAGTAGTGGTTTCAGGTAAGAATAGGATACCTTAAACACCTACGATTAAGGTTGATTGGACAAGATTTTGGATTTAGGGACTGCATGCTAGTGATTAAGTGTTTGTTTTTTCAGAGTTGTGTTTTTTAGTTATTAATGTTTAATGAAATAAATTTTGATTATTAAGAATTAATAAAAAAGAAATAAAAAGTTTAAATCTAACATGGATAAAAAGTAAGGCTGCATGGCATGCCATTTAATTCATGTTAGCACTTGTCCAAATATTTACCAATCAAAATGCCAATTAAAATCAATGATTATATCATCGGGTAAATGGTCATGTTAGTATTTTTAACAACAAAAATTGGATGGAATTAGAGATTGAATTTTTATTATTAAATCAAAATATTATGAGGAGTACATTTATATAAATTAAAATAAATTGACTAAATTTCAAATTTTTATATAATATAAAATCTGTTGGCATAATTTGATCAATATTCATTAATCATAAAACACTTAAGCAAAATCAATGGTCACATTATCAAGTCAAAGATCACGTCATTAGATTAGCGATGACGTTGTTCAATTAATGATCATGTTAATATTTTTAATAAAAAAATTTATTAATTGAATTAAGATTATCAAATCAAAATAATATAAATATTATATTTATATGAATTATAGTATAAGTATTAAATTTCAAATTTCAATAGATTACAAGGATTTGTTATAATTTGAAGTTTTATCATTGTTTAATTTCGTTGATTTTTAAATAAAAATAATAAAATTAAAATATTTATTAATGCAAGTGATAAATTTATATATTTTTGGTGGTTTATGTAAAAAATAATAAAATTAAAAATACAATGAGAAGTTTTTAAAACTTAAATTTTAGTGAATAATTTCAATATTTGATAAAATAATAACAAATTTGATTTTCATCTTTAAATTTGTATGATTTTCGAAAATTTTGATAATGATCCACTTTGCATTATTGTCCGTGAAAGGAAGATTATTGGTTGACTGGGGTTGAGAAGAACACGTGGATGCCCATCCATCCATAAAAGTAAATTATTGTTTTTTTAGCAAATAAACGTGTTGCCTCCACTTTCAGATGAAAAATTAGAAAAAAATCTTAAGAATTTTACAAAAGAAAAAAAAATATAAAAAGCAAAAAAAGCAGAATCGCCTCTTCCCTTTGTCGCAGAGAACGGACCACACAAGCTTTACCTGTTGTCACATATAATCTCATTTCAGAAAGCTCCAAAAGTGAGCCATAATAGCTTGGTTTTCTCTCCATTTCTCAAGTTCATTTACATATTCTGGTGAGTTTTTTCTTTTCACTCTTCAATCATCTTTCAGATTTGGTTAATGGCTTCAATGGCTCAACTTCTAGTAGTAATGGCCTAGAAGTGTCCATGGCTTATTTAGTTCCAAAACCTTTGATGCAGTTAATTTTCTGAGTTGGGAATTTATGAAAAGAAATTTTTCTTCAGAAACGCGAAGACCCTTTGTTGGAATCCATGGATATTTTACTAAGAACACATAGCAAGCTTGAATTTTTGCCTCAACTCCATGGGTTTTCTGAGAAAGCTTCTAACTTGAGCTCAGTTGGGATTCATTCCCAGGAGCTTAAGTTTGGTCCCAAGAAGTCCTATTTGAGAAGAGGTAGGGATAATGGTTGTGTTAAAATTAAGGCGAGTAATAGTGCTCTTTTGGAGTTGGTACCAGAAACTAAGAAGGAAAATTTACAGCTTGAGCTTCCTATATATGATCCATCAAAAGGCACTGTGGTGGATTTGGCTGTTGTGGGAGGTGGCCCTGCAGGTCTGGCTGTTGCCCAGCAGGTTTCACAGGCGGGGCTCTCAGTATGCTCAATTGACCCGTTTCCGAAATTGATTTGGCCTAATAACTATGGTGTTTGGGTGGATGAATTTGAGGCTATGGATTTGCTTGATTGCCTTGATACAACCTGGTGTGGTGCTGTTGTGTACATTGATGACAGAAAAAAGAAAGATCTTGATAGACCCTATGGAAGGGTTAATAGGAAGCAGCTGAAGTGGAAAATGTTGCAAAAGTGCATATCTAATGGTGTGAAATTTCACCAGGCAAAGGTTATTAAGGTTATTCATGAGGAGTCAAAATCTTTATTGATTTGCAATGATGGTGTCACAGTTCAGGCTACTGTTGTTCTTGATGCAACTGGATTTTCTAGGTGCCTTGTTCAGTATGATAAGCCCTATAATCCTGGCTACCAAATGGCCTATGGGATTTTGGCTGAGGTGGAAGAACACCCATTTGATGTAGATAAGATGGTTTTTATGGATTGGAGAGACTCACATCTTATCAACGATAAGGAGTTGAGAAAGAGAAACAGTAGAATCCCCACATTTCTATATGCAATGCCCTTCTCGTCAGACAGAATATTTCTGGAGGAAACTTCTCTAGTTGCTCGACCTGGAGTGCCTATGGATGATATCAAGGAGAGAATGGTGGCTAGGTTAAGGCACCTAGGCATAAAAGTGAAGAGTATTGAAGAGGATGAGCATTGCGTTATTCCAATGGGTGGGCCCCTTCCAGTGCTACCCCAAAGAGTTGTGGGAATTGGTGGCACAGCTGGGATGGTGCACCCTTCAACAGGGTATATGGTAGCAAGAACTCTTGCAGCTGCTCCAATTGTTGCAGACTCCATAGTTCGGTGCCTTGATCCAGGAACAAACTTTTTGGGAAACAAATTGTCTGCAGAAGTGTGGAGAGATTTATGGCCCATAGAAAGAAGGAGGCAAAGGGAATTCTTCTGTTTTGGCATGGATATTCTGCTTAAGCTAGATTTACCAGCAACAAGAAGGTTTTTTGATGCATTTTTTGATCTGGAACCCCGCTATTGGCATGGATTCTTGTCATCTAGGTTGTTTCTTCCTGAGCTCATAGCTTTTGGGCTTTCTCTCTTCTATCATGCCTCTAATGCTTCTAGGTTAGAGATTATGGCTAAGGGAACTCTGCCTTTGGTGAACATGATTAATAATTTAGTGCAGGATAGAGAATAAGATGATTAGGATATTATTTGTTGCATGCTTAAGTTGCGGAGTTTTCCCCTTAAATGTTGATAATAAACTGTGAATTGTTGTTTTATATAATCATGTTAGTAAAGTTACAAGGAAAAACACTCTAATTTCTTGTAGAAAATAACATTATTAGATTCATTGATATCTTCATTCATGTACATAAATATGTTGATCTATCAGGCCATTTTTTGACATCCTGCATTTTGCTAGAAGTCTTGCCCATTTATTTAGCAATGGTTTTTCATTAATCAACAATTGCTCTCTCGAAGATTTGCTAGTAGGAGCAAGAAGCAAGTAAAGATATGGGAATGTTGTGTCATATATTGTGAACGGAGATGTTAGAATGCATCAGTATGGTTTTGATGCTATCAGGCATTGTTAATCAGTATCATCAGTGTCCAACTTTGAGAAAGATACAAAGGCATGGTATATAAAAATGATGCTGTTGGCGGAAACTGCAGCCTGGAAGTATGGGAAAATACTTGTTAAATTGCATTGCTTTAATTTGGAAGATGTAGTTGTGGTAATTGCAGTTAAGTTTGCTTGTCTTGTCATCAACACAGATGTGCCATGAATATCTAGCTTGTTAAATGCAAAACAGGGATGGCTCTACTATAAATATATGGATGTCTTCATTTCTTGTGTTCCATAGATTTGGAGATATTCTTCTATGTTGGCAAACAAATTGATTCGGGCAATGTTGTATGCATTTGCTTGTAAGGTAATTTGAAAAGTATGTCTGGGGTACAAACATTGATAGGAAATTGGTTTTACATTATCACTAAAGTGATACTAGTGGATTCCAATTCTGCAACAGCATGGGAAGGCGGTTTCTGCTGTGTGCTTATTCGTGACCAACATCGAGGAAAGGGGTATATGAATGCCTTAGATCTAGACTTAAGACTTGGATAAGCACAAGTCTCCAGATCCAAAGCCTAGAATCCTTGCCCTGCGTGTTGTCTAGCAGCCTTCATGTTTTGAGCATAGCTCATTCTTGGCTGCCACAAACATAGAAGAAAATTTTAAATGAACGTGTTATACGTTGACCGCAGCGTCAGCTGTAACTTTGACTGCCTGCTTATTATCTGACAAGTCAATTAGTCACGTTATAATTTATGGCATATAAAAAGGTATAATTAGACAGGCAAGTAACACATTAATAACTCCTCCTCTCTCTACTTTTTCTATTTAAAACTAGTTTCTCGTTTAAGGTCGATAATTTAATCTATCATCGATAAATTTTGATCCGATCCGATTTTATGAGATTGATTTTTTTTTTTTTTTTCGAAATTCAAGTTTTGGATCGGATTGAATAAGATTATGAAATAATTATGATCAGGTTAGATTTAAATTTTAGATAAATTCGATTCTGATATTATATAAAAAATTATATTTTAATTAATTATTTAATTTTTTATTTATATATATATTTATATAATGATATTTTTAAATATTTATATTTTAAAATAATATTTTATTAATTTTGAGTCAAATCGAATACGATTTATATAATATCAAGTCGGAGTCGAATTCGAATATGAAAAAATTAAAAAAAAATTCGGATAAGATCGAATTTAGGACGAACAAAATCAATCCCGAATCCGACCCGATGCTAACTATATTCTCGTTCTCTTTCTTTGTTCTCTTTCTTTCTTACTTCATCCTTTTGTTTATATTTTGTTGACTTGAACGTTAAGTACCTCAGCAAATATTACTTTTGATATCCCTACCTTTTTTTCTTTTTTTGTGACAGACTACATTCGTTATTCTATTCAACCTTCAACAAGCTCTGTGACTATCAAATCAGAAATTACGTCAATAAAAAGTTAGAAAACATTCCAGCATAAATACAACGAACAATAAACTTCAGCATGTAAGAAATATGTAGACCTATTATGTTATTTATACAAGTTTGGGGATTAATGCTAGGACAAATTGATACATTGGTATTTAGCCATCGCTAACGTTTAAAATTGATGCTTTTATTCCTTGATAAATAACCCACCCAAGAATTTTATGTTTCTCATGTATTTAGTAACGGGAGGAAAAAAAGTCTCAAGGTTTGCACACAAATGATTAGCTTTATTGAATTAAAATAGGTAAACAAAGTCACGGTTTGTTGAATGGAGGTGTAATAAGTCTGAAGAGCACTGAGAAAAAGTGCTGCAATGGCGCCCTCCAATGCTAGGAAAGTCCAAGGGCTTCTAAAATGGGTGTGATAGGCTTCAGCTGCAGAGCTGATCCACATATTATGGCAATGATCCTGAATTCCTCTTTGGTCAAACTGGGCACATTTCATAAGCTATCAGGTTCAGGAACTTGGGCCCGTTGAGTCATCTAATGTGATAAGAAAAAGCCTTAGTTTTCCTAAACAGCATATGCGATTAAAACTAATGACGGTGAGATAGCTGGTCTCACTTTAACCAAATCCCTGCTTCTCTGAGCTCCTCGACATTACGAAATGTATGCGAATGAAGCTACCGCAACACCTTTTGTTTCAAAATATTTCTAAAATTCCTGTTTTCACTTGTTGGGGTGAACGGAACCCTTCGTATTAATGGCTGGGTACTGTTGTCATAAAAGGATTCCTTCGAAGCTTTGAAAGAACGGAAATTCTCATTCTCACGATTGCACATGAGATGCAACTCCTCTAACCGTCACATACTGGAAGTCGGATTTCCCGTGATGGCTCTGTCGTATCTATTACCCAATAAAAAAAAATTTTTAATAAAATTTTTCAAAGATAAAATATTGTTTTTAAATTATGTAGTACGCAATTGTATTGAAAAATGATGTCTGAAAGTATTACAATATGTTTTGGATAAAATCAGGTAGAAGAGTCTGATTGCTCCTAGATAGCAATTGACTGTCATGTGCCAAAATTGGTTATGTTTAAAACAGATGATAGACATTTTGGGATGGTAATGGGTATCTGAAATCGGATATTACCCTAACTGATTAAACAGGACTGGAGTTTCTTATAATTGAGTTAGGATAGTAAATTTAATATTTGTTATGGATTTGGGGTTGAAATTTTAAAGTATCCACTACCCGAATTTAATTGTAAATAATTATTTTAAAGATTTTATATATTTTTATTTATAAATTTTTAATTATTAGTATAATACTTAATTAAAGTAATTCATTAAGTGTTTTAATTAATTTTTATTTACTTTTATGAGCAAACTTTCATTTATCTGTTTAATTTTTCTTAATAATATGCGTTAAAATTAATTTTAAATTTGAGTTGAAAGTCAAATTTTAACTAAATAAAAGAGTATTTAACGAGTTCTCTATATTATATAGGTAGTGTTCAGATAGCAAAAATAAAAACATTCGAATATTTATCGGGTTTGGGAATGGATACCTCAAAATTAATGTATATCCTAACCATTGACATCACTATAGATAGCAGGATGTCTAACATAACTTTATATTCAGTTTGAGATTTTGTCTAAGGCAAACGAATGCCCTGAAGGGGTAGTTAATGCCCAAACAAGATTTTTACCTTATGTTTGGAAAAATAACTAAAGCAGCCGAATGTTTATATAGGTCATTCATATGCCCTTCTTGAAAGTTCAAAAAATATGTTTGTTGAAAATGGGGTTTCATCTTAAAAGAGATGATTCTTCAGTCAAAAGTTGTCCATTGATGGAAAGGTATTACTAGCATCGGTTGGGACTTGCAAATATTTTTATTAACACTTATTTTAACACAACTTTATATCTTTTCAAATCAAAATTCAGATTTTCTCATTCAGTTTCATTTTTTGGTTTTGGTTAAAGTGTGTTCGAGAAGAACTTGAAGTGCAATCTTATTCTTCTTTTGGGCATAGCATTCTCGAGACAATGTTTCTAAAAACCATTTGCACTTTATTAGGGAAACTATTTTATTTAAGAAAGATTTTTGAAAATGCCTTACCCAACATCATCTTTTTGAACAAATGTTGAATTGGTTGCCACCCTCACACTCAACAGTTTAAAAACAATAGACTTTTCCAAATTGCAATTTCCGCAATCAAGCCACAATGACGTGGAAAAACATGAGAGATTAAATGGAATGAATTACAAATGATAGAGCATGAAGATTTACTATCAAATCAGTCTCTTGAATATTGTCTATGTTTTGCATGGGTGCTATCCACAAAAAGAAAATGATGATGGGCAATTGAATACTACAACAAAAGTGAATAGAGGATGACTACATATGCCATCTAACCAGCTTTCTAGGACTAATTAACTTTCTCCCCAACGTGTTCCACAAACACAATACGACATGGGAACTTTGGCATGTAATGGAGAAGAGGTAACAGAATGAAATTGTCGAAAATTAATAATTCATTTAGAACAAGTATGTCGATTTCAAAATGACGAATTCTAAATCTGTCATTGATAAAATAAAAGAGTTAATGACATTGCAATTGAACGCAGCGATACAAGAGAACCACTTTTTGAAACTTCTAAGTGTTTACCATCATTGGTAAAATTGTCTCCATCTTGGAAAGATTGCCAAAGGTATTTGAAAAAAAAAAAATATATATATATATAAAGGATCATTTACCTTGGATGAATTAGTTAAACACATACAAATTATCTTGGATGAATTAGTTAAACACATACAAATTACCTTGGATGAATTGGTTAAACATATACATATTGAGAATGCAACCCGTATAAGATATGAATTCATAAATGGTGTGGATGACAACAATGTGCAAAACATTGAAGGTAGTATTAAATCATCTTCTTTAAAGGGTGAAAACAATCATCATAACGAGAGGCAGAAAAACTCTTCAAATAGAAAGGGGAAGTTTAATAAGTTCGAAAACGATTTCAAGAAGAAAGATGGTCCTTGCTATGTGTGTTGACAGAATGGCTACTTTGCAAAAGTGTGTCACTTTTGAAAAGGCAAGAAGAATGAAGCCAATATAGGAACTAAAAAAGACACGGTTGCAATGATCATCAAAATTCTCATGGTTGAAAATCAAGAAGATTGGTGGATTGATTCTGTGCAACTTGTGATGTCACTCATTTTAATGGTGACCTACAAAGAGGTTAATGAGGACAGATCGGCCTTTACATGAAACTCATTCACTTGCAAGATTGTTGGCAAATGGACCATAAAATTTCCACTTACATCCAACATGGTTTTAACTTTGTGAGATGTGTATCATATTCTAAACCTTAAGAAGAGCTTTGTTAGCTTAAGCGTAGATAATAATCTAAGAGAGGGAGAATTGGATTGAATCCAAATTCTTTTTCAAAAAAAATTTCAAATAAATGTAAATAAGAAATTGAAAATATATGAAATTAAATAACAAATAAACAATAATGAATATAAAGGAGTATAAGTTGAGAGATCAAAACAAGAATTTATAAAAGTTTAATCCTTCTTCAAATGCATTTATGTCCTCTTTCATAGCTATCTTAGCCAAACACAATCTTTTAGTAGAAAAATTCTTCTTATAAATTATAATCCTTATATTTTAAGTTTAAGATAGTAACCTTTATCCCTTTTAGGGTTCTACCAAACACTCCTTCCAATATCTCTCAAGATGTGCCTCTCCCCTTAACTCAAAAATTTTCTTTGAACACAAAAGAATTTGTAAACTTTAAAATACCTCTCAAAAGTTAAGTATTTGGGTAATTAAGTACAAAGAATGACAAATGAAGAATAAAAATAGTTTGAATACAAGAACGGGAAGAATTAACAATTTAAACTTTTAAATGCTCTTGATAAACTTGGAAGATTTGATTCAAAGCTCTTGATATCTTGTTTTTTGGTTTTTTGGCTCTTCAATGGTGTTGGAAAATCATTTTATGTAGAGAAAAATGAATTGGAGTTATTGGAATTTGATTGGGTAAGAAAAGGGTAGTTTATTTTCTTAATAAAGAACATTAGATTTGCCAAGGGCTAAGGGATGGATCTTGTCCATTAAGGGATTGATTCTTTCAAGAATTTCATTCAAAATTTGACTATTGTAGGCTAAGGGATTGATCCCCTTTTATATGAATGTTCTTAATATTAACAAAAGTATTCCTAATTTTGCTTATGTCGTTGATCTTAATGATCTAATTATTTTGGTATTATAGATTAGGACAGATTGATGTGAATGAAATTAAATAGCATGCCATTTCATGATTTAATTTCTAAATTTTCTACCATAGTTTTGAAACTTGTGAAAGTTGTGCTTAAACGAAAATTACTAAATCTTCATTTAATACTATTTTAAAATAAATCCATTGTTAGAGTTAGTTCTTATGATTTATGTAAGAATAATGATGTTCTAATTAGAAGTGGTAAAATGTATTTTATTACTTTTATAGATGATTACGTTAAATATAGTTATGCTTATTTGTTAAGAACTAAACATGAAACTTTTGAAAAATTTAAGATTTTCAAAGATGAAATACGACTAATAAAAAGATTAAAAGAATAAGGTTTGATAAATTGGTGAATACTTGTCTAACGAGTTTGTTGCATTTTATAAATCACATGGCATTGTAAGAGAAGCTTTTGCTTATAACACTTTACAATAAAATGGAGTAGAGAAAAAAAAATAGGACATTACTAGAAATGGTAAATGCAATGTTTTTATATGCTTGTTTGCTAATAAATTTTTGGGGTGAAACATTATTTACTACCTGCTGTATTTCTAATAGAACATTGTAAAAAGGTTTTGTTAAATTGTCATATGAATGAGTTAAAGGTAGAGACTTAACTCACTACTTCAAAGTCTTTGGATGCATTTCATAAGTCCTAGATTCTACCCAAGATTGGTAGTAAAACCATAAAATCAATATTTCTTGATTATACACTAAATAGTTAAGCAATAGATTCCTTAATTTAAAGAGAAATAATGTTTTTGAATCTACACATGTTATATATTTTGAGCATTTTCAACAATAGATTTATATGAAAATACATTTTCAACCTTGAATAAAGTAATGAAAACTTTTGGGTAAAGTGCATTTGTAGTCCCAAACCTTTTATTTAGATTTCACTTTGATCTCTAACTTTTAAATTATTCCATGATAGTCATAAACCTTTTAAATGATGTCAATATGATTATTTAATCAATTTTCGTATAAAAATAATAGAAAATTACAAACTTAAGATAATAGATCTAGAATTATTATCCTTTTCTATCATACTAAAATATATTTATTAGAATATAAATAAAACTTTTAAAATTTTTAAGAACGAAATAAAACTATCATTTTTGCCCATGGTTTCAAAATTCAATTGAAAATTAGGGAAAAAATGGTACTTTAGTTTCCTTTTTAATAATTTTAAAACTTTTATTTTCTTTTTAAAGTATGATAGCAAAAATAATAATTTTGAGTCCACCATAATTTTATTTCCTTTCTTTGTTCTTATTTCATCAAATTTTATTTCTCCTATATTTATAAATTTTGATCAAAGAATTTAAAATTAAATTCTATTATGAATAAAGCTAGATTTTGTTTAAAAAAAAGAAATGAAATATACCCAAATAATGTTTTAATATTTAATTAAATAGAAGTAAATAATAATTAATAATTTTAAAAAGTAATTTTGGTAAATTATAACTAATATAATTTGAAATCTTTTAAAAAATAGAATTAGAGTGATGAATCCATATTATTACTCTTTGCTATTATAACAAAATGTATTTATTAAAAAATAAAATTTTTATAATTATGACCAAGGAAAACAAGGTACCATTTTTGCCTTTGATTTTAAGTTGAATTTTTAAAATCAGTAGAAAAATGATAATTTTTTTCCTTTTAACAAATTTATTTTTTACTAATAAATATAGTTAAATTATTTTGGTATGTTTTATTTCTTTCTTTTGTTAAAAATTATTTCTTATTTTATTTTTAATAGGAATTAATTTTATATTATTATTAAAATTTGTAAATATTGAGAAAAAATTTAATAAAACAAAATAAAAAATAGAATTAGGATAATGAATATAAAATTATTACTTTTTGCTATCATACTAAATATATTTATTAGAAAAAAATTGTTATCACTCAAATAATATTTTATCTTAGATCTAGTAAAGTTGATATCAATTCAAAAAATTTATTCAATTCCTTCAAACCTAAATTGATTTAATCTGATTTGATTAAAAAAATTAATAGTTTAAATTCATTTAATCCTAAACTCGAATTAATTATTTAAATTATTTAAATAAAAGATAATTTGAACTCAAATGATTCAAACTATTCAAAAATTTATTTCAAAATGATTTTAAATTAAATTAATTTGATTTGAAAACTTAACAATGCAAATCCAAATTGACTTGAATGGCATGACAGGAACTGATGGTTCAAACCCCAATAATTTAAGTGTTTTATTCAAAAGATTCAATCTCAAAATAATCGGATACCAATTTTTTACTAGAAATGATCCCATCCGTCCAACGAACCTCTATCCCGTCCTTAAACGTTTGGTATCAAAGTGCAAACTTTGCGTGCAAGATGCAGAATGCATTATGCTCCATCACCCATGAAGCATTCTCCGAAAGTTATGATAATGGTCAACAACCTTACAAGAAAACTTGGAACCGGCTCTGTAGATTACTTCAATTGAAACTACTATTAATTATTTTTTTATTCTTTTCTTCCACACGTTAAGGACTTTGGTGTTTAACATCAACACCAAAGCTATAACTAATTAACTTATCTTATTATAGGTGTAAATATACAAATAACATTGGAATTATATTTAACCTAAAATCATACTACTTAACTTAAATATAATTAAAATTGGAATCAATACAAATTATTCATTAATTTGATATAAGTAATCAAATATAATCCATAATAAGATAATTTTATTAGTCCATCAATGCAACACAATTTTGTCATTCTTTACCCCTTCGCCATGTTTGAGAGTTTTAACTAATAAGAAACTCTTGGGTCAAACTTGGCAAGCCGCAGCTGATGCTTCCCCCAGTTGCATTCTTCATTTTCTATGCGGGCCTAACCAAAGCTCTTCAAGGGTTTTAAACTGCAATTTCCAATTATATATTTATAAAAATAATTCTCATAATTTTTGGGGAACTATAAATAAGAAAGCAGAGGATTGGCCTCTCGTCATCTTACACCGCACAATAGAAAAATAGAGAGATAGAGACAAACAAAACAATGGCAAATTTGTTCATTAAGCAGGCAAAGCAATATGCAGAAGGTCGGCCAAGCTACCCACCAGAATTATTCCAATTCATTGCCTCAAAGACTCCAGAGCATGATCTTGCATGGGATGTCGGCACCGGCAGCGGCCAGGCTGCTCGATCTGTGAGTTTGAATTTACCCGCTTTGTGACGTCCAGCTTGAATGCAACGTTAATTGTTGCATCAAGAATCAAGTTTTGATTCTTAACATATTTTCCTTTTTCCATTTTCTGGGTTATGAACAGTCTAGAATTAATATTAGATGTTTTAATTCATCTCAATTTTCAGTTGGCTGAGATTTACAAGAATGTCATAGCCACAGACACAAGCCCGAAACAGCTTGAATTTGCCCCAAAACTCCCCAATATCCGATACCAGCATACCTCTCCAGTCATGTCCCTGGTGGAGCTTGAGCAAAATGTGGCAGCAGAATCAAGTGTTGATTTAGTGATCATAGCTCAAGCCATGCACTGGTTCGACCTCCCTGTATTTTACCAACAGGTGAAATGGGTACTCAAGAAACCCAATGGGGTCATCGCTGCCTGGTGTTACACCACCCCAGAAGTCAACGACTCCGTGGACAAGATCCTTCAACGATTTTACAAGAACCCTTACTGGGACCCTCAGCGAAAAATGGTGGATGATAAGTACAAAAGCATCGATTTTCCTTTCGAGCCGGTGGACGGAACGGATAGCACGGGACCAATTGAGTTTGGGAATGAAAGATTGATGGGTTTAGAGGACTATTTTACTTACTTAAGATCGTGGTCAGCGTATCAGAAGGCCAAGGAAAAGGGCGTGGAGCTTTTGAGCGAGGATGTGGTTGAGGACTTCAAACGTGCTTGGAGTGAAGATGGAAATAATGGCCAAAAACTGGTTAACTTTCCTGTTTATCTCAGGATTGGTAAGGCGGGTCTGTAAAAAAGAAAAAAAAAAAGAGCGGAAAGCGTTGGGTCAGGGTACGTGATTTTGTATTTCAATGAATTGGATCAATTCATGTTTTAATTTTTTTATGAACATTTCATGTTTTAAATTAGTTTTGGTTGGTATTGTTGTTTTTCTAAAATCAACTCAAATAGAGTAAAGGTAAGTTATTGTTTATAGTATTTATCATTTTTAAATTAAATTGAAATTTAAAATAAAAAATATAATTTATTCAATTAATTATATTTCAAATTGTTTAAAATTCACGCGTTCTTCTTTTAGGTTTAATCACTCATGATTTGGTTTAATTCATTTTCTAGTTGAATATATTTTGGGTTGTTGAATTTTAAAGTCAATTTTTGAATTGAGTCGACTTTGGTAAGATGAGTTAAAAAAAAAATTTTTAGTTAGTTTTATTAACTTTAATTATCTATTATGTTGCTGATAAAATAGTTTAATCTTTATGTTGGTTGTTTTCATGAAGTGACTAGAATAATTGTTTTTAAGGGATGACACTGGAGTGAGACAGCTTTAGAACGGTATCGGTTTGTAACGGATTTGATTTATTTTTTATTAAATATTATATAGTATTATAAATTTTTAAAATTTGATTTAATCCAAATCAAATCAAATTTTATTAATTTAATTTGATTTATCGATTTTTAAATTTTTTATTTTTTATTTTTTATATATAATTTTAATATATTTAAGTAGATTTTGATATAAAATTATTATTTTTATTTTATAAAAATTTAAAATATATAAAGCCTAATAAAAATACAAAATTTGGTTCGATTTGATTTTTTTTTTACTGTTCAATTCAAAATTTAATCTGATCTTAATATATACTTTTAATATTTAAACTTAATCCAAATTGAATAAGAAAAAAAATCTATTCAAATCAAACCAAACACTATAATTTTAAATCAATTTTTGGTTTTTTTTTATTTTTTTCTCACATTTAGACAGCAGTATAAACACCTAATTTTATTTGGGCAAAATTTGATCATTTGTGAAGCTCTTAAATTTTGATCCAATTTAAATCTAACATTTCTTTAATTTTGACAAGTTTTAAAATTAAAATTATGACCAATTTGACCTAAATACCTCAAGGTCAAACTTCATTAAATTTAGTCAAATAAAATCAAACTTAGTCAAAATTAGTCAAAATTGAACAAAATGGATAGAACTCAGGTCAACTTTCAAAATTCACAATCAATTGGAATCAACATGGCTTGGAATTGAAATTCTTGATTTTAAAGTATTAAAAAAACCTTATTGCACTTTTAAGAAAAGTAAAATTATCAAAATACCATTTAAGGATATTTTTGTAATTTGATTTTTTCAAAATTAGATTTTCATTAAAGCTTTCATATATTAATTAAATATTATTAATGAGTTTTGGTACATTAAAAACTTTAATCACACTATAAAAGGTGTGAAATTATTAAAATACCCATAATAATATTTTGTAACTTAACATTCCATAGGTTGGAATTTTGTAAAAAGTTTTAGATTATGACTTAATATTATTTTATAATTTTTGAAATATTGAAAATTTTGATTGTACTTCGAAAAGAGTGAAATTACTAAAATATCTTACAGAGATATTTTTATAATTTGATCTTCTTGAGGTCAGTTATTCGAGAAACCTTCTAGATTAAGTTTTTAAATTATTTGATGATTTGTGGTGCATTAAAAACCTTAACAGCACTTTAGAATGTGTGAAATTACTAAAATACTCCTTAATGGTAATTTTGTAATTTGACCTTTTTAAGGTTAGATTTTCACGAAAACTTTTAAATCCTAATTTTATACTATTTCATGATTTTTTGTACTTTAAAATCACAAAAGTAAATAAAGGAGCATTGTTTTCCAAAAAAATAGCCTAAAAATCGAAAACTTTCTAATGGAAGGTAAAATGACATTTTTACTTGGTTCCAATAGCAATTAAAATCAAATATTTGGTAGTAAGCTCTTTCAACCATCGAATGATCTTAAAGGCCCAAATCCAATGGTGAACGGTAACTTCTTACAAAAAAACCAAGGAAAAATTTTTAACCATTAGATGAACTTTTAGTCCAAGGGCTTGCGTGCATTAAGGGAAAGATATTTTCTCTTCATAAAGGCTGGGAATTGACGGTTTTTAGAAAGGGGAAGGAAGTTAGCTGGGATGTGAAGAAAGAAAACGAAAAAATGAAAAAAAATCTTAGTGAAGAGCTTGGTGTAGGTATAATTTTTCTACCATTTTTTTCTTTGCATTTTCATAAGCATTCCATAGTATTTATCATATTTTTCATGCCATTTAGTTTTTTATTTTATTTTTTTTAAAAATTTATAGTTCTTTATTTGATTTCAAGCTTGGATCAAAACTTCATCCAACTAAACCATAGTTGGGTAGAATCAAAGTTCAAGTAACAAAAATCAAAAATCCATTTAAAGCCATTAGAGGTTTGGCCAAACATAACTCCATCATGGTCGAACCTCCTTTTGGTTCTCTTTAAATGCTATCCTTGCTTCTCATGTTGTTTATGGATGGTTTAGTTGTTAATTTACTTTGTATTTGCTTGAATTTTATTTAGGTTAGTAATGTATGTTAGGTGTTTGGCTAATGTTCTTGTGTTCATAGTTTCCATTCAAGCTAGTTCATTATATGCTTGAATTTTTTTTCCATGATATAAATGCCTTCCTATGGTGATTTGGTAAGTGGTTAATGCATGATTTGGCTTAGTGAATAAATATATGATTGTGGAGTGGCCATGGAAACATTCAACTAAGCCATTCCCATGCTTGGCCAAAAGCTCGAATTTTGTTCACAACTAGATGTTATTTGGTCCAGTTTTGATTATTTATGTTCTTGCTTTGTTCATCAAAATTCCAACATGTCTATAATGACTAGATAATGAGGTTACTTGTATTTTACATGGATTTGAATAGTTAATGATGTATGTTTGGTTGTTTGGCTATTTTTTTTTTATGGTTTCTTTACCACTTTAGTTTGTTAACTGATTGATGAAATTCCTCTAGCAATTACAATGTCTCCATATGATCATTATTTTGAAGTTTAATGCATAATTGAGCTAAATGGAATGATGGCATTTTGTGATGAACCAAATGGGAGTTTCGGCCAAGCCTTTTCAAGCTATGGCCGAACCTTTTTATTTTAATGGTGGCCAAAATGTAGTTTGGTTCTTGCTTAAATGTTTGTGTTCTTGCATGATTCTTTAAATTTTCTATGAATAAAATGTTAGTTTAGTAGGCTATTTGGTTATTTTAGTGTTTCTTTGCATGACTTTCAAAAGAAAAAAAATGATGAAGCATATCGTAAATTTTTTTAAAATTTTAGTGTTTAATCCATTTTCATCATGTTTTTGTATGCACATTTAGTTTGTAATATAATTTTTAAAATGCTTAGATTTATAATTAGTTTGTTCTTTAGTTATGCATTTTTCATGTATCAATATTTACATTTTTTCCAATAGCATTTTCATTGTTTGTCACATGCATAATATTTTTATTTTTACCAATGAAATTTTTGTAATTCATTTTTATCACGTTTTTTTTCATGAAACCCCGAACTGCCATGAAACACCAAATCATCCTTCAAACCTTAAACCACCCTTATAAACCCTAAAACCACCTATGAAACCTTAAAGCATTCTCTAAACCTTAAACCACCAACGAAACCCCAAATCACTCATAACCCCTAAATCACGTATGAAATCTTAAACTGTAAACCACCCATAAAACCCTAAACCACATATGAAATCGCTCAAACCTTAACCCATAAACCTTAAGCTTGAAAACCTAAATCCTAACCCTAAACCTTAAAACTTAAAACTTAAACAAAAACCCCAAACCAACCTTTTAACTCTAAACCTAACCTAAACCCTAAAATTACCCCTAACCCCTAAAAACTTAAACCAACCCCCAAATCCTAAAACCAACCCTTGCCCCTCATTCATGCATTTGAATACCATTTTACTTTGTTATATGCATTCTTAAATTGTTATCCATTTATACCTTGTCATTCACATTATTTAATCATCATGCATTGATATTATTATTATGTTCATGCATACATGCATTGTTTTTATAAATTAAGTTTTTCAAATAAAATTGTTTTTAAATAAAATAACATCTGAAGTAAAAATAACCTTCGAAATTTGACCTAAATATAAGGGGACTCTCAATAGCTATCATTTATGTGAGGTGTTATTTCAGTTTATGGGACAATTTAAAAATATTTGAGTTAGAGATGTTTTTGAAACTCTATCTAAATATAGGAGAGTGAAAAAGGTATTTTAATACTTAAAGTGTTTTCATTTTGATCCAAAAATAAAATGCTTTATTTTTTCAAAAATTGATTTGTTTTAAAAAAAAAATTCAAGGGCTTTTTATGAATTAATGAAAGAATGGAAATGAATTTCTAAATACTAAAATGGGACCATTTTAAACCAAAATCTAAGGATAACATGCGATTAATTAGTAACATTTTTTACAAGCATTGTGAAGACACTAATCTTTTCCCACATATAACTTACTCTTGAAACTTAAGTTTGATTTCACAAATCTCAATTTGTTCTTTTCATAAAACTTTTAAATCTTTTAAATGTTTCTTTAAAAAGGATAAAATATTTTTAGACGGCCATTCATAATCTAAAAAAAATTGGTGGCGACTTCTTGTTTTGATTTTTATCAAAAATGTTTTTTTATGCCTTTCAATTTTTCTCATTCCCTATTGTTCAACGAATGGGGACTTCCCAATCTCGAAACATTATGACAACTTGGCAAATCCATTGAGAAAACATTTTTAAAGAGTTAAGCCAAAGATTGATTTCATGTTATCCTAAAATTTTGGTTTAATGGTCCTAGTTAATTTTTAATCTTAATTCATTAATTTTAATTTTCTTGTTTTCTTAAAAAGTAAAAAAATTGGAAAAAATAAAAAAAATATTTTGATTTTAATTTCCTTGCTTACAAAAATTGAAAAAAAAATGTGTGTTTTACATTTCATGCATATTTTAATTATATCATTTATTTTAAATTGTTATTATTTATCTTGTTTTTAACAATTGTAGGGCATTTAGGATAGGAACATTTTAGGAATGTGTGAAAGGTTTGTATATTCCTTTGGACACACTTACATTGCATTCCATGCACAAAACCTATACCTAAGCATTAACCTTTTTTAAGAAGAAATAAAGTAGCTAAGTTCTCACGAAGTGTAAATGTTTGCAATGGCTAAACCCTTCCCATTCAAATTAAATCATTTTTGTTCGTAGCTTGTAATGGGTGAGGATTAGGGTATCTTATAAGTCTATGATGAACGATGATGTGAGGAATAATTTGAGAACCTTTAGATATATTAATTCCCAAACTAACATATAGCAATCCATAGGGAGTTAGCCATATGTAAAGCCATACCCACATTTTCTATGGCAATTACCCTAAGTAAGTCATATGAAAGAACATTCCTTACCTTGCTCATTTACTTTTTTGTTAATTTGATAACTTAAATTGTTGCTCTTAATAAAATAAAAATGAAAAAGGAAAGTTATTATGAATTACAATTCTTTATAAAAAAAAAAAGAAAAAAAATGAAAAAGGGGTTTGAAAATTGATTAATAAAAAAAAAAACGTGTGTGTTAACTTGTCATGTTACCTTGCATTTGCATTTCTTTTTCCTTTTGACTAATTTTTCCACATTTTTTGTGTTTTCCTTTTTCTTGTTTGTTTCATGCATAATTCTTGACATAAAAGCATCGAAGATATACGTTATAGATAATTCATTAGTAGAAGTTTTCATGGCATCCCAAGAATCATAAGTAGGATATTTGGTGAATAAGTCATTCTGGGAGGTTAGGGATCAGTCATAACTTAGGCAGTAAATAAAAAGAGATTGTATGCAGAATGAGTATGTTACGAGCCTTCCAAATATAGTATATGTGGATTTAAGAAGGAATGACGTGATAGATTTGGAGGGTATTTGGAGTTAGTGAGACTTGTGTTCTTCTTCCACTAAGTCCATGCCCGTTATGATGAGTCAAATGTGTAAGAAAAGAAAAACAAGGCAAACCCTTGATAAAGCCAAAAATGGCTTAGTGAACAAAAAATGCTATAATTAAAAAGTAATGCCTCGAAATTCAAAAGTTTCAAAAAAAAATTTTTTAACTTCCACTAAGTCCAAGAAATTTCAAGTAAGCTAGCTAAGGGCGATAAGCCTAAAAATTTTCTTTTTCCTACTTTGGCCTAAGCCTTACATTACAAACCTTAAAGACCTTTTGATATTAAGTCAAGTATGTAAATCTACATCAGTGGAGAGGAAAGGGGAAAGTAGACTTATGAAGGTTATTCTATCTTTAAGTTGAAATGTGATAAGATGTTTTTCATTCTTTTCACTTGAGTTATATGTATGAATTAAAGATGGAGTAATTTCATATGAGTGGTTGATCATAAGATATTATTAGCTTGTTTTTGAAGGAATTTCTTGTAAATCTATATTTATGACTAATTTTGTATTATGCGATAATACACGAATGGAAAATAATGCGATAATACATGAATGGAAAATTAATAGCTCATCCAATGATTGTCCTAAAATACATAAATATGCCACTGTCCTAAAATACATAAATATGCCACTGCTTCCTTTCCTGCAACTCTGCAAAGAACAGAATCCACACCCCACTGTTGCATTGCATTGGCTCAACAGCATTACATGCTTTTAACAGGACACCAGCGGCATCCCCTGATCACTGATTTATAATTACGTTCATTCATAAGCTTTGCTTATTATCTATGTGCTCCTTCTAGCCGTCGTTAAAACCTCTTTTCTATAAATATTGGTAATGAAGATATCTGTCAATCTGATATCACCCAGGTTTATATCTGTTAATGGAACTAATACCAGGTTTAGACCTGGTTGAATCAAGATCCACTAACGAATTATGGCACCAAAAAGAAACATTTGAAACTGGGGTGAAATTGCAATTAAATCAAGTAGGTGGTGAATCAACTTTCCCACCACTAACATACAAAAACAAACACACACACACACACACGCACACAAGAATTAAATCTATTTTACAAGAAACAATCAAATCAAACCCAAAGGCCAAAAGGGGGGAAGGGAAGAAGAACAAAAACAAGACTAATATACGTACAAATGCTTCACAAACTTCAACAATTGGATCTAGAGCATCAAAACTGTCACTTTTTTTTATACAATAAACAACAAGAACGATCTGATGGACAATATAGACAGACCGCAAATTAAGAAACAAATCGCAAACAAAACCCTACTACAAATACCAATTCAAGGAATTTGTCAAACTAGAAACATTCTTTTTTTATAATCCTCATCCACAAATTAAATATAAAAACTATGCATCCCATAGCATTGGCTTAGTTATCATGAGCAACAACCAGGGCACCTTATTAACCCGTTCTCATTGCAGTCTGGGCACCTTCTCAACCTCGCTTCATCTTCCTCAAATACCTTTCTGCTTCCATTGCAGTTAGGACACGGCAAAAACCTTGCATCTCCACAACCTTCACAAACGATTGTAGGATCTCTAACCGGAAACCCCTCCAAAAGCATTGCCAATTCTCCACTCTCATTAAGCTGTTTAATCTCTTCTGCACCACCAACATGCTTTCCCCTGATGAACACTTGTGGCAAACAAATCAATTTCCCCTCAAGTAGACTTTGCAACTCGTTTCTATACATTGAGTCCATTGAGATGTCTCTTTCGTCTACAGGCACTCTAAATCCTCTAAATATCATTCTAACAGAACAACAATCCTCATAAGTCTTTCTGATCCCTCTTAAACTAGTAAAATATAATACAATTTTGTTTTCAGTGCTTGGCACTCTAAACCAACCATCAGATAATGAAGAACATGAAGGAGTAGAACCCATAGATATTGTACTTCTGGACTCATTGCTTCCTAGCTGCCTGGAAGATAATGCTCGTCTGTAACGTGAAACCACATTTGGGTCAAGTTTTGATAGCAATGATTCTTCAGATAAATGTTTCCATAAAGGCTTTGTCAATGATGGCTTTGTGGGTTTATAATGCTCATTTTTCTTTACAGGCACATCAAGACCCTTACAGTTAAAGGTGTTAGATTTCGATGAAACCTCCTTGGTACAAGTATTAACAAACGAATTAGGTTTACCCAGATCAAAATCACAGTCATCATCGAGCCCATCCATGAGCTCCCAAGTGTTGATGACAGAATCTGAAGACAATGACTCGTCTTGGTCTGCATGAACCGGTGAGTCCTTGTGCTGTGGCGATTGATGTAGTTGAAGATCAGAGAAACCCCGGCTGTTCATTCCAGGCGTTTTGGTGTCAATGAGTACAAGAGAGCCATAGGTAGTAGATGTTAAAGAGACAAGGTGGTGTGTATCGCCTTTCCTCATTGGTGGGTGATGAACAAGAGGAGTTGGGAGTGAAAGAACTCTAGGAATTGGTGGTGAAGAATGAGAAGAAACCATGGCTTCTAGAGAAGTGCAAGAATACGGATCTTTAGGAGAACTATGGCTTTTGGTGAAAACAGTGGTGTTGGGTCTTGAAGTAGAACACCCCATGAATGAAGAACCTTTTACTTCTCCCTCGCTCCCTCCAGACTGTGTTTTTGCCTTTTTCTCTGTTAATCAACCTTTCTGGATTATGGGATTGGAGTTTGTGGCTTAAAGAGAAGGCTTTTTTTTTTTTCTTTTTCTAGTTCTGCTTTTGGTTTGCTTTTGGACAGAGAAAGAAAGAGAGTTCTAGGGGTAGATTGGGTGCATTTCTGAAGGCTTAGAGGGCAAGGCAGAGAGAGAATGGTGTTTGTTGCGAGTGGGAGATGGTGATATTAATGCAGTTTGGAAGCAGGAAAAGCAGTTTTAAAGTTTGATTTTAAACTTTGAAATGATAAATGATTATAAAGTGATTTGCTAATACTTAGCAGTTAGCAGAAGATAACAGATAAAATTTGGATTGAGACAAACAGTAGGTTAGTCTACTCCTAGATTTTGAGTTGTTTAAGCTGTGTTTGGTTTTGATTTTTTTTCTTAGCTCATATTTGGTAATTTCGAAAACTTACAAGAATGAATGATTTGATTTTCTGTGTTAGTATTGATGGCGTATCACAATCTCTTGTTGGTAATTGGACTCAATACATTTTCCTCATGGTAAATCCATTAAAGCAGATCATGGTATAGAGGAAAGCAAATCGCTTTCACTGCCAGCTACATTGTGTTTTCTACATCATCATTTCTTCCAAACATATTCCTTTTATTTTTCTTTTTTTTTTTATGTGAGACTTTAACCATTTACACAAAACATAGTTTTTTTTTTTTTTTACATAAGAGGTAAGATAAGAGAAAAAATTATATGTATTGGTATTTCAATTTTAAATTTATTAAATGTTATCTTTTAAAAATATTATATGAATTAATTGAACTAAATTATTATTAAAAAATATATATAATCTA
Organism: Durio zibethinus; assembly: GCF_002303985.1. The sequence goes on along the minus strand of NW_019168492.1, from coordinate 6,551,000 downwards.
TTAAAAATAGGTTTTGGATTTTTAATTTTTTTTATAAAATAGGGGAGCATATATACCTTTGGTGTAAAACTACCTTATACATGATACAAGGAGGATATAATTATCTTTTAAGGGTGTTTAGATCGCGAAATTTTAGATTCAAAGGAAGAAAGTAATTTAGAGAGAAAGTGACATTGAATTGGAATGTGTGATTCTTGGATTTTTGTCGATCAAGAAATATAAAATTTTTGTGTTTAGGTTCACGAAAATATAAGATTATCTAATAAAATTTTTTACTATATTGTTTTTAATAACATGTGACACTCATAATATTGATATACGAATAACATGCTATTATCCCTACACAAAGGAAACTCATAAATTGATCTTAAAAATATCATTTTTTAACAAAGATTACATTTTTTTATCTTATAAATGTCTTCTTTTTAATAAAAATTACATTTTATATCTTAAAAACGTTATCTTTTTTAAATTCTAAAAAACATTTTCATATTTTCAACAAAAATTATATTTTTTATTTTCAAAAACGTCATTTTTATTGAATTTTAAAAAATATTTTTTTTCATATTTTCAACTAAAATTACACTTTTGTCTTAAAAACGTCATCTTTTCAACAAAGATTACTTTTTATATTTTAAAAATATCATTTTTATTAAATTTTGAAAAAATATATTTTTTATATTTTCAATAAAAACTATATTTTTTATTTTAAAAATTTATTAGTTTCAAATTATACATTACTACAGTTTATCAATGATTACGTTTCTATAACAAAAATGTAATTATTGATATAGAGAAATATAAACCAAAATTTAGTTTTATTAATTACTATGTTTTTTACATACAAAACATAGTAAAATCAAATAAATATTATATTATATTAACTTTACCAACAAGAACTACATTTTTATATAAATTTTTTTTATCAATTACTACATTTTCATACTAAAAAACATTATTAATATTGAAAATATAAAATTTATTTTATTATTATTTTTATGATTAATTACGTTTCATATGTTAAAAATATAGTACTTAAGAAATTATAAAAAAATTCAAAATCGTAACATTGAAACAATTTATTATGTTTATTTTAAATGTTGTTTTTATTATAATTTATTTTTTATAACATATTGTAACATATGACTACGTTTCTAACATAACAATATTATATAAATGAAAATTTTTTATTTATTAAGATTATATTTTATACATCTTTCAATATATTTATAGTTCAAAAATATTATCTTTTTAAAACTTTATCAGTAAAAAAATATATTTAAATTTATAAAAATTCAAATATATATAATTATTGTCAAGTGTCTAATCACGTGATAAAAAATACAACATTACCCAATCATGTGACTAAAAATGTAGTTTTACATGCTAGAATGAGTCTAAATTTATCATATAATTACATTAATTTTTAAAAATAAAATAGATCATAAAAAATTATTATTGAAGTCAAAAGTGAATATATTTGATATTTCTCCTTAAGTCTTAAAAAGTCTTTGGAAGAAATGAGTTTTTATTCAATGCTACTATTTTTTTTTTACACTATTGACATTCTAAAAATACTTCAAAAATTAAATACCGTAAATTAAATTAAAAAATCAAACTATAAAAGGTAAGATTTCGATTAATAATCTAATTTTTTCTCAAACCAAACCATCCTTTAATATTTTTGTTGTAGTTGGAATAAGTTTGTTAATCAACTTGTTAGTTAATCATGTGCATTTTATTAATAGGTAGATCCAACAAGACATTATTTTAAACTAAAATCATGACCCCAATCGGAAGATTTCAATTAAACCACCCAAAAAGGGGGAAAAAAGACGAAAGAGAGTGGGGGAGGTGCTCGAATGTAGCTGTCAAGTGTTGCCAACTCGTGTAGTAGTAATATTTATGTTGTAATGAGGAATTATTTAGGATCATTTCAACTAAAATAAGCTTCAAAGCATAACATATTATATATTTTCAAACATTGGATTGAAGCTTTGTTTCTTGTTCAGCTGCTTAATTTAATTGGAAGTAAAGAAAGTGTAAATGTATAATTGAGTAGTAATCATGACTCATGGCAAACGTGTTGGGACCCTAACAAACAAACAGATTGAGGTTGACATATGATTAATGTGCAGGACCACCACATGGGTACCCCGCATTTTAGACCATCAATCCGTTTGCTTTCTTGTTTTTGTTCTATCATTTTTATAAATTTCTGAAGGGACAAAGCATCCTCCATCATCGACTGGTCTAATTTCTGCGACCAAAATAAAAAGCTGCAAACCTGTCCAACCAAATTTAATTTCTCTACATGATTTCCTAAAATTTCTATGCACATTCCACCTCAATGAATCTGAGTCAAAGCAGGTTTTTGCTTCACTCAAAACTTGGCCTGACTCAGTTTGGATTTTTTATATTTTAACATTCGCATCTCATCTTAAAAGAAAGATAATTTTGAATTGATTTTTTCATTATAGGTAGCAATTTGTGAAGAAAATAACTACTTTATTTATTAACAATATAAATTAATGATATTTTTAAATAATAAAAATATTAAACATGTTATTAGAAAATCTTACGAGAAATCTCGAAAAATATTTGGTTAATTTAGATAAGGGCAAGACATTACAAAAATTATATTAAAACGTTATTAATTTTATCAAAATTACATCAATATTTGTCAAAATTATATCATAAGTTATCAAAATTATATTTACAATTATCAAAATTTTATTAAAAGTGATTAAAATCAAAATTATACCAAAAATTATTAAATTTTACTTATATTATACCAAAATCAAAATTAAATTATTAATATTTATCATTATTATTATAATATCAAAAAAATTTTATTAAAATAAATTTTTAAATATAAAAATTATATGTGCGTGTACGTGCATCACGCAACTATCAAAAACTAATATATATATATAAATGAGATGTCTCTTTTACACAAAGTTGTATAATATGAAGCAAATGCAAATCTTTCTATTTCTATCGAAATTTTGGACATGTTAATCAAATTGAAAATAAGTTTAGCATCCCAACTACAGGACTACTTCAAAGGCAGATTTAATGAAAAAAATTTTAAATTTGAATGAAATAATAATATTATTATATTAAAAAAATCATCTTATATTAAAATTGAACCTTTGCTTTCGTAAAAAAATTCATTGTTAAATATTTAATAACATAAATTTTATTAATAATTACTAAAAGTATATCATAAATTATCAAAAGATTACAAAAATGATATCAAGAAATTATTAATTTTATCAAAATTACCAAAATTGCATCAATACTTATCAAAATTATATTATAAGTTATTAAAATTTTATCAATGATAATCAAAATTAAAATTATATCAAAAGTTATTAAATTTTACTTTCATTTATTTAATAAATATATCAAAATTTTTATAAATTTTGCACATTTGATCTATATGATAAGATCTTTCAATTTATCGATTTAATTTTAATTTTTAATTTTATTTACTTATTCCTAATAATAAATTTAACGAAAATCTACCTTTAGAATTAACAAATTTGGATTTACAAGAAATCTATCTCCGTTAAAGTTATTGGTTTCCATCAATGTCTAATTAATATATGTTTTATCTGTTCAGTCTGGCATAGCTGCAATGAAATTCCAAGTTGCTTTCACATATCAAAGGTCAAAATGTGTTTAAGCCGGGGAAGGACCATGGACAGAAAGAAGAAAATGGATGACTATGAAATGAAACATGGATTTAACAAAACAACCAGGGAACTGCACGTGGACAACAGTAATAAAAATTTGTAGTAACCATGTTATGATCAAATTGGTTGCAATCGGAAATCCTACTTTGCCAAACACTACATTTCTAAAGTAACTTTGTATTAACAAAAGGTATGATTGAGATATATCAGTAACCATGATTAATTTCAATTCAATTTTTCATTTCTTAGTGCAAACTAAATCAACCACCATTGAAGGTTAATTCTCCCTTCTTACCTTTTTCGAATGAATTCAAGTCGGGACTTCTAATAGCTAAGGATGGGTTGCACTAAATTTTATGGATCATATCATAAAAGAATATAAAACTCATCTCACCTGCTGAAGGTGCAAATACAACTGGGACAGGACAACAAGGCATTTTCTCCCATTATAAATCTGATACTCAGGGTCGTATTCCTATATACATCACAAGATCATTCTTCAAAACCCTATTCATTGTAATAACTGCATTATTACATGTTTTATCCTTGATTGATTATAAATGTATGAACCCCAAGTCTTCAAGTTCCTTCACACTTTCTCCTTCCTAGTTAAATTCTTTGAATGCATAAGTTACTAATCCTTCTCCAAATCATAGTCTCAATCACCTTTTTCTAATTTACCTATTAATGTCTCGATGTTCCAACTCACGCAATGCAGCTTATTATCTTGCACTAACTTTTAATATACAACCGTCCATGAAAATGTGGGAACCATAACTCATTTTGCATTACATCTATGTAACAATGTAGCAACTCTTATACATCACTTCTCACCATGCTTAAAAAAATATAGGGAATAATCTAGCATTAGCACAGTGTTGGCTGTTGAATACTCAAAGCAATCCCCTTACTGTATCTAAAGACACCCCTAATATGAGTTAGCTCCTTAAAAATTGTCAATGTGCAGAAAACAAATAACCCTACATTAGCAGACTCAATAATTATCGTTATACCAATTCAAATAATTTTGTATCATGCTACATTCATACTTTGCGCACCTATTGACATCCCAAAATGCACGGAAGAAAAGAAAGTCAATATGGCATGAAGCTGATCAATTGATGTTTGGAGGATGACCACAAGAAAAGCAAAAGAGATCAGCAAAAAGTAAGTAGAAAAGCATCTTAATCATTCCAGAATGAAACATTATCATAAGTTCATATGAACATCTCCAGAAACAGTTTTCAGTCCTCCTGTTTGTCCTTTCCAAAGAAAAGAACAGAGAAAGGACCGGGGGGGGGGGGGGGGGAGGGTTAATTTTGGTAGTGAAGACTCAAGCTGCCTTGAGGAGCTAAGACAACCACAACATAGACAACAAAGCATAATCAAGAATGCAAAATTTAGCTCCCAAGATCCCTCACCTGACACCATACCTTAGCCACCATGAAAATTTGATGAATCCTATGTCGTACATTTTAGATAAAAAGCAGATATTTCCACCATAAAATAAGAATTCCATTTACTTCACAAATTCAAAATCCATTCATCTAGCATGTTCCATTTAGCTTCACTTTAATTCATTGGTCGGGAATAAGTCCAATTCATCATGGTAAGTCCCATCACTCTAAGGACATTTAAGCCATACATGCATTGAATTTTTCAATTTTTACAGTCTCAACTATGAAACTGCCAGCAGCAATCAGCAACTAATTTGATATAAGCTTGCATAAGAATGTAGAGAAGTACATACAGTGTATAACGATATATGCTAATAGAATAATTCGAATGGGTATTATTAGAGAGTTTATCCATCATAGAGAAGCAGCAACTACTCAACAAACTAAAAATAGCCCTAGGAAACCATGGCTGATTTTTTTGGCTTTTAAAATTGGATAAGATCCAAATTTATCACTCCCTTAAAGGTTATGGACAAGACTTATCATCCATCTTTGAAAAGGTGCAGTTTAAGCACTCCACTTTTAATTTGGTTGAAAAATGGTCAAATGTTAATGATAAAGGAACATTAAATCTTCACAGAATATTCCCCTTTCTCATTAACTTTCGATTACTATGAACCGAATTAAAAGTAAAGTGTCAAAATTGCACATGATAAAAAAAATGGGAGATAAATTTGGTCCATCGCTCTTACTTGAGTGGTAAAATTGGACCTTATCCCTTTAAAAATTAATAATTGCACCAAATCAATCAAGTAGCAAAAATAAGACGGTAACAATCAGGCATAAATACCAAATTCACAGTTGTACTTTGCGCCAATATTCAGTGTTGATCATTCTACTTTCATTTACTTCAATTCTATCGCTGAACATTTCTTGTGATCCAAATGCAATCAAAACTTAATGGTTCCTGAACATTATGCTTAAATGGGTTACAAAAATTAGCATTCTTATGATCATTTTTTCAGTATTTTCACTCTTTCTTCTTCCTTTACCTTCTCTATTCTTCTTTCCTTTTTTCCTGCTAGTGAACATGCCAGCACCAGTGGCTGCCACGTGACAGGCTAGAAGAAGCTGGTCATCTTCGGTGCCAATTTAGCCACATCTTGTGTCACCCGATGCCAATTTGGATCAGAGAGGCTAGGTCAACACTGGCCAACCTCCCTAAGGCCTCCTTGACAGTTCAAAGCTGGATTGGTTGCGGCAGTTGAGGTGGAGAAAACAGAGAAAGGAAAGAGAGGGAAAGGTGAAAAGGAAGAAAGAAAAAATGAGACAAAAAAAAAAAAACAAAATAATCATTTTCCACCTCAACATTTTTCTTTTTTCTTTTTTATTTTCCAAATCAGAATATTTATTAGTTTTTATAGTTCAAAAGGAATATTCCATGAAATAGTCCTTCTCCATTAATTCATGACACAAATCTGAACCAAAATAAAAGTTATGTGAGTGTATTGAACAAATGAAAGTAGAGCAACGAAATTGAATATAGCTCAAAGCATAATGGCTTATCTGGTATTGATTCCTAGCAATTAATTAACAGCTTTGTTCTGAAACAACAATTAGCCCAAAAGAAACAACAGTGGTAATAAAGCAGAAAATTGTAAGTAAAACAAAAAACCAATAAACCCCACGCCTTTACTTAGGGGTGTAATCGAATTGAGCTGAATTGATACAATGAAAAATTCAAGCTCGAACTTGAATCAAAACTCATTGCTCAAAACTCGACTCCAGTTCAATCGAGTTTTAACTTTCAAGTTCAAACTCAACTCTAAATAAAAATCGAGTTCCTCAAACTCATTCGATTTTTATACTTGATTTCACGCTTGATTACGTGTTTAAACTCGAGCTCAAGCTCGAATTAATATATAAGGATAAAATAGTAATTTTTTAATTAAAAAATAAAAATATATTAAAATTTAAAAGTTCCATCAAACTCACAAGCTATTTGAGCCAGGCATTAGGATGCTCGAACTTAGCTTGCCCAATAAGTCAAGTTGCTCGAGCTCGAGCTTGACTCAACAATGATCAAGCCGAATTCGAGTTTTATTCGAGTCAAGCCTAAGTAACTTGCGAGCATTGGTGTATCATTTACACTCCTGCCTATGCCTATGCCATAAAGCTCATTACAAGCCTTTTAGAGGAACACTCCTAAGCTAAAGTTCAGCATGGTTAAACAAAGTTCAATGATAGCTATTATGATAAGCAGAAAGGCTTCTCCATGCTTGTAAATTAAATATCTAAGCATGTGTATGCATGTGTATCGAGTCTTAGCGCAAAAAGTATGTATGTAATCAATTTCACATGCCATTAGATGGTAACATAGGGAACAGTGAACAGAGTCATCTATATAAAACTCTAAACACTTGTTAGAACCAAGCTTAAGCACATCGATCTCTTCCCAGAAAACTTTAGTCAAATTCATCAACTTAGACTTTAAGAGATCCAAATTCACATAACAACTTTCAGTCTATAGACTATAGTTAACTTGATGTCTTGAATAAAAACAAAACATTTAATTGCACCAAAAAACTTCGTTCAAGCATCTCAACTCTAATTCCAATGGTTCCTCATCCACTTGGTCAAGCAGAGTATATTTAATAGACCACATTTGTCGAAGTTCTTAACCAAAGCTGTCACAAGAGGTGAGGTGTAAGAATCAAAACCAGGAAAGCAGAAGATTCTCATTGCCTTACTTGTAAAGGAATCCACGCTAAGAAACTTTTTCTGCATCTGGGTGCCTGCACAATCAAGTGGATGCTTAAAACAATTCAAACCTGCCACCAGCCCGGTCTACCCTAATCAAATATGCACTTTTGCCCCTTCATTTTGTGTCCTATAGTCATAGGAATTTATAAGAAATATACTTAGAATGGCTTGCCAATGTCTTTTGAACACAAATATCGACACTAGGCATTGTGAAACTTTTTACTATGAAGGTCAGACAAATGTCAACTTAAAAAATCTCAGTAGTTGTAACTACGTTTGTAGACATGCAATAAATATAATCAAGTCTGCAAATATACAATCAATCTACCAACCAATAAATGCCCTAAGCTTTGCTGCCACTTAATCCAAAAGCATCTCTTGAAAGATCGATTAAGTTTGTACGTTTTTACCTTTGTTTAAAAAAAAATTTCCATTACTCATAAAGTCATCCTATATGTGTTTGATCCCAAGGAAAATCAGCAAAGCCCATTACAATTAACTTAAAAAGTACAAACTCATGCATCAGACACAGATCGTTCAGCCCATCCAACATTATCTAGATTGTACAACATGGTTGACAACCCTTCCTGTCTAAGATATATCAGATTAGTGAATAACCAAAGAGAAAAGAAAATTAGATTCTTGCAGCTAGATAACAGGTGATGAATAAATCTTCACAATCAGATAGATATGTTAGCTTCCTACAGGTGTAGTTTGAAAGTTTTAAATATGTAATAATTAGCAGAGAAAAGGATCAGTCAAGAAACTATTTCATTGGTTAATAATAAACTCAATTAACTTTATGATATTACAAACAACAATTGAAACCCGTCTTAAGTATCTCTAAGTGGGTTTCTTTTATAAACTTCTATGCAAAATGAAAGTAATCAGTAACCAGCTTTCTAGCATATCATCTGAGGTGAATTTCAGAATTAACACCTCTGTTGTAGGCTCACGCATGATTTGCCATGAATCCCTATCTATTTCTATACCCATATCCCTTATGGTTTATTTATTAATTAAATTTGTAAGTTCCCCAGGCTGAATCAGGTTTCGTCTACTTAGAAGACCAATTTATGGGAACATGACACCTTGAAGAGCAGATAATTTGCTCACAAATTATGCTTAAAAAATGTATGTGGTTTGAAACGAAACTGAAGGGAGTAAATGGCAAGAATAAACGAAATTTCTCTTCAACATACCAAACTACAAGCACAATAACAGTGTAATGATAAGAGCCAAGTAGTATTTCAGCATTTTATGAAAAATATAACCACGGGAGAAATCACATAAGGATCAATAGAGTATTCAACTCTTACAGCAAACAAAGATTTCATAACTATGTAAAAAAAAAAAAAGATCTTTGATTCTTGTCTTATTTACAAATAAGAAAGAAAAAACAAGACGAAAAGAAGTATAATTTCTGAGAATTAATAAGGAAACTAACCAGAGAAGTGGGTTTGATTGAGAAAAGAAAAATAAAAGTTGAGGTTAGCCAACATTGAAGGGACCAATATCACCGCTCCTGAGAGAGGCGGCAACTTCATCAGCAATTGTCAAGCAAGAAGAAACCCATCCACTTAGAGCTATCCACACCATCTTTGCCATCCATAGAGTCATGCCCCATGGCATTGCCATTTCCTACCTTTCTTTTTCTTTTTTGTTTGTTTTCTTCTTCTGCTTCTTTCTCTTTTAAATCACCAAGCAATTATTGTTTTTTTTTTATTATATTTTGAGGATAAACCAACCCTTTTGTTGAAAGAAATCAAGGAGATTGAACAATAAACTTGAGGGGAAATCAAAGTAAAAGGCAAAACTTTGATTTTCCTTTTGTTTCATTTCGTCGTTAATTACCTGTCGGTTGGGGAATTTGGTTTCTCTGTTTTAGTTTAGATGAACTGCCCAATACAATCTCGCCATGGAGGATCAAATAGATATGTACAAATTTGAGTTGTCAAATTGACTTGTTTTCTTCTTCTGCTTTTCCGGCAAAATGTTCGCACCTGGTTTTACAATGTTGAACATTTTACCTGGTTTTAAAAATTTGAGTTGTCAATTCCTTGAATATCTTTTTAATTTTAAAATATTATATTTAAAATTTTATAATACAACAAGATAAAAATTTCATATTTTTGAAACAGAAAAACACATAATTTTTTTTTTTTTAACTTTCGTTTACATTTTACCTTTAATTTGTAATTTTTCGAACATTATATTTATTTATATTTAATATATATGATATTATTTTATTATATATATTTTGTTTAATTTATTTTACATGAATCGACAATATAATTTTTAAATTAAGATATTAATTACTTTCACTTATATCATGAATAGATGTCTTTTGTCAACAATTTTATTATAATTAACTATTTGATCATGGTTAATTCAATTGTTATTTAATAAAAAAATTGAATAAAAAATATGGGGTGTGTTTAACGTGTATTTTTTTAATTTTGAAGAAAACAATGAAACTTTAAAATAATTAATTAATTTTCATTTCCATTTTTTTTATAATTGTATATTGACTTATAACATTTTAATGATTTCTTAATTAGGTCAATCAAATATTAATTTTTGTTAAAAGTTGATTGAAAGTTCACTAATCAAATAAATATGGTATTTGTTTTAATACATAACAATTATTTCACTTTACTTTTTTTAAAAAATTTTTATGTTGTATTTTTAGAAGTTAAAAGTAAGATAATTCAATTGTATCTATTAAATTATAAATTTATGATAAAGATAAGATACATATAAATTTTAAATTATTAATTTATAAATATTAATAGGTTAAATTCTTCAAAGTATACCATTATATATATATATATATATATAATCGAGGGATCAAGTTACGTTAAAAATGTTTTATACCTTTTTTACATTTTTTTTATTATTGATTTTAATAGATTTAAGGTGTGAGAGAAATAAGTTAAAAAAATAGTTTAATTTTATCTCTTGAATCTATTGAAATCAATCCTAAAAAAATATAAAAATAAAATATTTTATATTAATGTAAGTTGATCTCATTTTGTATAAGTTTCTCTCTTTATGTACATACGTACATATATATATATATATAATATCACCCATATTACAAAATAAAATTTATAATATTATATGCTATTATGAAATATAATTTCTTATCAAAATTATAAATATACTTTTTTTAAAAATAAATTTTTTTTTCAATGAATAATCCTTTACTTTTTTTAATAGTAGTGTATGTAGAAAAATATATAATTAATTTGTTTGTCCATACATGGGCTTAAAATTAATTGAGTTAAAATAGTGCGTGTAGACCTTTCCACTTCGCCTAATTTTCAGTTGTCGATTCAATCATTATTGAAACTCAAAACAGATCATCATAACCGGCATTTGAAATATAATGAAATATTAAAAATGTTATTTGAATTTTAAACATTTTTAATATAATATTTAATTTATAAATTTATTAATTAATATGATATTTAAAAAAATTATTCATTATATATCATCATTTAAAATTAATTACTTAAAAATTAAATATCATATTAATTAATATATTTATAATTTAAATTTCATATTAAATATTTTTAAAATTTATACATCGCATTAATTATTTTATTATAATTCTCACTGTAATTTAAGAATTACTCTAGACGTTAACCTAAACTCAAAAGACCAACTGAGAATTGGCTCCCAAAATTTATCCAAAAATAGATTCAACTCTCAACTAGAACTTCAATTCGATGAAATGGTAGACTGCACTGCCTTATTTTACCGAACAGCATCGAGTTGATTGCCCGAAGAGAAAATCGGTTCCGAAAGTTGTTCAAAGTAAAACCAGGTAGATCAACCCGTTTCATATGCAGCGCATCCCTAGGTACCATTTTCATGACATAAGAGTTGGCATGAAGCTCACTGTTAGAAAGGGTTAGAAACAGGCTACAACAGTTCCATAGCCGCTGCTGCTGCAACAGCATTAAAAAGGGAAGGAGTTACCTCCGTAAATTAAAGATACCAGATGGCAAACAAGATGACAAAGCAAATCGAAATCCAAAAAGATCATAAACGGAGAAATGAAATTTAAGAATGCAGCCCAGGCGTTATAACATTTATAAATTCAGAATATAGATAATATAAACCCTAAATGGAAGATCCATTCGGATACAAGATGGCATGCAAAACGTATATCAGGGGAAATGTTGTTGAGCACCTATTCTTCGTGAAGACATTTGAGGTAAATACGAAAAATAAAATATCGTAAGCGTGCATTGTCATGTCAAGGTCTATGTTTGCATATTACTCATCATCCTTGTAAGGGTACTCTTCTGGGACTTGATTCAAAAGTTTCACCTGCAACTCATAGGCATCATCTCCCCTGAGCATATCGCGGATCCAGGTGACTTCAGTCTTCATTGACACCTGAACAAAAGAGGGAATTGCATAGTGAAGAAAACAGCAAAGGTGATACCAATAGGTTGACTTCGGGCTTCGGCATTAGCAGATGATACAGCAGTTAAATGCTAGTTATTCAGGGCTCAGAATATTCTAAAGCAACAAGTGCAAATCTGTCCCACTTCCCCTCCTATTCTTTAAGAAGTAGAAGAAGAATGAATTATTGCAATATCAAAACTACCAAAGGTCCGAAAATACTTATTAATCTTTGAGGCATGGCATTAAATAATAATCAAGATCGATACATGAGAAGCTTAAAATAGCATGACACTTTGATTATAGAAAATATAGGTTGGACTTTTCCACAACACAAGACAAATTCACAGGCCAGGTTAAACTGTTCGTAAACAGAGAATACTTTTATCCCAATTGAATTGCTAGTAATTAGGAATAATTCATTGCATACAATACCCAAGAAGATCATCACTTTCATTCATGAATATGAAAGAAAGGTTTAATAATACCTTTACAACAGATAGCCACATTGGTCTATCTTACCAGAGATCATGATGAAACTCATACTTTAAACAACACAATAAAAAGGTGTAAAGTTTTTAGACGTCCAATACCAACAATGCTCAAAATTAAATTTTACCAACCTAACCTTTCTAACTTACATCACACTTAATGAAAAGTGGTACTGATATTGCAAACGTCAAAGTACTTTTAAAATAGCCACTGCATAATTGACAGTGGTGGTCAAAGATCAAAGATGTCTTTATACTTCAAGTACCATTGTATTGAACCCACCTAAGGTAAAAATGGATCATAGTCTTCAAACTATAAAATGGAAGGGGATCAAAGATGTCTTTAAACACTCACCATCTCTAGGGCTCCTCTTATGACTCCACTTAAGATGTTGCAATAGTAGAGACCTTGACACGTATCAGGAAGCTCTACAAAGTCTACAAGGGGATTATCATCCAAAACAATGCTGCAACAGGTCCCATCAGCATCCCAGTTTGTAACAGATGCAGTGACGCCAAGGAACATTTTGAAACCCACCTATATGGAAGATTCATTAGCACTGACAAGATTTGGGGCCTTCTTCATACTTGTTAAAAACAGAACTAAGATGATATCTTAAATGGCTTCAGCATAAACAAGTCCAGCAAACATTTCAAACCTAGAGCAATGTAGAACTAAGAATCATAAATCTTTCAAAAGCTCACGTGGGTTTATTAAAAAGTAAAATGATCCATTTGAGAAGGGGAAAGTGGGAAAAAAGGCATCCGTATGTGTTCATGAAAATGCATATGCCCGATCATATATTTTTTCATGCACATGTTATTGTCTTCTTTCAATTGGCAATTTAGATTCCTCAGAACAAGTATGCACATACCATCATACATAAAAGTTTACTAAAATCCATAGCCTATAATTTAGATCTGCTTGAATGAAGAAAATAAATTAGTGATCCACCTGACATGCTGATGCTGTAACAAGCAGTTAATCATAAATTATTCTGGCAGAAAAGAAAAATATAAGCAACTCAGTCAAAGAATATTCCTATTCTGTTACTGCATATATAAAATGATGAAGCATTCTGGCAGCAGCCTCGAAAGGTGTTTAGAAGGTGTTTTAAGGCTGGTTCTAATGCACAAGCCATATTTGGCACATGTCCAATAATAAGAAGCTTAGATGGCTTTAAGTAGGCTTTAAGTCTTAAATTTATGTTACTTCAAGTTAAAGTTGAAGGTTTGTATTCTATTCTCTGTTTTCTTAAGTTTCAAGTGTCACAGGAATTTTTATAATCTTTCACATTGTTAGAAATTGAACATTTTAAGTCCAGGAAGTTAGTTTGGGTTTTTCTTATGTATAGGGTTCTTATTTATAGTTTATGTGTTGTTTTATATTAAGTTTGTTTGTTTCCTATTCAGAGTCCAAATAGTTGTTAAAGTCCTAAGTGTTATTTCAGTCTTTCTATATATCCAGTCTAATTTACTCTCTATTGAGATAAGAGAATTAGTATCATAAGATTTCCTGCATTACTGCTCTTTTTATTGTTAGAATCAAATTTAGCTGTGTTCTTCTCTTCTTCTCTTTTTTCTCTGGTTAATTTTCTTTGTTCTATCAAGAACCCAAATAAGAAAATTGTCATAAATCCTAACCATCTAGTTGTCCAACATCATCCAATAAGAGATTTACTCATATTTCTACCACAAATCTATGTTCCAAACCCATCCATCTTCATTAGTTAATCTACCTGTTATTTTTTGCTCACTGTCTTTCTTCACCTCAAAAACCAATGAGATAATAATAATAATAATAATAATAATAACACTGAAAGGAGAGAGAAAGCAAGATATGCACTACTCCAAATAGCATTTTATGGACAGAAGATCAGAGAGCAATTATGGAACATATGAAAGAAAATTTGAATCAATATATATATTTGACCACAAAATAAAACTCAGTAATAGTAGACCTTTGCAATCACTTCTGCTGTCTCCTTAAAGTCAACACATCTGGACACATTAGATTTTGCCAGAAACTCGTCAATTAGTCTAATTCCTATATTATAGCCCCTGCATGGTAAAAGAAGTAGTTAAGCAGTCTAAAATTTGACATCATGTAATCAACTTCTTAACTTAATTATACAAAATAAAAGGCTATCAATAGTGAGAAATGCTTGCAATCCGAGCAAACAAGAACAAGAAAGTTGAATCCCACCACAATCCAGTTTCTGAACTTAGCCAACAGAGTAAAATGAAACAAAAACAGGAAGAGACATTCAATTCAGTCAACAATCTAAATAGAAGTACATAACTCCTAAACTGATGACTCTCCCCTCTCTCCATCCCTCCTTCAGCCATCAAAACCACATCCTATACATTCCAAATCTCCCTCATCAGATGGTCAATATCTAGTCACTCCAGTAGGCACAAATAAAGAAACCCCAGAACTAATGTTTCCAGCATACAGAACAGTCTGACAACAACTACTCCTCAAAACAACAGTGATTGATTCTTTTCCATCATCACTTAATCCTTATACCGGCCTCAGCACCACATCTATTTGAAATTTAACCCAAAACTATTTTCGCCTTTCAACTGATTCTTATATCTTCCACACGACAAATTGCCAATAAAATACCAGTTGAAAGGAATCAACTACTTGCTCTAGCTCCCTATTTTCACTGTTCTTACAAAACCAGCACTCAATTCTCAAAAATAATAATAATAAAAGTCAGATCCAGAAACATACAATGTTATAGATGTCTCCTCTTACCAAATTCAAGCATAAAAGATTTTCCCCCAATCCCCATTGGTGAAAATAATGAAACTCAAAGCTGCCTTCCACTCACTCCAAATTCCTCCCAAATTTGAATCCCATGGTATCCTCTAGCACCAGAAGTAGATCATTGTTTCTCTAAAGAAACAAGTCAATGAGTTACCTAATTCCTGGACATTAAAATCCATAAATAAATAGGTGAGCACACATTCTTCCTAGCAAACAAATGGTAAACTTTTTTCCAAGACCATCCAAACAATAATCATTTGATTTTCACAACGGTTAGCACATGAGATGCTTAATTAAGAATGATTGCAAAATAATTGTGGGAAAACACTTATTTACAGCTGGTTGTAATCTTGTAATTTGTATATTTATATTTGTATATCTAGAATTAAGTATTTGTATCCCTAGAATTAAGGACAAAAAATTAGGATAGACAATCCCTCAATTATAGGATTAGTTTTTTAGGAAGATTTAATTTCCTAGTTTAACCCCTAGTTAGTTGTATATAAACCTAAGGTTCTTGTATAATTCTTAATTAACAGTTTTTCAATATACATTCAGTTTCCACACTGATTTATTTCTTAGTTTTTCCACAATAATCCATTTATTACATACAGAGGATTAACTTAAAATTTTAATCTACTATGGACAGGAGTGAGGATTTAGGGAATAGTCTAAGTACAGAATATAAATGTAGATAGCTCTGATAACTCAAGATAAAAGTGTAGAAAGCTCCAAAAGTTTTTATGAAGAACCGCACATGTTGTAACAGCTTTACCCTTCTGTAACCGCACATGTTGTAACAGCTTTACCCTTCTCTAATCATACTTCAATTAAAGCAACTTCTTGCGTATCACATCTAACAATGACAACAAGATTTCTGGTTGCTCCTATCCAGGATTAATTACTAGCTTGTCATGTTTCTAACTCTGTAATGGTTAACAATTGGTAACTCTTCAATATTAACATTCCTGTTGGATTATGGGGTCCAACGGTCTCCTTTAGGGACTCGGTATGTCGGTTCATCTAGGTGAGGTATCCCATAGTGGATCGGATTCCGGTGTATGGCAACCCAACCTGCCAAGGCCCAATGGGTGAGGTATCCCATGAAGGCTTTGTGAAGCCCCTTATGTCCACCTGTCGCTTAGTATGGGGCTCTGCACTACCAAAAAAAGAATAAGAAAATAGAGTTACGCCTTCACTATCAGCTATAGCTTTTGGTGTAGTGGTAAGCACTTGATCCTGAAAACAAGTTTATACTAATATCAAGGTCAATCTAATCATCAAACAATATATCAATTTCACAAGCTACAATGTCACAAGCCATATCATAATGAAGATGAAAGATAGATTTCATTAATATAAACATCACATACAAAAGTTTGATAGCAAACCATAATGCAAAGTATTTTTAAAGACAAATTTACAACATAAAAAGATGTGCGAAAACATATGAGGAATGGCACTAGGAAGGATCAGGAGGTGGAGAATGAAGAGATTGATGAGGATGAGGAGAATGAGGGAAATGCTATCTCATGTGCTGTTGTGCAGACCGCATTTGTTCAATGTCAGCTCCAACTTGGCGAACTTGAGACACTAGCTCATTTTAAATCTCTTCCATGTTTTCTAATCGAGTGTTCATAATCCCAACCACTGAATGCAGACTGTTAAGCATAAGCATTTCTAAAGCTCCTTGGGTATCAAATGGTAGGGTAGAAGGTTCTCTTTGAGGTTCAGGAATATCTGAAAGTTCATGCTCTTCGACTAGAATAGAATATAACAAAAAGAATATATTGGAAATATCTCGAATAAACGAATTTCTATTTTATATTTTATACACGAACAAGAATTCAAGGAAAATAGATGCGATAAGACAGAAAAAAGTTTAATTTGGATTGCTTGCTATTCCTAGTTAGAAAGATTTATTACTGACGAGCCACAGCAATTGCACCTATCAAAGCAACTAAAAGAATTAGTGAAATGAATTCAAATGGAAGAAAAAAATCTGTTGCTAAATGAATTCCAATTTGTTGACTATTACTTATCAAATCTTGTTCTATAATTTGGTTTGATCTTGTAGTCCAAATAATCCCGTACCATGATGTATCTAATATAGTAGTAATTAGCGAAACAAGAATACTTGTACAAATCAACGAAGTAAGGCCATTCCCTATGCAGCCCCAATATCAATTTTTCTAATACATTTTGAACATATCCCATACTGTGCAAAGTAGGAGCACCAAGAACACTAAATGGATTATTGAACACCATCTCCTTATCTCTTATAGTATTAACATCCAATTTTCTCAAAAGATTACTAATGACAAAACCATAGAGCAAGGTATAGTCTCTATTTTGTACTACCCTCATCATATCATTGAAAATGAAATGCACCAAATTGGGTTTTTGTTGATGCTTGATTTTATACATCCACCAGTAATCTTTCTTCCTAATGGTTGAGTATTGAGTGCCAAAAGGTGCCAACATATGAGTGACAATAAGATGTACCAACCTATCATGCATTGACAATCTAGAAACTTGAGTAGGAGCAACTTGTAAATTGTTATTTCTAAAAATATCTTGAGCTAGTTCCACCATGTCACACCTAGCATTGGTTTCTCCCTCATCATCTAGCATGAATGCTTCAGCTAGCAATTGCTTGGTAACTATAATTTCTTTCTCCATCACATATGTTCTAAATCTATCAAAATAATACCTATGTGACCTTTTAATTTGAATACAACTAGCATTGCTATAAAACACCTTCACTAGATTCTCAAATAAAAATCCATCCATGCACAAGTAATTTAGCCATCCAAATCTCTTAAAAGCATGTTAGTAAGGGAATTCTATAGATTGTAGGAATTCAAGTGAAATTAACCTTCCAATGCTTGACTTCCCTACGAGCAAAATGTGTCTCATATCTTTCCTTTGCATCTAGATTGGCAAAATTTTTATTGAAGGAAGGCCTCATTGATGAGCTAGAAGCCTCCCTTGGAGGATTCCTCCTTTTTCCAACACTTACTTTGGTCTTTGGAGCCATGAAAATGATGGGATAATGGAGATAGGTAGGTTTATGTGAAATTGATGAGAGAATTGGTGATTGTAGGTGATAAGGAGTAAAATATGTTTGAGAGACACCAGAAGGATGAGTGAATGTGGTAGTTTCAAAAGGGGATCAACTTTTAGAATGAGAAGAATAAATGGAGACTTTTTAGTGATTTGATGATTTTTAAAGAAGATATTTACAAAAAATCAAGTTGAAATGAAGGAATTTGCAAGAGATTTTGTTAAGAAGGATCAATTTTTTAGTGAAAATGGAGTGAGAATGCTTAGGGTTTAAAGAGAATGAGTTTGGGGAAGAAGAAGAACAGATGAAAGGGCTTAAATGATCAGCCAAAAGAGAAAGGACCCGATTTTATCAAGCCAAAATGGTACACATAGTGCCCATAATGCATGACCTAATCGATCAGTTGTGATGGAGGATCGATCGGTTGTGTTTTTCCATTGGACTGATTGATCGTTTATGAAGGAGGATCAATCGGTTCTTCACATTTTCAACTTAGTTTAGCTACTGGATGGAGACCCGATCGATCCTGTCCAAAGGGGATCAATCGGTTCCTCTATGTTTTCCCTTTAATTTGGCTACAAGGAGAATAACCAATCGATCCGATCCAAAAGGGATCGATTGGTTTTCGCTGTAGCATTTTTTTTTTTTAAGATTTAAAAACCATGCAATATGAATATTCAAACATGCATCATACAATCATACACAAGCTTAAAAAATATTTAGATAAACATACATTTGATTAATCAAGAGTGCAACATAACATCAAGAATTTCATTACAAGGAGCATTCATCATACCAAGTTCATCTCTAATTGCATAAAATCTATTCTTATCAAGAGGTTTTATGAAGATATCAGCTAGTTGATGCAAGGAATCAACATATTCAAGTACAATATCACCTTTTTTAACATGATCTCTAATAAAATTATGCCTAATTTCAATATGTTTGGTTCTAAAATGTTGAATTAGATTTTTGGTGAGATTGATAGCACTAGTATTATCACATTTAATGGGAATATGATCCACGGTAATTTCAAAATCCTCCAACTGTTGCTTAATCCACAAAACTTGACCACAACAACTACCGGTCGCTACATATTCGGCTTCGATTGTGGATTGAGCAACACTATTTTGTTTCTTGGAAAACCATGATATGAGCATATTTTCAAACAATTGACAAGTACCGGAAGTGCTCTTTCTATCAATTTTGCACCCACCAAAATTTGCATTGAAGTAGGCATGTAAAGCAAAAGATAAACCTTTTGGATACCATAATCTTAAATTAGGGCTATCCTTAATTTTACTCCTTATCACCTACAATCACCAATTCTCTCATTAATTTCACATAAACCTACCTATCTCCATTATCCTATCATTTTCATGGCTCCAAAGACCAAAGTAAGTACTGAAAAAAAGAGAAATCCCCCAAGGGAAGCTTCTAGCTCATTAACGAGGCCTTCCTTCAATCAAAATTTTGTCAATCCAGATGCAAAGGAAAGATATGAGACAAATTTTGCTCATAGGGAAGTCAAGCATGGAAGGGTAATTTCACTTGAATTCCTACAATTTATAGAATTCCCTTTACATGCTTTTGAGAGATTTGGATAGCTAAATTACTTGTGCATGGATGGACTTTTATTTGAGAATCTAGTGAAGGTGTTTTATAACAATGCTAGTTGTATTCAAATTAAAGAGTCACATAGATATTATCTTGATAGATTTAGAACATATGTGATGGAGAAAGAAATTATAGTTACCAAGCAATTGCTAGCTGAAGCATTCATGCTAGATGATGAGGGAGAAACCAATATTAGGTGTGACATGGTGGAACTAGCTCAAGATATTTTTAGAAATAACAATTTACAAGTTACTCCTACTCAAGCTTTTAGATTGTCAATGCATGATAGGTTGGTACATCTTATTGTCACTCATGTGTTGGCACCTTTTGGCACTCAATACTCAACCATTAGGAAGTAAGATTACTGGTGGATGTATAAGATTAAGCATCAACAAAAATCTAATTTGGTGCATTTCATTTTTAATGAGATGATGAGGGTAGTACAAAATAGAGATTATACCTTACTCTATGGTTTTACTATTAGTAATCTTTTGAGAAAATTGGATGTCAATACTAGAGGAGATAAGGAGATGGTGTTTAATGATCCATTTATTGTTCCTAGTGCTCCTACTTTGCACAGTATGGGATATGTTCAAAATGCAGCAGGCTTATGGGTTAGAAAAACTGATATTGGGGCTGCACAAGAAAAGGGGGAAAAGCATGAACTTTCAGATATTCTTGAACCTCAAGGAGAACCTTCTGCCCCACCATTTGATACCCGAGAAGCTTTAGAAATGCTTATGCTTCAAATGAACAGTCTACATTCAATGTGTGGAATTATAAACACTCGATTAGAAAACATAGAAAAGACTCAAAATGAGCGTCCCAAGTTCACCATGTTCGAGCTGACATTAAATAAATGCGGTTTGCACAACAGCACATGGGGCAGCATTTCCCTCATTCTCCTCATCCTCATCAATCTCCTCATTCTCTACCTCCTCCTCAATGATCCTTCCTAGTGCCATTCCTCATATATTTTCCCACTTTTTTTTATGTTGTAAATTTGTCTTTAAAAACACTTTGCATTATGGTTTGCTATCAAACTTTTGTATGTGATGTTTATATTAATGAAATCTATCTTTCATCTTCATTATGATATGGCTTGTGACATTGTAGCTTGTGAAATTGATATATTGTTTGATGATTGGATTGACATGGATATTAGCATGAACTTGAGTTGGTATGGCCTTGAATTGATTGTTATCTCACTTTGCTTCACTTCATTCTTTATGACAAAAAGAGGGAGAGATAATGGCATGAAAAATTGCTCTGATGATCTTGATGGTATTGATGATTTTGATTGTATGAACAAAATTCTACTTGATGATATTGACATTGGTTTTGTTCTTAGTTGCCTTAAAATTTATGCTTAAATTTAGGGGAGCTTGTTTTTAAAATGGAAAAATGTTTTTAAGCAAAATTTTCACTTGGTTGTCATATCAAAAAGGGGAGATTGTTGGCCTTGAATTGATTAAAAGTTTTGATTTGACAAACAAAAATTTACCTAACTTGAATCAATCTCTCATAATCTTAAATTGAACATTTTTCCAGTCTTTATCTTGCCAAAATTCATTTAGGAACTAAAACAAGACAAAATTTTTGAAACAAAATGGAATTAGGCATAGAAGGGATCAATCCCTTAAGGGAAAGGATCGATCTCCTGCCCTGCCAGATCGATCCCCTAGCAAAAAGGATCGATCTATTTTTCTTCCAAAAGCAAAATTTCGTGAAGTTTTGGCAAGAATCAATCGATCCTCTCTCTGTAGGGTTCGATTGGTTGGGGTTTCAAGCTTACCCGATCGATCCCTCCTTTAAAGGGATCGATCACAAAATGCTCTCCTTGCCTAAAATTCCAGAAAAGGGATCGATCCCCCCACATAGGGGATCGATCCCTCTCTTAAAGGGATCGATCAGTTGTTCAAACAAAATATCTCCTTGTTTGAAAATCCAAAAAATGGATCAATCCCCCCACATAAGGGATCAATCAGGTGCATTACCTAATTGTTCCGGTAAGGCATTTTAAGCACAAATTCAGGCTTCCTCATAACTGAGCCAATCGATCCCCTAAAGGAGAGAATCGATCTCCTGATACCCAGAAAGCTCCAACAGCTATATTTTGTCTGATATTTTTGCAAGTTTGAAGCATTAAATGCAAAGCAACGGCTCTCAACTTTTTCCTACCTATAATGAAGCCTTCCACTGCATAACAAGAGTAAGAAGAGCTAAGAGAACTTATTGTTATTCACCAACCACCTTGTTCAAGCATTCAAAGCGGTTCAAAGAGAGAAAAGTGTAGAAAATCCTACTTATATCGGTTTTTCTCTAAATTTTCTTGTCAATATTGTTGTGTACTTCAAGTTAGCAAACACCCAACCTTAGAAAGGTTCTTAAAGTTTGCAAAATACTTCAGAAACTTTATATTGTGAGTTTGTGAGCTTAAAGGGGAGGATAACCCTTAAGAGTTTGTGGTGTTGATTGTGTAAAGCTTTGAGAAACTAGGTTGTATCTTTCAACACATAGTGGATTAAACTCCTTGGCAAGAGAGGCTAAGGGAGAGGACGTAAATGCCTAAAGAAATGACCGAACCTCTATAAATCTTGGTGTCCAATTCTCTATCTCTATCTCTATCTCTTGTTTACTATCATTTATTGTGTTTATTTGTTTAGATAAATTGTTTTGCTGAATTTGTGATTATTAAGTATTGATTTTGAAAATTTTATTATAACCAATTCACCCCTTCTTGGTTTATTTCAAGTCTTTGAGCTAACAATTCCAATTCCCAAGCAATGATTCATTCACTTTAAAGTCATTGCCCTTATACCTACCAAGTAAATTTCAAATTCCCCCCACCCTGAACAACTGGCTAGATTGATACATTTTGGAGTATATGCAACATAAAATTTTTTCATTCCATGTAGGAGTAGAAAAGTTGTCTGGGGACTAAAAATCAAGTCAACTAATAGTGTTTATGAGCCAACCCTTCATGGCATCAAGTTGAAAGATTGCACGGTCTAAACGAGTGTGAGAGAAACACAAAGATGCCTGCAGACATGTGTCAATGCTTCACATACATGAAAATGTGAGCACTCAAATGTTAACATATTGGCATAAGGCTCCTATCATGATAAGAAGATAGCAATAGTAAAATATAGTAGCGATTATCGTGCTCATTTTATACAATCAAAAAAGAGTCAAACCTCAACAAATCAATATGATCAAATAAAATAAATAGTATCATACTTTCAGAACAACAACATCAAACCCATCATAAATCATGCATTGATCAAATAATTCTAGTAAATAACTATTGAATGAAACTGAACAATGTTTGTCCAAAGGGGAGAGTGTACATTTGATCAAGCTGTTTGTTGACCTCCTCAACCTCCTCCAAGTCAGTAAGCAATTGACGCACGATTGCTCCATAAGTCAAAGTGAATAGTTCTGCATTCTACACCAATTCAAATTCCAATATATCATCAACATATCAGTTATCAAAACCAACACAATCGGCAGAATAAATTTCCTTTGGTACCAAAAAACATATTATACAAATTTTAGAAATCAAACTTAGAAGAATCAGATCCCCTCGAGTCATAAAATTTCTCTCTTTCTCTCTGAATAATATGACCGATGCAGAAAATGAGAAATCAAACGAGAAATCATGATACGAAAGGAAACCAAGCGGTCCACGAAATTTCCAAACAGAATGAGAAAATTAAAGAATTTTAGTTCAGTTTTATCTTACCACGCGTTCGACGCTGGCGAAGATGGCGTCACCGGATCGAGGAGCCGCGGGAGGCATTTTTCTGAGATCTAATCAAATCTAATTAAAATATGTTCACGCGAACTTCTATAACAACTTAAGCCCGAAATCACAGAATACCTGGAACTGCTCAAATGAAGGAAGAATCCGTGAAAAAGAACAATGGCGAACAAGATCGCCTGGGGCTGCTGCTGTGGTCGGAAGAGGCAACAAGAAGAAAGGCTGTGACTCCAGCAGTGGCAGGTGAAAGACTGAGGCAGTGACGATGAAGGATACTTTTTTTGGCCAATAAAGCGAGTATCGTTCTTTTTCTTTTCTTTTTTTTTTTCATTATGTGCGGTAATTTTTTTATTATTTTCTTAAATTAAAATTAAATTTGTCAATATTAATATTTTATTTTTTAAATGATAAAATTAATCATTTGTATTAATAAAATATTTCATAAAACATTTTAATTCGTTTTTTTTTAAATCAATATTATATCTGTAAGCTTATTTCCCAATATATAATTTTTTTGCCAAATCATTTCCATGTTATATTTTTAAATATTTTAAAAAATAAAACTAAATTATAATATTCTAAAAAATCAACTTCTCCACCTTTTTTTCTCTTTAGCTCTTTCTATTTTTTCTACGTCCTTTATACTTCTTTTTGTTCTTTTTTAGGGTTCCTCTACTTTTCAAGTGAAAACTAAGAACAATATTATGACAATTCAGGACAACTTTATATAACCACAAATCAATGTTTTAATATATCCAATTTTTGTTTCATTTTCTGTTTGAATTCCAATTATAATTAGATTTTATAAAAATATTAATCTTCTGTAATAGGCATTTGATGTATCACAAAACATGTTCGATAAAATGTTAATGAGAGAAATCAATTAAGCTGTTGTATAAGTCTAAGGAAGTTTTTTTCTTGGATAAAAGGTGTATTCATTATCCAAGAAGTAATAAACAGCTACAAAGTTACAGTCACATTCTTCAACAATTTACAATTTAAACATTTCTCTACTTAATTTTCATCTTTCACATAATTCTTTATTTATATTATCATGAGTAATGCTCTTTAGTCCAATTAATCTCATTCGAACTGTTGTCTTTATCTTCTGCACAATCTATTGCCCTTCATGCTCCTTTGCCTTGTAAACTCTGTTGTTCCTTTTTGCCTGAATGTAGTATATGTAGGCTTCTCATGCTAATTTGAGAATAACTGATATGAAGGACTTTCCCTTTAACTTCTTTATTGCCCACCAGCAACTTCCTTTCTCAAGCGGCACAATTCCAATACTTGCTTCCATACGTGTTTTTTAATACCTGCAACTAAAAAACACGTGAACCCTAGTCTCTGTTTCCTGCCTGCATTGCAAACAAACCCCATCTATAAAGATACCTCATACAGTCAATCTATCTTTTGTTGGAAGCCTGTTGAGGACTACCATCCAAGTTCTTACGGCATCCTTAGGTATGTAAAGCTTACACTAAACCAGCTTGTGCCATCTCACTTTCTCTTCCCTTACCCCTATCTCATCCCAAACAGTAGCAGCAGAATACCCAATTCCTTTTTGGGGCTAAACCAGTCCATTATCAGTCTATACTAGGAACTTAGTGGCAATGCCTCTCATCTGCAACACTTTCTTCATGCTCTAGCTTAAGTTTTGGGTGATCTATATCTCACAGATGCTTCTGTCCTTTGGTACATATCTCTGCAGCCATGCAATCCAGAAGGAGCCTGCTTGGATGGACCATAATAACCTCAGAATACATGCTTGGTTCCAACTTCCATTGTCTTTTGGCCCCAATCCACCCTTAGATTTAGGTTTAGGTTTGCATACTACGTGCCAACTAACTCGTGCTCCAGTTGCAGGACTTGCTTAGCCTTTTCAAAAGTATCTGGTGCAAAGCTGACCGATATGCTTTATGACCCTTTTGGGAAGAACAAACTGCCTACACCAGCAGTTGTGCCTACTATATAAAACAGATTGGATCAGATGAAGCCTACTAGCTTGAGAGATATCTCGTAGCCCATCTGTCTATTCTGGTAGTGATTTTCTCTATTAATAACCTGTAGTAAGCCTACGAGTTACCAAAGAACACCAAGATACTTGACAGGTAACCTGCCCCTTATAAAGCCTGTAACCTGCAGAATTTCATCAAGCTTAGCCCTCGGGATGCCATTGCAAGATAATTCACTTTTCACATGATTTAGTTGAAGGCCAGATAATGTATAGAATAACCGCAACACATTCCAAATTCCCACCACTGAATCAAGTTTTCCTTCTGTGAATAAGAGCAATCATAAGCAAAACATAGATGCATCAACTGAACTTGCTTACACTTTAAATGATAAGAAAGTATTCCATGTAAGGCTGTAGCATCCAAATGCTTTAAGAAAACATTCATGGCAATGACAAACAAGTAGGGTGACATACGGTCCCCTTGTTTGACTCCCTTGGCACCTTTGAAGTACCCAACCAATCCACCATTGATGGACAAGGAAGGTATTAGAGTAGTGAGGCAGCTTGTAATCCACCCAACATACCTTTTTAGAAATCCCATTGCCTGAAACACCCTTGTCAGAAAACTCCAACTGATGCAGTCAAATGTTTCCTTGAGATCAATTTTTACAACACACTTGGGTGAGAGAGTTCTCCCGCTATATCCCTGCCCTAAGTATGTTATCTATTATTCTTCTTCCTCTGATGAATGCACTCTGACTTCTACTAATGAGAGTAGGCAGAAACTGTTGCATTCTTGCTGCCAAAATCCTTGTAATGCTTTTGTAAATTACAGAGCAATAAGATATTAGCCTACAGTTCAAGATATTTGCTGGAAATTGGCACTTTGGCACTAAAGCAAGGACTATGGAATTAAAAGCAGGAAGCAAGTTATTTGTTTGGAAGAAGTTTAATATAGCTTCAAGGACATCATTCCTTACAATATTCCAAACTACTTTGAAAAAATGAGCACTTTAACCATCAGGGCCAGGTGCCTTTTCACTGTGTTGTGAGAAACTGGCTTCCTCGATTTCTTATTTGGTTACATCTCGTGAGAGCACATACCTTTGTTCATCAGTCAAAGAGACTCGGATTATGTCAGCCAACAACTCCCTCAAGCTTTGTTCTACATTGGCAGCCACTGTCCCTAGCAACTGTTTGAAGAATCCCATAGCCTTGTCTGAGATTTATTCAAAACTTTCCAACTTTTCCCATCCTTATGATATAACGCTCTTATAGTGTTCCATTTCTGCCTGGCCACCACTACTTTATAAAAGAAACCTGTTTTCTGATCTTGTTCTTGAATACACTGAATTATTGACTTTTGCCTCCATAGGCTTTCCTCAGTTGTCAGCAGGTCATGTAGTTCCTATGACAACTTCCTCTATTTCTCTTGTTCAGCTTCTGAAAGTTGAGTTAAAGCCTTTATTTGGACACCCACAAACTCTTCCCCCTTCTTTTGAATTCTCTCTACTATATCACCAAATTGGAAGAAGTTGAATCCCTTTAATACCAACTTCATCCTCTTGAACTTCTTATGACTCCTCCCACCAGACTTAAAAACTATGAGTGCTTAATCCAAAAGTTGAAGAACTTGAACAGTTTTGGTTATGACTGTTTGGGCACTTTCTACCATATCTAGGCTAAACAATTATCAGAAACCTTAGAGGCAAGGAACTCTACAGTTGAGTCAACCATTTGAATGAGCCATGTGCCATTAATCAACACTTTATCCAGCTTCCTGAAAAGTGTATAATTACTCCTATTGCAGAGTGGTTCATCATATGGATAATCCAACACATCTATCTTCTGAAGACACGCTTGAAATTCTCTTGTGCTGAAGTTAGAACCCTATCATCCATCATAATGCGAGCTTTCACTTGGGGGCTATCACATTAAAATCCCCAGCTAGGATCCGTGAATAGCTTGTAATAATGCTTTGAATTATTGTCAGATGTGCCCATAATCTTTTCCTTTCACCTTCAATATTGCACCCATAGATGGCAGTGAGGCAAAACTTTTGGGCACCATTCATGATGTAACATGTAATGCTCAAGTTAATAGCATCAACAAACTCCACATTTAGTTCAGCTTTCCATAGAAGTCGAATTCGACCATTATAAGCATTATCATAATTGAGATACATTGACCAGCCAACAAAGTGGTTATCAAACACTTGCTACATGTTTTGCTACTTTATTCTAGTTTTTAATAAACAAGCAAAATTTGCTTTTATCCTCCTAATCCTATTTATAACTTCTTTTTGTTTCAGATAGGCATTTATCCCCCTAACATTCCAACTAAGTATATTTATGTAGAAGAGGAAGAAGCATTACCTCCTAAGGCTGAACTGTCAACCTTTACTTGCGTATTTTTCTCTTTATGTATAGAACCCTTTTTTGTAGTTTTCAGCTGCTTCATCAGATCAGCCACTCCAGCCGTAGTAGCCCTCATTTTCCTTGGTGAACCGAAGGTAGATAAATCTTCCTTTTGGTCCCGCATACTTGCCCCAACCATATTATGCACCAGCTCAGTCCTTTGTTGTAAATATTTAATTTTCAATTAAATTGTAATATTTAGCATTGTCAGCTGAATAATTAAAACTTTTATGTAAAATATGATGATGCAAAAAAAAAACAATAATGTAGATATTGGCTGAATTGTTGTGGTGGGTTTAAGTGTAAAAGCTGATGCGACATTACCAAAATACACTGCCTTAAAAGAGGGGAAACTCAAAACTGGGTAGACGGGACCATAGGAGAAGCTAGAAAAGCTAGAGTTGGAACGTTCATTGCTTTTTTGTGTGTGATTGGCTTGTTGTAGGCTTACTGGCTTGGTCTTTTTTTAAAGAGAAATTAGGCTTAATTAGGAGATTAGGATTTTGTTATTGACATTGAGGCAATTAGATGCTTACTTTTTCATAATAATTCATGAATGATTCCTTTCGCATGTGACAACTCTTCATTGGAGGAACATATGAGCTAAGATTGAAAATGACAACTAGTTTGTGAAAGCCTTAGTTCGATCACCATCCAAAATTTTATACCATTGAAAGCTTCTTGAATTGGAAGTTGCATTTATTTTTTTATAGTTCAAATTTTTTACGGCAATTAGATGCTTATGGTCTTTGTTTCTTGTGCCAATTTTGGGCATTTAATTAATTTTTTATTATTTTACATTTTATTTACACATATTCTATTAGCTAGTTTCTTTTTTTTTTTTTTTAAGTTTAAAATGTTATACATTTAATGAATTATTGTGTTCTTATTGAGTGATATGAGAGAAGAGATATAGCAATGTACAAGTATCAGAAGGTTTGTCTTACGATAAAACTCCTAATAAAGTTATTAAGGTAAAGTCGGGGATAAATTATAAAGCATTGCAAAATAAGATATCTTTCATTGCATCTCTTATAGACAACAATTTAGAATCAAAATAAGTTGTAGATATTCATCAGTGGTTGGACAAATGCTGAAGTATATTCCTGTCATGATTACAGATGATGATGATAATGTGGATATTATGTTTGACACTATTGCCACGCATCCAGAGTTAAGTAACATTGATTTATACTTAGAAACTAAAATTATTTCAAATGATAGTGGATGTTGTAACGGTGTGACATTAATTTTGGAAGATCTCATTATCAATAGCATAAATATTATACATATAATGAAAATAATTTATTTAAATTAGTCTTTATTACTTGTGTTTCTCTATATATATGACTAATTAAATTATAATTTATTATTACTATTATTTTTTACAAAAATGGAATGGATGATGATTTTGTTGGTAGAGGCATTGATTGAAATGCAATACCTTCTGTCATAATGGTTTTGAGGGTCACTAGAAAATTTAAAAAGCCAAAAAAAATTCACTACCAATTTTTTTGGTTAGACGTGATTGATCACTTATTAAAACTTAGTTTTTTAAGTTTACAGAAATAGTTTGGATTTAGGAGTCAATTACATGTGAAAAATGATTAGTATCCTTACAATGTCCGTTAAAAAAAGGGTATCAATTAATTATATACTATTTTTTAATTTTGACAAAAATGTATTAATTTTGGTATTTGATAAAATTAATTTTCTTAATTTTTTTATTGTAAAACAACATATTTTTATTTTTAGTTGTTCACTTGAAAAATAAATACAAACATTGCATATTGAAAAATCTCTAAAAATATTATAGTACTCTGGTAATATTAAGAGAAACTTTCTCACATAAGGAATTATTAATAATCACTATTCGAAATTTTCAAAAATCTTATTCTCGATGGTTCATATTTATTTTCAATATTTATATTTACCATGCATAGAGTAAAATATGATGTTTATAATTTAATTCAAATAATATTTTTTAAAAATTTATTTCTTATTCTATGTATTAAAAAAAGAGAAATCTATCGAAAATTATTCTAAATACTCTAATACATTGATGACGTTTTAGATAAATTTTTTCACTTAAAAATTTATAAAGAATCACTTCTTGGACTTCTTTATGATCTCATCTTCGGAGATTTCGTTTACTTTTATAATTGGTATATATGAAATATAATGCACATGAATTAAATTGTAATGCTATTGCACTGTATGAAAATTCATTTTTAGAAGTGAAAAGTAAACAAGAATTTTTGTATTGAGAATTATTCTAAATATTTTAATTTTTTAGCAATATTTTCAAAAAAATTCTTTTACTTAAGAAATTCTTAAGAATCACTACTCAAACTCTTCAAAGTCCCATCATCGGAAACTCCCATTACTTTTAAGATTATGTAATACTAATGACAAGTATAATATGCATATGAAAAATCTTTTTTTTTTTAATTTTATTATTATTATATATTTTTTACACTTTTATTTTATTATGTTTTTATTACATATTTTATACATATTTTAAAAGAAATATTACTTATCCTCTTTATATTATGTTTCTTCATTACTCATTTTAATTTTGTCTTTATCACCTAATTATTTCATAATCATTATTATTAAAATTTTTTAAGGGAACAAAGCAAAGAAAATCTTTTTATTAAAAATTATACTTTAATACTTTGGTGGTATTTTTTAGAAAAACTTTCTCACTTTGAGATTTATTAGGAATCTCTACTCAGACTTCCTCAGAATCCCATCTTCGGAGATTTTATTTACTTTTTTCCCTTTTTGATTTTACTTAATTTTGTTATTCTAATTCTAATTTTTTAATTTTTATTATTATCATTCATTTAAAAAAATAAAAATAGTTAATCATAATATTTATGTATCATTATATTAATTTTATTACTAAAAAGAGTCATTTTCTCATTATATATATATATATCATCATTTAATCATAAATATAATTTTAGGTAATTAAATGAATGAAAAAAAATCTTTTTTGTATTGAATACTTCTTTAAATACTCCATTACTTTGGTAGTATCTTTTAAAAAAATATTCTCACTTTGATATTTTAAAGAATCACTACTCGAACTTTCTTAAGATCTCATCCTCGAAAATTTTTAATCTTATTATTATTATTTTGTATAAATTTAAAATGTGTGAGAAATAAAGTGCATCGAAGTAAATTAAAACATGAAAGATTAAATTGCATCAACTTAAGCATAGGAATCCAATCAATCAAGAAATAATAAAATGCCCGAAATTAAAAGTTGTAATTTACTGAAGTAACGCAAAAGAAATGTTCATAGGCATATAAAAAAATGTTGGACCATCCATAACCAATACTTATCAAGTCCAAAAGGTAGTAGGGCCCCAAATAAAAGACAAAGCTTTTATTTTCTTATTGGTGCAATTATTTCTTTTTTATTTTAAACCACCATGTAGACTTGACAATTTGAAATATGATATGAAAATGATATAAATAAAAGATACGAAAATAATACAACTTAAAATTTTAAAAGAACCATAAATAGGTTTAATAAAATTAAAAAATTATATTTTATATTTTCATGTTGACACAAACTATGATACATGATTTTCGTGTAAAATATTTTATATGACACGGTGATACGAATTGTCAGGTCTACCATCATGCATGACAAAATAGGGAAGCCTATTCTTAGCTTTCATGAATTCCTTGCCCCTAAAACAAAAACACCCCATTTCCATTGTAAAACCCTAAGGTATTGAGAGGCTTTTGCAGACCTCAAAAGATGCAAGAGACCTAAACTAATTGCATTCATAAACAAGATCAAAAGAAACTATAACCCAAAACTTTCCTAGAGCAAACCCAATGGTTATGAAATATTTAAAACTTTAAATTTTGAGGTCAAACAAAATAATAGACACCACACAAACTATATGCAAAAAACATAACTGCGAATATGGGACGACAAAGCTTAAAGCTTCCATGGAAAAGCCATACACATCGCAAACTATAACCATACTAACCCCTTCGCAGAAAAGGAAAATGAGTAACCATGTCACAAATTAAAGTCTTAGGCTTCTGTGAACCTGAAAGCAAAGACAACCTACACGAAAATAATGGAGCTTTAAGCTCCTAAATATGATTTCGTGCCGAAAAAGAAGAAAAAATGGCATACCAAGACAAGACAAAGATTTAAGCTTTTGCAACAAGCTCGACCATAACCAAAATATAGTTTACTATAGTAAACTAGTGCAGGGACAAAAAAAGAAAAATCATAGATGAGGGAGAGATGAAATCTTAAACTCTAGTAGTAGACTATACACATACAAGAAAATCAAGAAAAAAAAAAAAGAAAGGCAGAATGATGTAACAAGACCAGCATAAAGTTCTCTCTCTTTTTTTTTTTTTATATTAAGGTTATCTATTAATGTCCAAAGATAGAACATAAAGCTCCAGGTATGTTCGATAACAGTGCAAGTTGAGGCAGCTACCTTTTTTTTTGTTTTTATGTCTTTTTTTACTATTTTCATAGCTTCTTTGTTTCATTTTAAAGCTTATGTTTCAAACTCTTTTCGTTCTTCTAGGAGGTGTAAGTGAAGTAGATATGACAATGAGATATGTATCACTACAAGAAAATGGATAGTTGGTGGCACTTTTTTAATGACGTTTCACTGAAAAATGCCATGAAATTTTGTGTTTTTTCAAGCATAACGGTGTTTGTATTACAAATACCACTAAATTTGTATTTAGCGGCATTTATAAAATAAAATGCCACTAATGATAAAAATTTTATGGCTTTATTAAAAAAATGCCACTAAATAATTTTTAAAATTTAATAATAGTAAATGTAATTTTTTAAAACTCTCTTCAACTCCAAACATTAAAATTTAGGGCATTCATTTGCTGAAAATACCTCTATTTGTCAAATTTAATAGCATTTATCTATACAAATGCCACTAAAATTGTCTCCCAATTTAGCGAATTTTGAATCCCTATATGGTCAGGACACACTCCAAGCTTCAGCTTCATTCTAATATTTCTCTTTTCTACCCAACTGCAATATACTTTCCTTTTTTTTAGCTTTTACTATTCCTTTAGCTTCATTCTACTATTACTTTTTTAGCTTTTACTTTTCCTTTGTTTTTATTTTCCTTTAGATTTTTTGTTTAAATTTTTTTCCAAAACCTATTTTATTCATATATTTATTTGGAACCCATTTTCCCTTTCATTTCCCTTTCCTTTTTCTTCTTTTTCTCAATTTCCTCTATAACATAATTACTTACTTTCAACCCCATAAACAAATCCTTCAATTCCCAAAAAACCTATTCCAGTTTTCACCCCTTAAAATATTATTCCATTTAGTGAGTTTATCATTTTATTGTTCTACAATTTGTCGATAGGCGTAAATAAAATGCCAAGTTATTGTTTAATCAATCTTTTTTTGTTCCTAAATGCTTTATAAATCTTTGTTTTATTTGAGATTTTTTTTCAATGGATAACTCATGTAAGTTGTGCAAGTGAAGACACTAGAGAATACATTGGAAAGTGATAGGTTAATCAATGGATAACTTCAGGAAACTAAATTTTAATAGAAGTTGTGCAAGTTAAGACACTAGAGAAGACATCCTTGAAAGCTTTCACGCCAGCTTTTGTAACTCATGTAAGTTTTAATTATGAGTCTTATGCTCTTGAAGCTAAAGAATAAGCAATACTTCAAGCTTTAATGACTTAGAAAATAAAATAATTAGTTAGAAAAATTCAATTGAAAATAATTGCTATAATTTACAATGTATTGTTATTGTTATAATTAGTAAATTCAATTTTTTAATTATTTAAAGAATTGAATTTTTTTGTAGTTTCTTTTAGCTATTAAAATTTATAATTAAAATGAATTGAAATTTTGTATAAGAATTGAATACATATATTTATTCTAATGAAAAATGGTTTAAATTATTAATGAAAGTGTTATATATATATATATATATATATAAATTTATTTTTCTATGATTTTCAATGTCAAAAGATAAACAATGTATATATTTTAAAAAATAAAAGTATTACATTACAAATTTAATGAAAAAAATAATTCTGAAACATTCAAAAACAAAAAAATTTACCACAAAGAAAATAATATGTAGGAATATAGAAAATATTTGAATCATATCTAGTTACAATTTGTCTTTTTCTTTCTTTTTTTTTTTTTTTTGGATGATAATCAAAATTTCTTTGACATGTAATAGCAATAAGAAACCTGCTCTTTTGTTGTAACTCTTAGGTCCTCATCTCTTTGAATCATTATTGAGAATGATAATATTGCATGAAAACATTCAAAATGTCTTTCTTTTCTCATTTTCCTAATGGGTCAATATATACGAATAAGACTAGCCCTTTTTGTGACAATGGCATTTTCTTCTTGGTTTTTTCTTTTCAAACCCATAAATAGTTTTGCTTGGAAAAAGATTTTTCAAAGAATGAAGACTATTGAAGAGTCTTGGATTAGCCTAAAATTAAGGCTAATCCACCTCCATTGTCCATAAAATTTAGGCTATTTTCTTTTATCCATTCTTTCTTTTTTTTTTTAATGATAACTGTTAAATAGTATGAGCGAGTTCCATTGGCAACATCAAATCTATCTTTAAAACAGGTATAATGAAAGGATTGATTGTACTAACAAAAGATACCATTATAAAAATCATAATACATGCAATTTTTCTAATTTTCAAACAATAAATGTTTACTTTATCTTTTTCTAATTTTCAAACATCGATAATTTCAAAATTTTATAAATAATTCTAAATAAACGAATCACATTAGATAAATTAACATATATTATATAACAATGAACTATATAGAATCACGATATGAATGACTCATTATACTTTTGGTTTTAGGATTAAAATTCAATCTCTATGATTATAAATATTAAAAATATAAAAATATATTATCCTAAAATTGAGATTACTATTTAATATATTATTAATATATTTTTTGAAATGGACAATAAGATTAAAAGATTAATATTTTTTATTTTTTAAAAAATAGGTGTTATATATATGATCTAGCCAATACTGTGACTTTGTCCATCTTTTTTTTAATAATTAATTTTAGATAAAAAGAAAATTATTAGAATGATTTTTCAATTACTTATTCTAATAATTATTAGAATTATTAGAATGATTTATAAAATGTGTAATGTTCATATTACAGATGTTTGATGCTTTAGTGGAGCTCTTTATAATAACTAAGCCCAATATAAATAAGTTTATTTGAACTGAATTTTTTGATGAATATATCTTTCCTAGACTTTATTATTACCTAAAATTTTCTCATCTTATCTTGGCATTTGTTTTGTTTGTTTTTCCATATTATGCTGTTTGATGAAATGACTTAATCTTGCTTGAAAAAATTTGTTATGTATGAAAACCACAACAATAGAAGACAGAGAATCAAAAAAAGATATTTATAGTTATTTGCGAATACTGCAAGGTAAAGTATTTGTCACATATTTAATCTTCCTCTATTACACTGTAGGTTCTAGATATATGAATATTCGATTAAAAATTATATAATTTTTTTTGTTGATGTTATCTCTATTCTTTTTTTGCATTGTTTAAAAAACATGATATCAATGCCTGACACATAATAGGTTTTTTTTTTTTTCTTGCAACGTAATAGGTTATCTCTGATATCATCTTGTTATTATTTTTGGTTTAATACTTACTATAATTAAGTATGTTATAGTTTATTTTCATATAATTTAATTATATAATTTTGGTCTGATAATATAGCAAGTACTAAATTGATAAGAGTTGGATGCAAAAGTTAAGATTAAGTCAAGAGTATCGAGATGGAGTGAAATTTTTTTTTTAATTTTGCATTTGAAAATGCAAGTGAAGATAATATGATATTATACCCATGTTTGAGATGTGCTAATATCGATTGACAAATGCATGAAGTTGTTTAAAACATTTAATTAGTACTGGATTTGTCTCAAGATATGTTAATTGGTATTTTTATGGACAGTTTATACCATCAAGGTCATCGACTAGAATTCCTCCAACTTTAAGGGCTCTTTAACACCATCATGATTCTATTAGATAAGGTGACATTGAAAACAGGTTACAAGATGCTTTTAACATTCATAACCAACATTCCCATAATCCATCTCCCAAAAATGATAGATTTAATGAGTCAAATATTAAAATGAATAAATTTGGTGAATATAGATTGGTGTAGATGACTAACAATCTAGTGGAGAAGCATCAAAGTTTTATAGGTTGCTTGAAGATATGAATTAAGAACTTTATAAGATTTAAGCATTCAAGGTTATCTTTTTGTGTGCGTCATTTTTACTTGAAATGCTTATATGGATGGATGGAAAACTCTTTGACTTTATTATTGAAGTTTATGAAAGGAATTTTTTTTTTTCAAAAATCTCTTAATCTTGTAAAGATTCAAAGAAGATGATCAAGGATTTGGGTCTTGGATATAAGAAAATTCATAATTGTCCTAATAATTGCATGTTGTATTAGGGTGATAAAAAAATCAAGAATCTTGTCATTGTGTAGTTATTCTCATTGGTTGGACACAAATCCTGATAAAAGGTTGAATGAGGATGATGATGAAGTCTATGTAAAAAAGAAGCCTATAAAGGTTTACGACATTTTTCTTTAATACCAAAATCTCTTAATCTTGTAAGGATTCAAAGAAGATGATCAAGGATTTGGGTCTTGGATATAACAAAATTCATAATTATACTAATAATTGCATGTTGTATTAGGGTGATAAAAAAATCAAGAATCTTATCATGTGTGTAGTTATTCTAGTTGGTTGGACACAAATCCTGATGAAATGTTAAATGAAGATGATGATGAAGTCTATGTAAAAAAGAAGCCTATAAAGGTTTACGGCATTTTTCATTAATACCAAGATTTCAATGACTCTTCATTATTCTAAAACTGCAGATTCTATGAGATGACATCATGATAAATGGACGGATGATGGATCATTAAAGCATTTTGCTGATTCTTTGGCATGAAAATTATTTTATTCTAAGTTTTTAGACTTTGTTTTTAATCCTTAAAATATTATACTTAGACTAGCATCTAATGAATTTAACCCATTCAAAGTGATAAGTACTTCTTATAGTACTTAGCTAGTTATATTACTTTTGTACAATTTGCCACCATGGATTATCATGAAGTAACAATCATTTATCTTGTCTATGATAATTCCTCAAGAAAAAAGTTTGAATAATTATATAGACATCTACTTCCAACCTCTTATTGAAGAGTTAAAGCAATTATAGGAAGGAGTTAAGACCTATGATCTATAAAAAAAAGATAACTTTAATATGCATACTGTTTTATTATGGACTATCAATGATTTTTTTACTTATGCAAATTTATCTGATTAAAGCATAAAAGGTCATTATGCTTGTCCATGTTATGCTACGCAGACATATTCAAAATGGTTGCATAATGGTAGGAAGTTCAGTTATATGGTACATATCGATGATTAGATGATAATCATTGATTTAGATATTAAAAATATTTCTTTGATAGAACTAAAAAGTTAAGGAGAGTGTCCTTATCAATTAGTGGGTCTAATATATTATCAAAGCTAAAATATATCAATTTCACTTATAAAAATAATGGCTCAATCAAGAAAAAAAGTAAAAGAGATCTTTAAAAGTGTCTGGCCTCTTGTTATTCAAGTTGGTGATACTAATACTCGAGTTGGTGATCTTGATATTCTCATAACCTTGATGTGATGTACATAGAGAAAAATATTTGTAAAATTTTATCAGGATAATTTTTAATGTGAATAAAATATCAAAAGATGACTTAAAGAGTTAACTTGACCTAGTTGACATGGAGATTCACCTTAAACTTTATCCGAAGTTACTTTCTAATAGCAAATCTCGATTGCCTCTTGCTTATTTTGAGATGTCTAAAGCAAAAAAAAGATGTGTTTTGTAAGGTTTTGAAAAATGTGAAAATCTCATATAGCTATATGTCAAATATAACAAGATATGTGAATCTAAAGAAGCGAAAACTTTCTTCTTTAAAGTCACATAATTATCATATTTTGATGCAGGATTTACTTTCTTTTGCTTTATATTTATCAATGTTAAAGCAAGTCACTTCGGTGGTAATTAAATTAAGTAACATATTTAAATCTTTTTGTGGGAAAGTTTTAAATGTGGAAGAGCTTGACAAAATTTAAGATCAAGCTGCCATTACTTTATACCATTTAAAGAAGATTTTTCTTGCAAACTTCTTTATTATTATGATGCATTTAGTTATCCACCTTTCATATGTAACAAAAGTCGATGGATCAATTTATTATCGATAAATGTATCTTATCGAAAGGCATTATTTATTAATAGCTTAATTAGGTTGTTAGTGTTGATCATATCACTCTAGTTAAAAAGGTATATGACAAACATTTTATGCTTTAAGTTTTTGGAGAGGTTAAAGTCTTATTATCATAACAAACACTATTCAAAAAGTTCTATTGTTGAAAGATATTTAACAAAAAAGTGTATGACATTTTGTTCTCGTTATTTAAAAGATGTTGAAATGAGATTTAATAGACCATTGAAAAATGTTGGTATACAACATACTAACTTTGCCTACACTTATTTTTTTGAATGTTTTGGACAAGCAATAGGTAAAGCTAAAGTGGTGGAGTTAGATGATAAATTTTTGGCACAAGCACATCGATATGTTCTTTTCTATCATGACTCAATTAAATCATTTCACATGTAAGTTTTCCTATGAAGAAATCAATAATTCTATTAAGCATAATTTATTATATTTTTTTTATTGTTAATACTTTATCTTGATGCATACAATGAGTATAGAAATAATTTGAGAGCTCGTGCACATTATCAATAATCAAACCCTTAAGAGCTTAATAAGTTGTTTATCAAAAACTTTCATGAATGATTAGGAGCAACTGTAAGTGATGCCATACTTCTTATTATAAGAATTTTACATAGAATGCTTAGGGTATAAATAAATTAATAATATATATATATATTTATTCCACCTTTATAGGTTTGGAGTGGAAAGCTTATTAGTGAAGAGGTAAAATGTCTTTCACAAGGTTCGAACAGAATTGTGAAATGATACAAAAGTTTCATCATCAATGAATTTAGATTTTACACTAAATTTGTGAGAGATTTAGAAAAACACAAAATTCATGAGTTATTGTTACTTAATCAACTACTAGTAATGCTAGTACTACAGACACAGACCCTTAGAGGAAAATATTGACTATTATGGTATGATTAATGATATCATTAAGTTGAATTATTATGCCAAGTGAAAAGTTATATTATTTTGGCGTGGTTGGGCTAATGTGAATAGTGCATGGGTATTAAGAAAGATTAATTTGGATTTACAATTGTGAATTTTTTCGATTAATTCACACTAAACAACAACTCATCAACGAACTTTATGTTTTTTCCTCTCAAATCAAATAAGTTTGTTATTATGAAGACCCTAAATAATGTCATTGGTTTGTTGTTCTTCATAACACATCTAGAGGTTTATTTAATATGGGATCAGATACTAGAGATGATGTTGAACGTGGAACTGAATGTTTTCTTTTGCTGAACAAAACTTGGATGAAAATAGCTCTAATACCTCTACTCAATGGGTCTGTGAAGATGTTAATGAAGACATTTATGAACCATGATGGCTCATCCATATTTTGTAATGAGAGTGTTTAAAACATAATGTAATAAATGC
The DNA here is from genome assembly GCF_002303985.1 of Durio zibethinus. The sequence continues at coordinate 6,510,879 of NW_019168492.1, read as the reverse complement.
TTGTATGTAATTTATGTGGCATTTGCTTTTGTATATTTATTATATTATAAATCATACATTATCTTTTAATTTAATTAAATCGATATGTTCTTTATATATCATTGGTTATGATTACTTAACTTTTCAATGTTTTATTTATGTTATGTACATATGTTTTTTATATATTCACTTTTATGATGCAACTAAGCTACATACTGCGAAATAGATTGAAGGGAATACATATCAGAGATATTAGTTCAAAATCATTTGTAGTACATGTTGATCTTGGCTATAGATTGAATCATTTAAAGGGGAATATGCCTACTATCGGTTCTAACTCAGTCATTGCTAACCTTTTAACTGATACTGGATCTGGCAATACGGGAGGTTCAGGTTTAGACTATCTCGTCAATTGATTCTACTTCTAATTTGAATGCAAGTATCATAAACCCTATATTGGTAATTTACTAATTAATTTTTTATTTTTTGCAATTGATAACAATGGTCAATGGAGGATCAGAGGCTAGACAACTTTGAAAGAATTGTTTGCACTACCTCCAAATAAACATATTGTAGTGTCTACAAACTTTGCTAGGCAATCAATTAGTGAAGAGTCTCAACTGTTGGCCGAATTTTAGGCATGATTGCCCATAATGGAATAAAATTACCTATTCATTATGAATCATGGCATAAAGTTCTAACAAAAGTTAAGGCCGATGCTTTAAACTTTATTAAGGTATTAGTATAATTAATTACATATAAAAAATTAAATTATTTTAAATTTGGTTTATTGATTATAACTTTCTTTTTGTGTTATTACAATCAAAATTGTACTTGAAATACCTACTTCTTTTGTATTTAAGTCATTGGAAAAGAAATGAAAATACTATAAGCATAATTTGAAAAAAAACTATTTCAATTGAAATAGTATTGTAGAGGACACAATGAAAAATCTACCTCATAGTGTGATTAGTTGGTAATATAAATAATTAGTTAGATTTTAGTTTTTAAGAAAAAGAGAGCATTAATTTATAACTTTTAATTTTTTTTTAATAATAAAGGTGTTTTATGATTTTAGTTGGTAATATTTGTATTTATACTATATATGTAATTATTTTTTATGACAAGAAAGAAAAGATTGGGATCGCTAGCATAAAGCTACAAAAATATAGCCACATGAGTGGATCAAAAAGCTTTGCAATAAAGTGAAAAGAAAAAGTAAGTTTATGATATTAAACTTATCCAAATGATTGAACTTGGTTTCCATTGTTGTTATGTTTGAAAAAGTTGCAATTTATGTCCATTTAGGACTTTTTGTGCTATTAAAAGGCAAAAATGTAAATTTACAATTATTGCTCTATTTTAACAATTTTGATAGTTTCAATACATGATATTAAACTTGTTTTAATAATTGAACTTGGTTTTCACAATTGATATGTGTGAAAAAGTTGTTGTTTATGTTTGTTTAAGACTTTTTATGCCGTTAAAAGGTAAAAATACAAATTTACTATTGTTGTTCTATTTTAATAGTTTGGATAGCTTCAATACATAATATTAAACTTATTCAAAAGATTGAACTTGGTTTTCATGGTTAATATGTATGAAAAAATTATTGTTTATGTCTATTTAGGACTTTTGTACCGTTAAAAGGCAAAAATATAAATTTGCTATTATTGTTTTATTTTAACAGTTTGGATAGCTTCAATACATGATATTAAACTTGTCCAAATTATTGAACTTGGTTTTCACAATTGATATGTGTGAAAAAGTTATCGTTTACATCTGTTTAAGATTTTTTGTGCTGTTAAAAGGTAAAAATACAAATTTGCTATTATTGTTCTATTTTAACAGTTTGGATAACTTTAATGCATGATATTAAACTTGTTCGAATGATTGAACTTGGTTTTCACAATTAATATGTGTGAAAAAGTTGTTGTTTACCTTTGTTTAGGAATTTTTGTGTCATTAAAAGGTAAAAATATAAATTTATTGTTATTGTTATGTTTTAACAGTTTGAATAGCTTCAATGCATGATATTAAACTTGTTTAAATGATTGAACAGTTGATATGTGTGAAAAAGTTATCGTTTACATCTGTTTAAGACTTTTTATGTTGTTGAAAGGTAAAAATGTAAATTTACTATTATTGTTCTATTTTAACAATTCATATAGCTTCAATGCATGATATTAAACTTGTCTGAATGATTGTACTTGATTTCTATAATTGATATGTGTGAAAAAGTTACCATTTACATTTGTTTAGGACTTTTTGTGTCATTAAAAGGCGAAAATGTAAAATTGCTATTATTGTTTTGTTTTAGCAATTTGGATAGTTTCAATACACGATTTTAAACTTGTCCGAATTATTAAACTTGGTTTCTACAGTTGATATATGTGAAAAAATTACTATTTATCTTTGTTTAGGAGTTTTTATGTCATTAAAAGAAAAAATACAAATTTACTATTATTGTTCTGTTTTACCAATTTGGACAGCTTCAATACATGATATTAAATTTGTTCAAATGATCGAACTTGATTTTCACAGTTGATATGTGTGAAAAAATTATGTCGTTAAAAGGCAAAAATATAAATTTGCTATTATTATTCTATTTTAACAGTTTGAATAGCTTCAATACGTGATATTAAATTTGTCTAAATGATTGAACTTAGTTTCTACAGTTGATATGTGTGAATAAGTTATCGTTTATGTCTATTTAAGATTTTTTATGCCGTTAAAAGGCAAAAATGCAAATTTATTATTATTGTGCTATTTTAACAATTTGGATAGCTTCAATACATGATATTAAACTTGTCCAAATGATTGAACTTGATTTTCATAGTTGATATATGAGAAAAAGCTACTATTTACATCTGTTTAGGATTTTTTACGCTATTAAAAGGAAAAAATACAAATTTGCTATTATTGTTCTATTTTAACAATTTGAATAGCTTCAATACATGATATTAAACTTATCTGAATGATTGAACTACATTTTCACAGTTGATATATATGAAAAAGTTGTTGTTTACCTCTGTTTAAAACTTTTTATGTCGTCAAAAGGTAAAATACAAATTTGCTATTATTATTTTATTTTAACAGTTTGAATAGCTTCAACACATGATATTAAATTTGTTTGAATAATTGAACTTTGTTTCCACAGTTGATATGTATAAAAAAATTGTTGTTTACGTTTATTTAGGATTTTTTGTGCCGTTAAAATGCAAAATACAAATTTGATGTTATTGTTCTATTTTAACAATTTAGATAGCTTCAATACATGATATTAAACTTGTCTGAATGATTGAACTTGGTTTTCATAGTTGATATGTGTGAAAAAGTTATTGTTTACATCTATTTAAGAGATTTTGTCTCGTTAACAGGTAAAATGCAAATTTGCTACTATTGTGCTATTTTAACAGTTTGGATAGCTTCAATACATGATATTAAACTTGTGCGAATGATTGAACTTGGTATCCACTATTGATATGTGTAAAAAAGCTACCGTTTACATCTGTTTAGAACTTTTTGTGTCGTTAAAAGATAAAAATACAATTTTGCTATTAGTGTTTTGTTTTAACAGTTTGGATAGCTTCAATACATGATATTATATTTATCCGAATGATTAAACTTGGTTTTACAGTTGATATGCATGAATAAGTTGCAGTTGATATGTGTTTAACAATATTATGTATTTTTATGTAAAAGATTGAAATGGGTGAAAAAATTGGATGCGTGAAACTTTTTCGAGTAACCCACACATAAAAAAGATAAATCTTACTTAATGTCAAAATATAAGAAATTGTGGTAATTTGTTGGATTCATTTTATACAAAAAATAAATATTTACTATTTTAAATATATTATAAATTAATTATTAAACTTAATAGTTTTATCTTATTCATTTACAAGAGAAAGCAAAAAAGAAAATAGTGCTGAGATTGAAGTAGCATCTAATGGTTCTATCAACATGCAAGAATTAAAAAATTAAATTTTCATAAAAGTTGCAGGAAAAGAAAAACATAAACGGATTCAAGGTATTGGATTAGGTCTAACACCATCTAGCTACTATGGATGTAACCTCAGCAATTTACGTTTTTAGCAAGTCAATTTTCACAAGACATCTCTATAGTAAGAAAGGAGTTACAAACTATGCAATAATGTTTCGAGCAAATGGAAATAGAAAGAAAACAAAAGCGTGCAAGATTTCAACAGTTGCACGATCAATTCAACACTCTTACAAATTTTGTGCAACAACAATTTTCAAGAACTAATCTAGGTGATCCACCAACTCAGATATTATATTTAGTAACTATTTATATTTTTTAATATAAAAAATAGTTTATTATTAAGTGTTAAAACTTGTATTACTTTATTCAGTAGGTTATTGAACACGTTAGTGATCAAGATAAAAAAAATCATTCATCAAATGACAGTATTCTAAATTTATATAGTCATTAATTTCATACATTTTAAATTTTTGGTTAATATACTAAAATAATTTGAATGTTATTTCATGCATTAAATTTTGTGTTATATGCATATTGGAACAAATTATGTATTTATAATATTCAGTTTATGAATTTAATTTAATTTTTATTTCTTTTAACATTTTTTATTTAATGATAATAATCGATATTGAAAAAAAAAATTTTAAAAAGTAAATTTCTTAATTTGGCTACATTTGTACCTAAAAACATTACTAAATGCTGAATTTAATGGCTTTTATGCTTAAAAACGTGATTAAATTTAATAGTATTTTCCTATACAATGCCACAAAATTCAGCATTTAGTGGCATTTGTGCTTGAAAATGTCACTAAATTTAACGATATTTCTTAATACAAACGCCATTAAATTCAGCATTTAATGATATTTTTTAATGTAAATACCACTATTTTAGCGGTATTTATGCTTAAAAACATTGTTATTTTTTTTAGTAAGTATAGCGGATATTTTTAGCGTTGTTTTTAGCAAACGCCATGAATCTTTTAGTGGACACCACTAAACGTGAAAAAAAAGGCCATTAAAAACCTAATTCTTTGTAGTGTATGAAACTACTTAAATGAATTTGAGTATGAAATATAATGCTTCATCAACAGAAGATGCCCTAGCAATAGTAAATGGACAACTAGTAGGGAAGCTTTAGCAATTTCTAGTGCTTCATTAACAAAAAATACTTTCTAAAATATGGCTTTATAAATGAAAGGCTAATTCTTTACAAGTTTCAAAAGGAGTTTAAATTCCTCGGACATAACAACATGGTGTGAGCTTTAGAGTCTTGAAAGTAGGAAAGCCTATGATAATATAGAATAAAATATACATGAGGAAAGATGAAAACTAAAAATAAAACATCAAATTAAATTAGAAAAGGGATTTCATGTTTGAATACTTTGAATTTAGCAACCACTTAATCAAAGAAGTAATATAGGATAAATAACTATATTGACATCATCATCTCATAGTTATCACACAACTTGAAATATCAAATAAAATCTCTTACTAAAAATTGGTCTTATATGCAATACAGTGCATCTCCTACTACTTATTTTAACAATGAATTACATTTTCATTGAATATATGGTGAATTAAAAAATTGATATGTATATTTAACATAATTTTTTTCTACATATTATTGTATTTGTGTTGAAAAAACTTATTTAGATAAAACATATATTGTGTATAAATTTTTAATTAGGAATTTTGGTTTTGAATGAATATCAAGTGTCTAGTCATATCCTAACACTTTTACAATTCCATCATTCTCAAACTTTTCTCAAATACCCCATATTTCACAAATAGCTTCAACTATTTAGCCAACAACACTAATTGGCATAGAAATCTTGTAAAATACATTATCGTAGCACTTCCATTTTTAAGAAGAACTCCTTTCAATTTACTTGTAAAGTCATAAAGAAAAGTTTAATCTTACTTTTTGAAAAGTATAAAATAAAATGGAAAGAGAGAGAAAAAGGATTTTCACTTTTACTATTCATAAAAACTAATTAATAGGTAATTTGCTATGCTAATAACCCAAGCTATGAATTTGATGAACAAAATAGAAATAACAAAAAGATTCTTTAAACAAATGTTCAAATAATCATTCATTTTTCAAATGCATTGTAATTCATTTATATTTAATTTAATAGATTATAGGTAAAATTTACTTCATCTATTCCTACACCAAGGCTAGCAAACCAAACCAAATCATCCATCTTCCAAGAAAAAAGATTAAGAATCTAATCACATTATATAAATTTTACAACTTAATTGAAGACAAACTATTACATCAAAAGACTTACAAAGATTCCTTAAACTTATATAATAACTTAATTGATTTTTTTATAAGCATTTTATCAAGCATGTTTTGTGACATCAAATTCCTATTACAAAAGATTACTCTAACCCAAGATTAATGATTTTATTAAATCTAACAATAATTGGAACTAAAATAGAAATGGATTAAAAATTAGGTATATTTAAAAAATAGATTTGTGGTTATATGAAATGATTTGAATTACTAATGGTGTTGTTTTTTATTTTCCCTTCAAAAGCAGAGGTAAAAAAGAATAAAAGAAGTAAAAAGATGGGAAAGAATAAAAAAAATCAAAGAGAAAGAAGCAAAGAAAGTTTATTTTTAAAAATTATTATAATCTAATTTTTTTAATATTAAAAAATGTGACATGGAAATGACATGGCAAAAAATATTATATATTGGGAAATAAGTTTATAAATATAATATTTTAGAAAATAAGATTTTAAATCATAATAATTAACTAAAAAACTCTAACATGGAAATCACATGTGCAAATTTTATTACTTGCATTAAACATGAGAGTTTGAATCTTGATTAAGAATTTTAGCTTAGCATTGGGAATTGAAAATAGAGGACAAGCACCATGTCTTTGTTTTTTAATTTCCAAACTTGCCATTATTGGATTAAGAAATCAATTTTTCAATTAGATTCAAGTGATTTATATAAGTAATCCTAAGGTCAAAAGTTGTTACTATATCATCTATAATTATTATAATGTAATAAATTAATTATAATTCAATAGCATTATGTAAGGTTTATAAAAAAAATTATATAGAATTCATACTTTTAAATGATAAACTTTTACGTAATTTTTATTGTGATTGAATAATTTAAATTTATAATAAAAAATTCTAAGTGAAATACTCTTAGAGATGTTTGGTTCTCAAAATCTTAAATTTTGGGAGGGAAAGTGATTTTAGAAGAAAGTGATATTGAAGGGCAATGAGTGATTCTTGAGGTTTGTTGACTTTAACAAATATAAAATTTTTATGTTTGATTAGAGGAATGTAAGATTATCTAATAAAGTCATTTAGTATATTATTTTTGATAACATGTGAATAACACGTGACAAATATTAATTATAAATTATTTATACAATTAGTTAAATATTTTTAAAATATTTGTATATATATTATTAAGTTGCATGGAACCTAATTACTATTTTAACATTGATTACACATAGAATATTAAGTAAATATATTTTAGATTGTATATGTAATAATATCAAATAAAGGTATTTTGCATGTTATTTTTATTTTAGGTTTAATACTCAAATATACCCTCAATCTTTTATACAAAATGAATTTAAGCCCTCAATATTTTATTGCATGCAAATTAGTCTATATTCTTTTATTTTTATGCAAATAAATCCACAAACTTTTAAAATTAATGTAATTAAGGACAATTCTGTTAAACTAGACTAATTTTAACAATTGACAATTGATGTCCATATAGATTGCTGACATGGCATTTTGCAAAAAATAAAAATAAAAATTACACTTGGGCTAAAAATTGTAGTACAACAAAAATAAAAAAGAAAATAGACTGGAGAAAAACAACTAATATCTTTTACCATTCAAACCTACTCATGTATCATATAACTTGTGTATCAGATAGTAGAAATAAAAGAGTAAATAAACAAGGAAAGAATAGGCAATATTTTTCACCATTTAAACCTGCTTGTGCATCATACAATAAAAATAAAAGAGAAAATAAACATGAAAAAATAGCAGATATCACCATCAGACCTGTAAATAAAAGAGGAAAAACAAACTAAAAATAAGAAATAAATAAGTAAAAATCTAGAACAAAAAATATTTATTTTACTAACATCCATATACAAATCCATTCAACAAAATGCCATAAATTGAAAGTAAATCTAAAAGTAAGCCATATATAACATCATTCGATTAATTCGCATTAAACTATGAACTTGCAATTACATTTATCAAAAGACAATTAGTAATTTGGATTGCCATATAACAAATTCAACAAAAATTAAAACAAAAAAATGTTATGGCATTAACTAATATTAAACATAAACATTCATGTTCAATTCTTCTTGTTGTTAGCATATGGTCTCCCACTTGAGTTGCCTTTATTAATCAAAGTTTCACTTGGTGTCCCAGGCTATATAGAAAAGATAGAGTAAAAAAAGAGTAAGAGATTAGTTTATTTTTAAAAACACAAGTATCTATCAATTTGAAAAGTTTAATATGCTTACATTTAGAATTGACTTTTCAGTATCTAAATCAATATATAAACCAATGCCAAATAGGTGTGGTGGCCTATTTTGTTGCTTTCTTTTCGGTTTGCCTTTTGTATGTAATGCTTGTTGTTGAGTACACTTTTATGTTTATCCTACATCAACACTTTTTTCTTTATGTATACATTTCTAGATTACACATAAATAGTTAATACATAGGCCTTATTTATCCCAATCATACTTTATACAATTTTATTCACATTTAATACCAAGAAAAATATTTTTGAATAAGCAAAAGGCTATTTAATAATGTTAGATTTATTTAATTGTAGAATCTAGGTTACAAAAGTAACACTGAAGCAAAATTATAAAGGAAAAATAGCACAATTAAAAAGTTGATAAGGTGTAAGGCTATATAGAATTAGACAAGGAGATTATCTAACAGTCATGTAAGAGGCATAAACCACCACATAAACTAAAAATATGCTTAGAGAGAATATGAAATGTCCAAACTATATATAGATTTTAGGCATCTAATTTTTGGTACAGAACAAGAAAACCTTATCTTATCTAGAAAATAAAAAATAAATCTAATCTAACCAAATAAAAGTAAATCTAATCACAATATTATTCCTACAGTCACATGGAGTATCATCTAGACACTACTTAACTCTTTTTGAACTAGTCTTGTAGCTAACATAAATATAAACGTAGAATTTAGAAACATTAAAAGCAAGACAATTTTAGCAACAATTTTTACCTCTCTTAAACCAAGATTTGCACAATTTGTTCCTAATAGTCGTAGCATTTTCTCTACCAGGATGTTTTTCTCTTCTTTTTTCTTTTATTGATTTAATTGGTCCTGAATCTTTACCCTTTCCTCTATCTACCTCTTGTTGAACCACTTGATTATTTCAAAACCCAATAATAAGTAATAATAAACAATCCATAGCAATAGTTAAAGAAGAAGTTAGTCAAGTTCACAAATGAAAAAAGGGCTTAAAAATCTTAACAACATAAAACCTAATCAACGAGACCATTCAACCATAAATGTCAAAACTGATATAGCACTTAAACTTTTTTAAATATAAAATTAGACATACATTTTCACAACTGAAGCATTTCTACCAACAAACCCTTACTTTTTACTAGTCTTCATAAAATCTTTAGTAGCACACGATTGTGTATACATTTTGCATAAGTTTCAATCAATAGTAGCACTTTTTCTACAAAGTCCTAAATTGCAACACTCTTAAAACTCCAACTCAGAAGAGATAAAACTTAAAATCAATCAAAATCTTTCTTTTACAAACCTAAATAACACAAATCCATACTTTAGAAAACCCTAACTTACCCAAAACTTTACATGAAAACCTTTAAATTATAGAAACCTTAAATCTAAAAAAAAAAATCCTAAATCGCCAAAATCCTTTGTCCAAATTACCATAAATCAACCTAATCATTACATTAAAACACCCTAAATCTATCGATTCTTTGTTTCCTCTTCATTGTTGAATGAAAAGAGACATTGTTTCCATACCACAAGGCCTCTAAATGCAACGAAAAAGCCTTTTGTTTCGCTCTAAATCCCTTTGATTCTTTGACCAAACCCTAATCCCCAATCGAATCCTTAAATCATAACAAGAACTCCTCTTTTTTTAGAGTTGTAGTATCGAGTAGGTTTTTTTCTTTTGCTTTCTAAAGTTTTTAACTTTTACTTCTTGATTTCTTTTTTAACTAGACACTTTTTTTTAACTGAGTATTTTTTTTATATTTTTTCTTACTTTAGCAAAAATGCCCTGTAATCTATTCACGTGGGCTGATTATTACACATCATCATCTACGTTGGATGATTTGTATGTAATACTAACGACAATTAGTTTAATTTAACAAAACTTTACTTTATTACATTAATTTGAAAGTTTATATATTTATTTATATAAAATATAAGAATATAGACTGATTTGCATGCAATAAAATGTTGATGGCTTAAATCTATTTTATATAAAAGGTTGAGGGTATATTTGAGTATTAAGTTTTTGTTTTATTACAAATAGAAACAAAAAGATTTTGAATTTTATGTTTTCAAAACGGGTGGGATCAATTAATATTGATGTTAAATGGTGACCATATACGTTAAGAATGTCATTTTTATAGACGATGTTTTGAAGCAATAAAATGTAATAAATATTCAAAAAGATGACTTTTTTTGGCAATAAAATGTCAACTTTTCCCAAAAAATATTCTTTTTATTTATTAGGGGAAAATAATTTTTTTATTTTTTATATTATATTTTCAACAAATATCACATTTTTAATTTTAAAAATATTATTTTTGTTGAAACTATAGAATTCTAAAAAATAAATTTTTTTGTTAATATATTTTAGACAGAGATCATGTTTTTAGATTAAAAACGTGACTTATATTATATTTTCAATAAAAATTACGTTTTTAAGAAGAAAAACATGATTTTTTTAAACTATAAAAAGTAAAATATAAAAAAATTTCATTATATATTTTCAATAATGATCTCATTTTTAATATTAAAAATACGATATTTGTAGAAAATATAAAAAAAAAACTATGTTTAAAATATATTAAGAAAAAATTTATTTTCATAATATTTTATAAAAATCACTACATTTCTAAAGTAAATAACTTTAACTATATAATCAGAAAATGCGATTAAGTAAGGATAAATAGAAAACATTTTAATTTCCCTCTGGAATCTAAAAAAATCTCAGGGAGATGAGAGTTCTTATTCTTTTTTTTTGGACACTGTTAGGAATGTAAGATTTTTGAAATGGGTAAAGATGACAACAAGTTGGGTCGAGATAGATTTTTGTTCTTCTTGACTCCAACCTGACTCTTAAAATATTTTATCCAACTCTGATATCAAATAATTACTTTTGATATACCCAACCTTGACTTAACATTATGCATAATCCATGTCTAACCCACATCCAACTAGAAATTAATTTAATAATTTTAATTTAATGTAATATTCATAAATTATTATTTTTTAATACAAATTATATCTTAATTATATAAAAATATATTATTTTTATTAAATTAAAACTTAAATAGTAATTTTATTAATATATACAGATTTTATATATAAATATGAAATTAAATAACAATTTTTAAAAAAATTTTTTTATATATGCAAGGGTGGGTAAGGTAAAATACCTTGCACCTACTTCCAATGTAACCTTGACTTTTTTTTAAAAGTACTTGATCTATTTCCAACCTAATCTCTATTTCAAAAAAAAATTCGACCTTATCGGATTAGGATTAGTTGAAACCTCTTTGGTACAAATTATTTTATCACCCTTAGATGCGAGGAAAATTTTTTTTAACCAAATTAAAAAATTAAATAACGAAAAATTAGATTCAAGATAGTTGCAGATACGAAGGGAACCAAACCAAATAATAACTATAATTGAAAAAGCTTACTTAGCGAATAATATATTATTATTTTATTAAAAATTGTGCAAATTTTAAGTGAAATATGATATTTCATAATGTAACCATAAACAAAATACATAAAAAATTCAAGTATTGAAATAAAAAATATAACTATTAAAAATGAAAAAAACTCAAATAATTTTATTTAAAATTGTGCAAGAAGATTTTTTATAAGATGAGAATCATAAGACTAAAGAGTTTTGGCAAATTACAAATATAAATTATAGTTATAATTAAGTATTACATAATTGAATTGTCAATCAAATAAATTAATCAACAAATTAAGTATAATTAGATAAGTCAAACATAAAATTGAAACAATCTCACATATAATAAGATTTACATTTAAAATCTTAAAATTCTAAAAATTTATAATCACAAATAATAACTTTTTAATTTTTTGAAAGAAACACTTATAAATTATATACGTATTTAATGTATTTAATAGAGGTTTTTTTTTAAGGGTCATGGCCGGTTTCAACAAGATCCGATCATTGTCGAAAGAGAAAGTTAAATTATACGGACAAATGCCAACAGAGAATTGTTGTTGTAGTACTGATATTGCATTAATGAATTGAAAAAAGTAAAATAGAAAAAATCGAATGGGCAAATACTTGAAAAATATCTGACCCGACCCGATTCAAAGAAAAAAGTTCCCGCTCTCGTTTTGTTCATTTTGATTTGAATTATTCCATGGCACTTAGCACCAGATGATGAAAAGCCAAAAGTAAGAAAAAAAAGACGAACAAGTAGAGAAGCTCTCTTACTCCAGTTGAAGATCTGCTAAAATAGATGGCTCCTCACTTCGTTTTCCCCCAAAATCTGCGAGCCCTAGAAAAAGACGAAGAATGGGATTACCAAGACAATCATCTCTCTGTTCAAAACCCTATCGACGTCTCCAGGCTTCCTCCTTCCCAACTCGAAGAATTTGTTAAAGGTTCAATTTTATCTATGTTATAATTTTTGTCCCCTTTTTTTTTTTTTGGTAAAACGGATGGATTTTATTTTTGCCTTATTCTGGAAAATGGAGGTGGATTTGTGTTTCTCCTGAAACTTTCGAACTCGTTTCTGTTTAAATTCATCTCTTTTATGGTTTTCTCCACATGAAAAGCCCTAATTTTTTTGTTTGATTTCACTGTCTATTAAATTCTTTTTTTTTTCGCCAAATAAGCTGATTTGCTTTTGCTGAATTATTAAAAAAAAACGATTTGAGTTTCTCACTTTCCTTATGATGTAAATAGTAGAATGTTTATGTTTAATGTTGTTAGCATTTTCGAAACGTAAGTTTTTATTAATATAAGAAAACCTAAATTTTATTAAATTTGGTTTCTTCTTTCGGTACAGGGGTATCCTTTGATCTGTCTGATAAGGAGCTCTTCTGTATCGAAGAGCAGGATGTGTTCGATCGCGTGTACTCGTTGGCCCGAGGTTTTTCCAGCCTCACCCCAGCTAGCAAGTTTATTCTTGTAGAAAGTCTTCGGTCCAATCTCAGTGTTCTCCTCCCAAACGTGGATTCGCTCGTGCGAGTTTCTCAAGTTCAGAATGATGATGAAACTCAAATGCTTGATCGTCTCACTTCATATCGTAATGCTTTCAAAATTTACACATTCTTTCTCCTCCACATTATTTTGACCGAGGAGTCCAACACTGATTCTAGAAACAATCCAAAGGTATGACCCCTGCTGCCCTTGCTACATCATTGCCGTTTTTGGTGTTATGTTTGATAGTTTTGGTTGGCCATTTGTTCAGGTGACAGCAAGTAGTCGTAAGAAGCAACCAGTAAACTCTTGGAATTGGGAGTTACAGAGGGGCCGGATACTTAACCTGATTGCCAACTCACTAGAGATCAACCTCATGATGCTCTTCGGATCAGCTGATCCAGACGAAAATTATCTATCTTTTATTGTAAAGTAAGTGCACTCGGCTTACTAATCGCCATGATAAACTGTCTTTTGCGTTGAAATGAAATTTACTTCTTCTGACTTTGGTTTTGCAGAAATGTGTTTTCTTTGTTTGAGAAGGCCATGCTTCTAAAGGACTCAGAAACAAAAGATGCTCTATGTCATATCATTGGGGCTTGCGCTACAAAGTACCATTACACAGAGCAATCATCTGCTTCAATCATGCACCTAATTCACAAATATGACTTTGTCGTTAACCACATGGCTGATGCTGTTGCTTTCGCTGAGAAGAAGTATGCTGATGGAACACTTGCAAGTTCTCTTATCAGAGAGATAGGGAGGACTAACCCCAAATCATATGTGAAGGATACAGCAGGGGCTGAAAATATTGGGCGCTTCCTGGTGGAGCTTGCTGATCGGCTACCAAAGTTAATGTCCACCAACATTGGGCTTTTAGTCCCACACTTTGGTGGAGAATCTTATAAGATAAGAAATGCCCTTGTAGGTGTTTTGGGTAAATTAGTTGCAAAAGCATTTAAGGATGTTGAAGGTGAAGTGAGTTCTAAATCTGTTCGTCTTCGGACCAAGCAAGCCATGTTGGAAATTTTGCTTGAACGTTGTAGAGATGTTTCGGCTTATACAAGGAGTCGAGTTCTTCAAGTTTGGGCTGAACTATGTGAGGAGCATTCTGTTTCAATTGGTTTATGGAATGAGGTTGCAGCTGTTGCTGCTGGGAGATTGGAAGATAAGAGTGCCATTGTTAGAAAATCTGCATTAAATTTACTAATTATGATGTTGCAGCATAATCCTTTTGGTCCACAACTCCGAATAGCTTCATTTCAAGCAACCCTGGAGGAGTACAAGAAGAAGCTAAATGAGCTTGAGCCGGATAAATTGTCTGAAGGCATGAAGGATGGTGTGCCCTCTGATAATGACTTGTTTAATGGTGATGGTGAGGTTGATGATGCCAATGCTGAAGAGGTGACCTACCACCAGCCAGAGAGTTTAACTGATAGTTTACCCCATATGGAACAAGCTATTCCTAGTAAGGATAGTTCTGTGCCAGATGTTGGGAACTTGGAGCAGACTAGGGCCTTGGTTGCCTCCCTTGAGGCTGGGTTGAAATTTTCTGAGTGTATGTCTGCCACAATGCAAACACTCCTTCAATTGATGGCTTCATCTTCTGCTACAGATGTTGAGAACACAATTCTATTGCTGATGAGATGTAGACAATTCCAAATTGATGGTGCAGAATCCTGTCTACGTAAGATGTTGCCACTGGTAGGCTATCATTTGTTGTCATGCCTTCATGTCTATGTTTTCCTCTAATTCACCTTCTTTTTCATCTTTTTGTACTTTTGAGGTTGGCTATCCTGTAAACATGATTCTTTTATTAACATTCGATAGGAATATCTGTTTGTGGATTCTTCAGGTATTTTCTCAAGACAAATCCATCTATGAAGCTGTAGAGAATGCTTTTGTAACAATTTATATTAAAAAAAACCCAGTAGAGACTGCTAAAAATCTTTTGAATCTAGCCATAGATTCAAATGTAGGGGATCAAGCAGCCCTCGAGTTCATTGTTGGTGCCTTGGTGTCTAATGGTGATATATCCAGTGGTGCGGTATGTTCTCTTTTATGCCTTTGGAAATTCGATGTTGATTTTGCATTAAGATCATTCCTTGCTTTTTTATGGAAACCTAGAAGTGTCAACTGTTCGTCCATTCCTTGGAATCGTGGTCTTTTTTGTTGCCAGTTGCCACGAATAAAATAGGTGCACAAGTATTATAGGTCTACAGAATTTGATGACAATTATGAAGCTGAAGTTCTGCATGGTTTATAATTGAATTGATCCATGTTTGTTGGAATCATTTTCTGATAGATTTTAAGGCACCGTTTTATTTTATAGATCCACTTATGGAATTGGGTTCTCACAAAATGCTTTACCGTATTTTCATTGCTTAGGTTTTTTTGTGGTTACGCATAGCGGGAGGGATTGAAGTCATTGAGTTTAAGGTGTTTAAGTATTGCCCAAGACAATCTAGCGCAGAGAGAGTCCGAATCATATTGTTTATTAATTGTGGTGTGTCCTCTCTTACGAGGACTTTAGCTATAGTTGTGTCATAGTTAAATGTCTGCTCTAAAATCATTGATTTTTTTCCTCCATTGTGCTATTGTCTTACAGATATCAGCACTATGGGATTTCTTTTGCTTTAATGTTAATGGAACCACTGCTGAGCAAAGTCGTGGGGCTTTAGCTATCCTCTGCATGGCAGCAAAATCATCCACTGCAATTCTTGGCTCTCATTTACAGGACATTATTGACATTGGGTTTGGTCGTTGGGCTAAAGTGGAACCTTTGCTAGCTAGGACAGCATGCATTGCTATCCAGAGATTGTCTGAAGAGGACAAGAAAAAGTTGTTTCTTTGTAATGGTAGCCGAATATTTGGTATTCTGGAAAGCTTAATTACAGGCCTTGGGCTTCCAGATAACATATGGTATGCTGCTGTTGATAAAGCAATAGCTGCAGTATATACGATTCATCCAACTCCAGAAACCTTAGCTGCGGATCTTGTGAAAAAATCTCTTAGTTCAGTTTTTGATCGTAGCAGAGGAGATGCATTACACAATGACATTGTCGATGGTAACTTCACTGTACTTTTCACTGTTCAAGTAGCAAAGCTTAGCAGATACTTATTTGTCACAAGTCATGTTGCCATGAACCAACTGGTATACATTGAATCTTGTGTTCGGAAGATCCAGAAACAGAAAGGAAATAAAGAAAAAATGGGTTCTGAAGATGCAGCAACTGCCGGAACACAAAAGGTAAAAATGCTTTTGAACATTCCTTCCCTAGCGGGGTAGAGCTCAGTTTAACCTATAATTTATTTCTTAATTATTAATTTGTAATCTGATTTAAGAAACTTATGATTATGAATTTTTGTATCTGATGATGTCTTACAGGATAATAGTATAAATGCTGAACTTGGTCTTGCTGCTTCTGAAGAGGCAGTACTAGACACACTCGCTGAGAAAGCAGAGAAAGAAATTGTTTCTCGTAGTTCAAGTGAAAATAATTTGATTGGAGAGTGTGCACCTTTCCTAAGTAAGCTGTGCAGAAATTTTTCTTTGATGCAGAAGGTGCATGCCGCAGCTTTTCCTTCTCTATTTCATTTCTTTCATTTTCCTACGTTCCTTTGGGTTCCATTGTCTACTTTCTCAACAAAGAGCATTGTGCACAACATTATAACTATTTTCTATACCATTTGAATTTATGACTGAAATCAACTCTCATCATGGGATCATGTTAAAATTATTCATGATTTCAAAAATATAACATCATGACATTTGCAAAGTTCTTGTGAATAATCCCATGTATATACATGAAATATAAAATATAATTGTATGATCATTAGGAATTATAAAAATGAACTCATTTTTATTCCTCATGGAAACAAAATGAAGCAACTTCCTATTCTGTATTAGATTGCTTGTATGCTTGTTGTTTTCTAGGTTTTGAATATCTTGTTCAATAAATTGACTTGACTTTTGTGTCCCAGTATCCGGTACTACAGGCCTCTGCAATGCTTGCCTTGTGTCGATTTATGATTATAGATGCCAAATTTTGGTAACTATTCTATTTATCTTTCTATTTGTTATCTGCTGTTCCGAGTCTGAAGGAGACTTTATGCCTGAATTTTTGATTGAACGCATTTTCAGTGATGAAAATCTCCAGCTTCTCTTTACTGTTGTGGAGAATGCACCATCAGAAATTGTTCGTTCCAATTGCACTATTGCTCTTGGAGATTTGGCAGTTCGCTTTCCTAATCTGTTAGAACCATGGACAGAGAACGTGTATGCTCGGTTAAGGGATCCTTCAGTTTCAGTTAGGAAGAATGCTGTTCTAGTTCTTTCACATCTCATACTAAATGACATGATGAAGGTCTGACGGGCTGACTATCAGCTGCATTCTCTTTCTTTTTTATTTTGATTTTTAAAATATTATAAACCTTTAGGGCTCTGATTCCTGGCATGTTTGGATCAGGTAAAAGGTTACATTAATGAGATGGCTGTACGAATAGAAGATCATGATGAGAGGATCTCTAATCTGGCTAAACTCTTTTTTCATGAGTTGTCAAAGAAAGGTGAATTGTGATATTCAACTAGTACAACTGTAGAAATGACTAACATATATTTCCTTGACTCGAATAAATATTTAACAGTTTTCTTTCCAATTATTTTCGCAGGAAGCAATCCGATATATAATTTACTCCCAGATATCCTTGGAAAATTATCCACCCAAGATCTGCAGAAAGGGTCTTTCTGCAACATCATGCAGTTCTTAATTGGTTCTATCAAGAAGGTATACATTGTTGAGTTGAAACTGAAGTTATTTTTCTTTATAATCTCATTAACTTAATATCTATAATATTTTTCAGGAAAAACAAATGGAATCACTTGTTGAAAAGCTTTGCAATAGGTTTATTGGAGTCACAGGCATGCAATCTTTGATATCTTTAATTTGTCTTCATATTTATTCATTCAAGATTATATTCTTATTATAATGTCCTGTTTTGAATATTGCTGTTACTGTGTTTCTGAAATTTGGTTAAAACATGATCAAAAGTAGTGATAAGAAAATTTCTGTAGAATATTTTGTTCATTCTTTACCGAAAATTCCAATTTGCTGTCAACTTTTGACATTTTTTAACCAAATTAAAAGTATAGTGTTAAAAATGCACCCTTTAAAAATGGGTGATAAATTTTATCCATCACCCTGAGTACAACATTAAAGTTTTGTCCCTTATCCCTTGTGTTTATATATAAAAAATGTTTATCCAGTTGGAAGCTACAACTTTCAGTTTAAGCTTCAAAATTTATGATTGTTATTTCTTAAGATCATTTCCTTTCTTTTATAGATTTCTTTTTTATTTTTTAAAAATGTTTTTGCCCTTTTTCTGGCTGAGAACAATTGCATGAGCAAATAGTTGAAATAGTAGATTATTTCAGAGCAATCGGTTTCTGTCATATTTTGCTGCCTTTAGTAGGATGTGTAGGATCTAGGAAGCACAACACCTTTTTTCTATTTATAGTATATAGGGTTCCGGAGAGCTGCAGCCTCCATGTTTCCCTGTCTCTCTTCTCTTTGTCACTGCTTTGCTTAATATTGCGAACAAACAATAACTAATTGATGCTTCTTTATTATGAATGTAGAAGTTAGATTTTGCTGACAAAATGGTTCATCTTTGCTGCAGATGTTTTGCAATGGGAGAAAATTTCTTACTGCCTTTCTCAGTTGTCATTCACTGAAAAGGGAGTGAAAAAGCTCATAGAGTCATTCAAGACTTATGAACACGCCCTATCTGAGGATTCTGTGATGGATCATTTTAGAAACATAATTAACAAGGTACCCCTTTTTTTTTTCAGTTTTTCTGGCCTCTTTTTTGACTCAGGTGATCCATTTTCTCTTCAAATTGATTGCAAACAGGGTAAGAAGTTTGCTAAACCGGAACTAAAAGTATGCATTGAGGAATTTGAGGAGAAACTTAATAAGTTCCACATGGAAAAGAAGGAGCAAGAGGTTACTGCAAGAAATGCAGAAATACATCAACAGAAGGTTGGCAACATAGAAGGTTTTGTTATGGCCGGAAATGGAGAAGAAAGGGCAGAATCTGACATTGTGGAAGGTTGGTTCATGAGTTTAAGCCTTTTTTTTTTTTGTGCAAAGCCATGATTTTATTAATGGTAAAAGAAAGGTTACATCCAACTTCCAGGAACCATATAACTCAGATAGCTGCTCCTTGAATAAAAGAAACAGATTGAACAAAAAAACCATAATAACACCCAAGCAAAACCAGATACACGCCTAGAAACAGGGAATGTTTTACCATAAAACTATGAGCATCTCAACTCTATCCACTCCTTCATCTCAAGCACCAGCAATCCCATTAGCTCCTTTATAAATACTTTGTAATCTGACACCATTCCTCAACCCACTAAAGGAACCAAGTTTCACCACCAAGCCATGAAAAAACACTACCCTATTCCGCGTTCTTGCAACAGCTGACAGCCACCAAAAAATCGAAGTCAATGCTAAGCGCTTCCTGTACTGTCATTCTTCCTTCTTTTTAGCCAGCATAGAAGTTTACAAGTGGAGACAGTTTCAAGAAAACCTAGAATCCAAAAGCATAACCGAAAAGAGGCAAGAACACATAATGACCATAAAAGGAAATCTTCAAACATCAGCAGCATCAACGCCTCAAAACCCAAGCAAGAACCATACTCCCTTAAGCCATGTGCCTGTGACTTCATCTAATTTCTTGCTACTTCCACTATCTTGTTTTTCTTGGATCTCTAAACTGCAAGCTTCTGATGGTGAGTGGAAAACTAACGTACTTTATATCTAATTTTATTGTCAAAATTGTTGGGCACCTTCATATTGCGGAATAAAAGATAAATATAACAAAATGTCAGGAGTTGGTCTGCTGCACTGCAATTACTTAGATACATCATGCAGCCTAGTAAACAAACATTATCTTAGCATCTTTTATTGAGGATTTGAAGGCACTAGCCATTGGTGAATTTTTTAATTTGCAAAATTTTCGGACATGCTTCAATAATAAAATTTATATGATGTTTGAGGAGAGAGGATTGTGACTGGTCTGACTTTATTTATGTACTTTGTGGCATTTTGATTTTCTCTATCGGCATCTTAGACAAAGACGTAGCAAGGAAACTGTTATACTAGGCAACTCTACTACTTAGCTAATGAAAATTGGTTGGTGTAAAAAAGCGGTTATGAAAAGCGTGTTCCAAGTTTCAAACGTTTTCTCCTATGGGTCATGCACTCTAGCACCACAGGGACCAAAATTTTGTATAAATACAAGAAAGACAACTAGTGATATGCCTCTTCTATCTTTTATACAGTAGGTGCAAAAATATTTGACATATAATTATGTCATGTACCATGTGATACATCACGAACAAAAACAAGTGTGTCAGTATGTTAGATAGATAGTAATACCTAATTTCCACTCTTAAGTTAATATGGTATCCAATGTGTTTCTAAGTACATGTATTGCTGTAATTCTTTATGATCTTATTCACTCTTTGTAAGCTTAGCTGCTTCCATTTGGAGAAAATAGTTTCATATATCTACTTCGGATCTATAAATTCACATTTAAAGTAGTGAAGCTGGTATCTAACACTTTGTATCTTTTAGGTGTTAGTGATGGTGAAGTTATTAATACATCCATGGATGGGGAAACCGAGTCTTTGGATGATAAGTCGACATCAAAATTTGTTGAGTTAGAGGAATCTTCTGGAGCTTCTAGTGAAGTGAGTGAACAGGAAGAGGAGACTGAAATTCAATCACTGAGAGTTGACAGGAAAGGTAATTTTAGTTTCATAACTATGCTCTTTTAAATTTATTGAATATGTGTAGTAACAATATTATGCCACTGTTACAGGTGTGTCCCGATCCCGAGGTAAAAAAGGCCATGTGAAAGATTTGAAGGGTGACTTCTCCGCAACCACCCAGAGAAATATCAGGTCAAAGAAACAGGTAGCTTCACTGTATTCCAGTGTTTGCTGGGCATAATTTACTTGAATTTCCTTTATATGTACGTGTGTTTTTGCCCATTGTTTTCACCAACGATGGCATTACTGGAATGTGATTTTTTCCCATTTGATAATGTCCATTACTGATAGCATCATTAGTGCCATACTTTCTTTGGGATGGTTATTTTTCTTCCATCTGAAATTTGTGGAGGAACAAATCATGAGGCCTGACTAATGGATGGTATGTCTAGAAAATGAGAAGTGCCTTGCATCCATGATTTCTTGTCTAATGGAACAAATCATTGTCTAATGGATGCAAGGCTTTTTTCGTGTAACACCTAGAACCCAGTTCCCTTTCCTTTTTTTTTTTGTTAGCTACAGTTTCTAAATCAAGTTAAATGAAATGTTCAACAATTATCAATGATTTTGCAGGTAGAAGAATGAAATTATTGAGCTCAACATATTTCTGTCATTTTTGGATGGGAGGAAGCCAGAAGTTCTTTCTGTACTTTTATGCAACGGTGTTTGCAACATCAAATAATATACACTTAGCATGGATGAAATGGTATCACTGCCTTTCGTGATATATTTGGACTTGCCTCCTTATCTTTTGATAACAACATTGAGTTCTAATCTTCTATAAATCATCGTGCACTATAGTTTTTGCTTGGTTAAATACATCTGTTACTTTTCTGAAATGCATTGAAACTGCAGGCACCGGATAGTCTTGTATCTGGACCGTGCAATCCAGTACTGGTGGGTATAGCTTCTATCTTTTTATGTTAAAATTTCATATCTTAGGACGACTAAGAAAAAAATTCAAAAATTTAAAAATCGATTTGAAATCTCAAATCATAATATTTGATTTGAATTAATTTTTTTTATTTGGTTTAATTTGAATAAAATATTAAATATTTAACCTTAGATTGAATCGATTTTAGAATCATAAAATGAAAAAACTAAAAATATTTGAATTGAATTGAATTATTTTATATTTAAATATATTAAAAGCAATAGAAAATGATAACAAAAAAAATATTTTTCAAAAATTGATGAATTAAATGGATAAAATTTTATTCAAATCTATTTGATTTAAAAAAAAATCAATTTGAATTTGGATTGATTTTTAAAAATTAAAAATGATATGTATTAATTGAAATAATTAAATCAAATAAATTTAAAATATTATGTGTTAATTGAAATAATCAAATCAAATCAATTCAAATTTATTATCAACTTTATATCTTAGGATTCTAAAATAGAAACATATCAAAGTTTAGAAAACATTTTGTTGATTTTTTAAATTATCATTAATTAATTATGTTACAATAATTATAGAAATTATGCTTCCGTGGACATTACAACTTAAAACGTTCATTAAAATTTCTCAATTGGGGATATCATTTTGGCCAAATCAAAAAGCCTAGGTGCCAGCATTTCTGTGGCCAACGGGAGCAACGAAACCAGCTTTAATTGGAGCAAAAGATCGTCCAGACCCACACTGCAAGAATGAGATCACAAGTTTTTAGGACAACAGCTGGCAGATGACACGAACAAAAAAAAAAAAGAGTTAAAGACAACTTAATTAGAATAAATGAGCGACCCCTCCTCCCTCCCTTTTTTTTTTTTTTTTTTTTTTTTTTACTTCTCTTTCACAATGAAACTCCCTTACAATTCCAATTCTAACCAACATTTAGAAAGTCTACAAAGGAGGCTTCAGAACTTTCATTTTCTCATTCACAATACAATATGGCAATGTCGGCAGTTGTTAGAACATCATAAGCCTCCTTTGGAGAAAGACGTGGCAGAAAAATATTAGAAAACCCATTAAAATTTTTCTCAAAAAACAAATTTATTTGATGTCAATAAGCCCACCAGAAAACTCTAATCAATGCACAAGACAGTCTTCGAAGAGGTTTCAGAACAAATTCATTTCTCTCTCACAAGACAGTCAGACAATGTTGGCAGTTCACAGAACATCATCACCCTCCATAGTGGAAAAACTTGCAGCAATGCAACTGCTAGAGACCCACAATAATTTTTTTTAAAAATGTTCACAAGCCTAAAAGCTGGACTACAGAAAAGACCAAGCTGGTTCCCTATTACATAAGAATGGCAATCAAATCAATTTAACTTGAAAATAAACTGAATATTTAGGATAAGACCTAATAATATTCACCTTCACAAGTTTTATGTGATGACTGGCCACTCTAGGCCTCAGATTTGTTATTTTTACTGTCATCCGAGTGAAAATCTGACAATATAGGCAATTCTTAGGCCTTCTAAAAGCACAGATTCATTACTAATTACATCACTCAAACCAAGGCTATATACAGACCATCTTGAATGTTTAATACCATGAGAAGATGAATTTGGGTTGTCCACCCTACCAAATAGGCATGACCACCCAGTTAATAAAAAATTATAAGAACTAGAGGTAATAACATAATGAGATAAAAAAGTTCTATATATGCATAAGCCCCCAAGGCAAATAATAGCACTCATCTGAGAAGAAGGATGAAAGGGGTTGAAGAAGAATGTGAGCATTGCTACACCTTCTCACATCTGAGAAAGAGAAGACGATTCTCCTTTGAGAGAGTTGTAACTTGACTTTTGCATCCAAGGCAAATAACATACTCATCTGAGAAGAGGAAACCAAATTTTACGAAGGAAGTCAATCAAAATATTCCCAGCTTCAAGTTTACATTTGCTATCATCTCAATATAAGTTAGCATGACATAAAAATGGTACTTACTGATGTAATGCCTAAGGATCCCTTCAAAATTTTTTGGCTCAAACCTGCCCTTCACAACCAACCTTTGCTGCCCATCAGGTGATACATTTGTCCCCAACTCAGCAAGCAAGAAGTTCATAACATGCTCTGATTGTTGATGCATCCTAAAAGATTTTCCCAGGCAAAAAGTTGTTAGAGAGGATGTGGTGTTTGTTATGAAACTTAGTCAACCAACTTTGCAAAATAGAACACTATTAAATGGTAAACTCAACTACAAACCCCAAATCAGATTAACTCCTAAGTGAGACTGTTGGAATGAGGACCAAGGAAGTAAGTCATAAATATGAAGCAAGACCAACAAGCAAGCACTATATTTTTATAGAATAAATAACAAAAATCCAGAATCCAAAATTTGCCCCTAAAAGAGATATTCGATCCTCAACCATCCCAAATAGCACAAATACCTTATACATAGCTGAACAGTGTACAGAATACGGGCAAAAGAACAGTAACATATGTCTTGCATAGATCCGTGAAATTCACAAATACAGTTTTCGTGGTGCCTTCACAAAGAACTTATGGAGGCCTCATAACAGTTCTAAGCCTATCTCCGGCAAGTTCGGGGCTGTTCTCCCGGAGAATGTTAAACACCAGACCAACAAGCTGCATGCATCACATTAAGTGAAGGTTAAACAATTTATCAACGGTATAACTGAAAGAATAGCATATAAACTCAATAATTTTCAAGTATGCTGAGAAAAGTGAATAAAATTATGAAAGACACAAAGACAGCTATTTAATCAGTAGCCTTAGAGAAGCATAAAAACATACTACAAAATGGATTATTGCGAATGGTGAAATTCTTAAAACCTTATAGGAAATTTAAGATTCCATCAAGTACAGTTCATAGGCTCATTATCATGACAAGTTTATCAATATCCAATCAATCATATAAATAAGATGAAGCTTGCAATATCAACAACACACTGAGCTACAAACTATACCTCATCATAATCATAATCACGATTACTTCCTTCCCAAGGATAACAATGTTGCAAGACACTCCCGTTACCGTCTTCATACCCATGGCCATCAATATGATCTAGATAAGTAGTAAAAAAAATATAAAAATATTAATTACAGATTTAATGAAAGAAAATTCTAACCATAAAAAACATCTGTGCATATCCCCAATCTCCTCATTGAATGTACTGCTCTCTCCCTACAAGATCATAGTAAGCACCATCAGATTAGTTGATGGAGAAGAAACCATATGTACACTTACTTGTTTCAGATTGCTAAAGTCAAGCCCATCAGAAACTGTCAACACAATCATCTGCAGGGACCTGTATCACAACCACTTTCTTCTTCTTCTTATTAGGATCGAATGGCGTAAGCTGAAGCAAGGCATTCATTAATTAAAACAACCTCTAAAACAGGCCATCAGACAAAATTTTAAAATTGAAATAAAGATCAAGCTGTTATGTGAAGAAATCATAAATTTCTTCAAAGAAAATTAATAGAAAAAGTTTATGAACAAAGGGATAGAAAATAGATTTTTAAAAAAAAAAAAAAAAAAAAAACGTAGAAGCTAATGAAGCAGGGAAATTGGCCGCATCCCTGAGTAGATAACAGAGATGGGTAGGCCACAATAATGTAACAAAGGTCCGTTGCCTTTCCTTTTTGGTATACCAATGCGAGCTTAAAATCAGATAACAAAACAAAGGATTGACTTAGAAGATAAGCGAAACGATCGGTGAGAAAGAGCGCTAGCTGGCGTTTGGAAGAGATAAAACTTTATGTCCTTTTTTGGTGTGATGAGACTAGATCAAAGTCACTTTCCATTCTCTCGTTTAGCTTAACAATTAAAGACGTTTGAAGCGATATTAAAAAATTAAGTTGGAATGAAAATTTTTTTTGTATTTATATTAAGATCTTTTTTATGTAACAAAAAAAAATATTTTTTATTATATAATTTAATATTACATGTATTTAAATCAAACGTAAATTTAAAATTTTGATCATTACATATAAAATTAAAAATCGTAAAATTTTTTTTAATTAAATATGATTAATTACTTAAATAAATTTATCATTTTTAAAAATATCATAAATTTAATCATAGACTTTTAGGAAAAAAATTATAGTATACGAAACAAAACTAATTTTGATAATATGATTATGTGTGAAAAAAAATATTAATATTTTATAACATTTATCATAAAAGGGTATCAATTAATTATATATTATCTTAAAATTGATCTTAATTAAATTATCTTTCTATTCTTAATTGGTTATTAAATATTTTAATTTTTGAAATAAATTTTAAGTTAAATTTGAATTTTTTATGAAAAATTAGATAAAATTTCCTTTATCAGAAGATCTCAAAAAAAAAAAAAAAAAAAACCCTCTTAATTAACATGATTGGTACTTGAAAATTTTCAAAGTGATTATCATTTGTATTTCCCTCTTAATTTTATAATTGAAAGAATTATTTGTTATAATTAATTTTATGAATTAATTATTAAATTTATTATTAAAAGTAAATAAAAATTCATTTTATTGAAAAAGTTCCCTAAAAAAACCTTTTGACATGCTTGATAAAATTATTTTGAAAAAAATTCATCACATAAAAATTCTCAAACGATCACCATTTGTATTCTTCTCTTAATTTCATCATAAAAAGAATTTTTACTTTTATAAATAAGATTTATGTACTTGGAAAAGGGAAAGATGTAGATTTTTATTTAATTAGATGGATCAGCAGAGACTTGTTTTGAAACTTGCTTCTCAAATGTAGCCAATAATCCTCTTTTCGTTTATAGGTTTGAATATGTCATGTTTACGACCTCATGACTCATTTTGAATACATTTTACATGCATACAAGGCTCATCAGGAAAAGGAAAAAAGAAGAGACACAACGTGGCAAGGTTTTGTAACATAAATCATGACATAGCACTCATGATGTCTCAAATTCTGTTTTTTTTTTTTTTTTTTTTGACTTTTTTAAAAAATAAAAGGAAATATAAAAAGAAATTAACTAATAACAAACAAGAAATTAAAAAACAAAACAATTAAAGACTCTAAATTTTAGTGGGCTCCACCCAATTTGAGATATAGTCTCAATTAGCATTTCAATTTGGGTTTCAAGGCCCAATCAAAAAAATGGATTTCATAAAAAAAAAAATTTTAATTTCATTTGACAAAATTTGACATCGAAATATTGAATTCAATAATAAATTAAAATTAAAATAAATTCCAGTAACAATCTAAATTTATAAGAAATTGAGTTAATTACATAATTGAATAAGGTTAAATATAAAAATAGCTCATGTATTATATATTTTTATTAGTTTGATATCTAAGTAAATAAAATTACTAATTTAATATTATAGCTTTCATTTCATCATTTATTTTAGCACTGTTAATCAATTTATCAATGTGGCTTGAACATTTAATAAGATGCTAACATGTATTAAAAATTTTAATTCATGTCATAACATCAATTGCCACATTAGCATTAAATGAAAATTTCAAAATTTTACGATAAGAATTAAATCATTTTTTAAGACAGTGATTTTATCACCCAGTGATTTAAGATCACTGTCAAATAGAATTTCTAAGTTACTACAAAATAAGATGACGTAATTATTGAGTGCAAATCATCATGGTTTTTAAACGAATCACCACATACCAAATATTCTTTTATTGATTCTATGTGACAGTAATCTAAATCATCGAAAGTGATTAAAAAGGTGATATAATTCCTATGTAAAATGATAGAAAGCTTTTAGCATTGAAATGAAGTAATATGCAAAATTAAAAATAGCCAATATTATTCATTTAATATGTGAATTAAAATTTTACTTTTTCTGGAAATTTATAGTAATTATTTTATATTATAAATTTTTATATTTTCAAACTAATTTTCATTTTAACAAGTTCAAAATAATTTATGTTTCTTTTTTTTTTACTTTTTTAATGTTTTATATGCTTAAATATAATTGCTTTTAATAGATTAGTTTTTATTTTTTTAATTCAATTTTTTAACATAACTTGTATTATAAAAACTAATTTATCTATCAATAAAAATATTTTTAATTAAATAATATAATTATATTTTATACAAATTATTGCTAATATTTTATAAATTATTATTTTTAAATACTATTGAAATCATTAAATTGGATAACTATTATAATATACATTGTTCTTTTGGTATTTTATACAAAATAATATTTGATTTTTAGTAATGTCAAACATAATGATTTTTAATTTTTAAGGATTAATGATTGTAACCAAAATAAAGTGATTTTCAAATAATGAGTGATAAGATTACTTTAATAATAAGATCACCTAGGTAATTAAATTATTATAGTGACTTTGAAAATGATATCAAACGTTACCTTAAGAAATTGATAAAAAATTAAAAAATAAAATATATGAATTAATAAAATAAAATAATATTTTATTTTTCTTTGAAAATAGAGAGAGAATTCAATTTTAAAATTTACTCTTTTTTTATTATAAAAATTTATGTGTTTTTGAAAAAACTATATGATAGTTTTTATTATAAAACTATAATTATAATTATGTGATTTATATTAAATTTATACGTTATCGTTAATCGCATCATAACACTTCATTAACGAATAAATTACAAAATTTTTAAAGTCCTTAAGAATAAATCTACATAAATTTTAAATACTTAAATTTACAAAAATAAATATTTATTGTTAAAGACTTCAAAATTATTTAATCTATTCATTAATAAATTGTCCGAATGTGATTAAGTGGCAATGTATAGATTCAACACACACTAATAGTGCATCAAAACTATATGCATAATTTTTTTTTCTTTTCCCCCACATGATGGAGTGCTCTATAATTTAGTGTTTGTAATGATCCTCAACTAAAATAAACAAAACCCTAAATTTTTAATGATATTTTACTACACATCATGCTGTATGTTATTAGGAATTGAAATCTTGTAAAGAGAATTTTTTTTTTTGGGGGCTAAATCTCAATTTATGATTTATTTTTGGAATGATTTTCAATTAAGGAGCAAATGTATAATGTTCAAATCATGACCAAGTATTTTTTAATCTAACAAATAAGTATATTTTTTACTAAAACAAATTATTGAGCTACATGCATCATTAAATTGACTAGGACGGCACATGTCTACTTGAAAGCCATAAAGTAAGCAATTGAATGCCCCACGTCGGCTATCCGAATACCCGCACTCTTTTTGAGGAAAGAACCTATAGCAGTCGGCTGCTTGCTCTAGACACGTGAACACAACGATGTAACATAAAATGTACATGTGGACCCAACAATGTAGACTTGGCCAAAAAAAGTGCTAAAAAAAAAAAAAAAAAGAAAAGAAAATTTCCAAAAGTATGATCTAACAAAAACTTTATTGATTGATACCACGGAAAAATAATTATTAGTAAAAAAAATAATATATAAGATTAGTAAAAAATAAAAATTACTTTTGTGGCTTTAATGTTGAATGAGTGCTAGCTTAAGATTACAAGTGATTATTGTATGTATCTATAAATAAAATTTGTAAAATTATCCTATAAAATATGTACATTGGAGATCATAAATGCAATTTTATTTTTTTAATTTTATGTCTGGATATTTTCGTTTCAATAATTATTTTGTATCATGATATGAAATAATAAATATTTTCATTGTTCTTATATTTTTAACAAATATAATAAATTATTATTAATAAAAGAAATTGTGTATATGTAAAATTAAAAAAAAAAAAGAAATGTGTACATTTATATGCAAATTAATGAAAAAGAAATTAAAATCACTTTTTAAAATTTCATATAAATATAAACATTTCCTTTTTATATTAATTTTACATATAGATATTTCATTTTCACTAATTTTTTTGTCATAGTATCAAGTAATTAATCTTTTTTTTTAATTTTCATATAAATTACTCTTTCTTTTTTATAATTTTTATATAAACATTTCTTTTATATTAATAAATAATAATTTTACATATAGATATTTATTTTTCACTAATTATTTTTATAATAATATCAAATAATTAATCATTTTATTAATTTTCATATAAATATAGACTTTTTTAATTAATTTTATATATTGCTATTTTCTTGCTAATAAATTTTGTCATGGTATCATTCAATAAAAATTATTTGTTAGACTGCCTTTCTTAAAAAAATTTTTATACTTTTTTGTTATGTGTACATTATTGTGTACCTATGTATATTTTTTTGTCATATCATTGAGTCCACACGTCTTAGAAGGGTTTAATGGTGAAAAATAAAAATTGAAAGGCTTATTTAGATTTAAAATAGTATTAGAGTTTAGTTACAATTTTCTAATATTTTAAATTTTTTTTTATTTTAGCCTTTTATTAGTGTATCATAAGTAATGATTAATTTGTTTTATTTGATTATTTTATTTTTCATAAATGCATTTGAGTCCTTATAAAATGCAACCCATCCATGATCCTAAAATGTAAAATGCGGCTATGGTTTAAATCCTTTATTTTGTAGGGGGAGAAAGAAATGTTAGTTGTCGCTTGGGAGTTAGGTAACTTAGATGAACAGAAGGTTCAAAATTCAACCATGAAAAGCTGGCGGCCGTTAAACACCAATTAAAGTAAACGCAGAACATATCAAGACATGTTAGTTGTATCTGATTTCGTGCCTGAGTCAGGCCTTTAGCTATACCTAACCCCAAACATATGGGAGCCCTGCCCACCACCTACCGCTGCCTATTTATTTTTGCCCGCCAAAAACTACCTCCTTAACTAACTACTCACTCCACTTTTATCCCTGTGTGTCTGAATTCAAGTTGTGGACAATGCAAGGGGGACAAATGGTGGCTGAAGGCCCTCTCAGGCTCTCCTCTGTTTTAACTTCTTCTAAATTGGTATGCAACTAACCAGTGTTTCTCTTTCATGAACAAATTATTTGAGTAGTCATTATATGCTTGTCTTGGCATTCCCATGCTTCTATAGCTAACTGTCTTGGATAGAGTTAGGGATTCGAATCTATACGTTTTCATGGAATGTGATGAAGGAGAATACAATAGCTGTTCCGCGGAAATAGAATGGAAAAATTTATAAAAATTAAACCAGAAATGAGTGTTAGAATTATGAAATTTATATAAAAGTTGAAGTGATACATGGAGTTAAGTTGAAGTATGAAGTTTATTTGTGTGACATTGCAGAGCTTTTTGCCATCACTGACAAAAATAGTAGGCACGCTTGGACCCAAGTCACGTTCTGTTGAGGTAATTGAAGCATGCCTAAAGGCCGGAATGTCAGGTAATCTTTTGTATGCCTTCATCAGTTCTGCATTTTGATTTCCTATGCATCTTCATATTTATCCTTCATGTCTAATTGTAGTCTTCATTTACAGTTGCACGGTTTGATTTTTCTGGGTTGGACAGTGACTATCACCAAGAAACTATTGAAAATTTAAGAATAGCTGTGAAAAGTGCAAGGAAGCTTTGTGCTGTAAGTAATTAATTATAAAATTAGTTCAGTAATATCCCTCTCATGCTTTATTGCTAATGAAATCTCATATTATCTGATTTGATTTAAGGAAAATTATCTCATCCACCGCCGGTGGAATTTTTTTTAGAGTATATTAAAAAAACTAATTAAAAATGAAATTGAATGTGTGCTTGTCTCTTAACCTCACACATGGAGTTTAAAAACTCATGTTTTCCGTAATTTTCAGGTTATGCTAGACACTGTGGGTCCAGAACTTAAAGTTTACAACAAGACTGCTAATCCGATCGAGCTTAAGGCTGATGACGTTGTGACCATCACGCCAGATGCTACAAAAGAACCATCAGCAGAAGTCTTACCCATTAGTTATTCTGGACTTGCTGGGGTATGTTATACATTTTTATGTCATATAGTTTTACTCAACAACTAAAGAACTAAAGAAAATAATAGGGGTTCAGTAAAATGAAAAGGAAAAAAACAAAGGATAGGAATAAAAATTGTGCTATGGAGGTCATGGATTTCATATTGTTATTTACATGTGGCTTTCTATGTGAGGAATTTATTGATTTAAGTTTATCACCCTGATTTTCACTCTTTTCAGCAGAAAAGTAAGCATCATATCCACTAAATGTTCTGATCTATTTCTGGTTTTATTCCTTTGTTTCTTTTATAACCTTTCAGAATATACTTTGTTATGCTCTTTTTCTTTTCGCTCTTTGTACCTCTGATTTTTCGGATGCATTCTCATGTGAAAAGCGTAGTGGAAATGCAATGGCTACTATGTTATTTTCTTGCAGACAGTAGTTACTGGCTTGATGCTGACATTAGGTAAATGAACCATTACTTTTTTACATTCAATAAATTGTACTCGGTTTCTTTTTCATGTGAACTGCAGACAGTGAAGAAGGGTGATACTATTTTTCTTGGGCAGTATCTCTTCACAGGAAGTGAAACTACATCAGTCTGGCTTGAGGTACAAATTGTCATTGACTGAGTATTGCTTCATTAAAGAATTTTTTAGGTCAGTAGCTAATATTAGTGTGCTGATTCTGTTCTTTAATTTGCCAGGTCTTGGAGACGAAGGATCGGGATGTTATTTGTCTTGTGAAAAACACTGCTACTCTTGCAGGGTTAATATTCACCATGCATGTTTCCCAGGTTCACATCGACTTACCAACTTTAAATGAGAATGACAAACAGGTAATTCTTGATTATATGCTTGTCAACTTCTTTCAATGTACTTGTAAACAGACTTAATAGTCGGAGCATGTTTGAAATGTTAAATCCTCAACTTGTTAGCTAAATTGGCCTTTTGCTGTTTTCTCCAATTACTCTGAATGAAAGTTTAATGCTCAATGAGTGCAATGTAGGTCTCAGAATATGGTTGATGCTTTATTATGAGTTCTAACTGCTTTCAAGTTGAAGATGATTGGCATCAATTAAAAATATGTGTCCTCTGTGTTCACTGGGATAGGTCATTTCAACTTGGGGAAGACGCAACAATGTTGATTTTATATCCCTTTCTTATACAAGGCATGCCGAAGATGTGCGAGAGGTATGTTTTATTTATCTTTCTTTTTCCTTTAAGAGTTCTTGTCTAAAGAAAATCTGATGAATTTGTTCTTATAATCAAGAAGATGCTTCTATTCTACATGGTTGCTTGTCTAGATCCTTTGCCAGCCAAAGGTGTTGAGCATATAAATAACAGCAACTTTTCAATGTTATCTTCAAAGTTTTGAATGTTGACTGGATGCATACACTGCTGATGACACATGCATGTTTATTCATTCTGCAGCTTAGAGCTTTCCTTAGAACACAGAATCTTCATGAAACTCAAATATTTGCCAAAATTGAAACCGTAGAGGTAAGATTATTTATTCAATTCATAGAATTACTTTTGTGGGTCTCTCAACCTTTGAAAATTGTTTCCTTTATCATTACCTTTTGTGTATCTTTGATGTTCAACTGATCACACCATGATGGTTTTTTTTTAAATTATAATGCAAGGGTTTAAAGCATTTTGATGACATCCTTCATGAAGCTGATGGTATTATCCTTTCTCGTGGGAATTTAGGCATCGACCTTCCACCGGAAAAGGTAATATTTCTAGAAATTCTGCATTAGTATGATTTTAATGTAATGTAGGTCATTCACTGATGATTATTCCTGTTTTACTGACCAGATTAATTAGCAAATTGCAATGGATGGCTAGAAATTTTGTGATTGCCACCTTTCCTACCATAACCTTTTCTTTCTATTGTAGGTTTTCTTGTTTCAGAAATCTGCTGTACATAGGTGCAACATGGTAGGAAAACCTGCTATCATTACTCGAGTTGTCGATAGTATGACCGAAAATCTAAGGCCAACACGTGCAGAAGCCACTGATGTTGCCAATGCTGTTCTTGATGGTTTGTGAATTGATTTATGAGAAAATAAATCATCAGCTCAATTTGGTCCCTTATATTAAAATTTTTCCATTCCTTTTGTTTAAAATTAGGTACTGATGGTATCCTATTGGGCGCTGAGACTTTACGCGGCCTGTATCCCATTGAAGCTGTGACAACTGTGGGGAGAATTTGCGCTGAAGTAAGTGTGTCTAATATATATATATCCCTATGTGTTTACCATGCGCTGCTCTATAAACTTTTTGGTGGCAACATGAATATTTTCTTCCTTTCAATGATAACCAACTTTTTAAGAGAATTATCAAATAATTATTAACATATAAAATCACATAATTAATTTATCCATAATTGCACTCAGCACGAAAATGAGGTACGATTTGAAGAATTACATATGATCCTTAAGCTTGAATGGTTTTAAGAAACTGAATAAAATCAAGATTTCCACTAAAATCATATTGAGAACGATTCAGTTCATGTGCATCATGCAATGATCAATGTTTTATTCTGATATGTGCAGGCTGAAAGGGTATATAATCACTCCCTTCATTTCAAGAGAATTGTCAAGCATGTTGGAGAACCCATGTCTCATGCAGAATCTGTCGCTTCATCAGCGGTATCTTAATTTTTTCCAGTCCTTTAGTACCAAAAGCTGTGTTCTTGAATTTTAAACCAAAGGATTCAATACAAATTCTTCTGTAATTGCAGGTACGAGCTGCGATTAAGGTCAAGGCTGCAATTATTGTTGTGTTCACATCATCAGGTGGAGCAGCAAGGTATATATAGACATATCCCTGAAGATGACCAATGGAAATCTAAGGTTACTTGCTGAGTTTCCAACTTGGTATTTGACAGGCTGATTGCAAAATATAAGCCACCGATGCCTGTGTTAGCAATTGTCGTTCCACGCCTCAAAACAAATTCACTTAAGTGGACTTTCACCGGTTCATCACAGGTACTTTCAACTTCCTTCCATAAATCTTCTGAGCAATATTAATTATCTAAAATATTCTTATTCAAGAGTTATAATCCTCAAGTGAGCATAAACGTCTTGCTTTTCAGGCTAGGCAGTTGCTTGGTGTTAGAGGAGTCTACCCTCTTTTGACCACTCCTGAGATGGTAAGCGTTCTGTTAGTATTAGAGCACATTGCAGCTTAGAAGGTCATTCGTACGAGGAAACACTTAGATCTACATTATATAAAACATTGATAATTCATAATTTGTATCATATTTTATACAAAAATTATGTGTTATAATTCATAGATACAAATATATAAAATATGTATTTTTTGTTTTTATTAAATTCATATATAATTTTTATTAAAATTTTAAATAATATTATTTTCATATCTTTTTTTATATTATTTTTATATTATATCATTGTATTGTGTTTTGAATTATCAAATTTAAGAACACGTTCCTCTTCTTTCTTCCAAAACGTGGGGAATACTATTTGTGTGGATTAACTCTAGCGTTCATCTTTTTTTTTTTTTCTTCCCTTTGTGTATACAGGCTACTTCAGGCGAATTAGGGTTGAAACTCGCCCTGGATCACGGTAAATCTGTAGGATTGCTCAAGCCTAATGATCAAGCTGTAGTCTTCCAAAAGATTGGTGACTCGTCGGTGGTCAAGATTGTTCTGCTTGAAGGCTAGGTTCTCTCCACAAATATTTTGAACCTATAGTTTCAGACAGTATCACCCACGAAAAAATTAAACATTTGTTCCCCAATTGCTTTAGATATCTCTTTTATTGCATAAGACAATAATCATTTTCCTTCCCATCAAGAAATATTATTTCTTGTCAGTTTACTTTGTTACGTTCCCCCCCCCCCCCCCCCCCCCCTTTTTTTTTTCATTAATGAAAAGGAAAGGAGAATGACAGATATAAGGGATCACCTTAATCACAGCAATTTTTACCAAGTCTCAAAAGCCACAACCCAATCCATTGGAAAATTTTGTTACCGTGCATCCTCTTCCATTAAGGTTACCTGCAAAATACTTGCACCTCTACATCTTATTTTCCAGCTTTACCTAATCTTCCCAACCATGTCTCTGAATGAAAGACAGTCACCTGTTGGCTACTTTGGAATCCATTATGTGTTTGAAAGCACTAGTTACCACAAGGTGAGTACAAAAAGCCTTTCAAAAAATGATTCAAAAATAAATTCCAATGCCAACAGAAAATCTGGTGCAATTTAAGCGAGCTTCAACAGAGCTCAATTTGTATTTTTTTAAGCAATCAAACTACAATAATAGTTTTCTTTTTCCAAGCCAGGGTACAAAAGAAACAAGAAGAACCTAGGTAGGTATCCTTCCCCTTTTGGGATCATTTCTATTCTTTTGCTACAACAATAGTCAAGAGGCAAACACAAAAAGGCAAATACTATCTTCTTGAAGCTTAAAAGTTTCTTATCTTCCAAACAATCTCACACATCATTCCCAACCAAATATGTCACAACAATATCAAACATAAATGAAAAATCATTACCAATCTCATTAAGGTTATTTATACCGCATAGAATGCAGCAGTACCCATTCATGAACACAATTATAATTCATCCTCCTCAAAAGGATCTCGCTCAGGATAGTCACCAACCTGGGAATGACAGGAAAGCACCTATCTTAGTTTCAAATAAATAAAAGCAGTAGTATACATAAAGGGTTGGAAGACCCCAAATATTTACTAACTGGGCCCATTCTTGGACTTTGGATATGAAAAACAATTAAGCTATCTATTAAACATATATGCAAAATCTTTTCTTTTAAAAAATAAAAATAGAGAGTCGGATCAGCTGTTTGGATAGACTTGTTAGGTATTCAACAGAGAAGTCTAGCACGGTTATTTCAAATGTAAATAAAGAAGAGAACTCACTAGTTTGCCCTTGGGCTTAGCCACTTCATAGGTTGGCACTTGGCACAATGGAACTAGAATAGGTCTTGGATCTAAATCTTTCTAAGCAAAAAGAATTACTTACCCGGTTCCCTAGAGTATAATCTGCAAAGAATTAATGTCTACTGTGTTTATCCCATCTTTTAATCTGCCTATCACTTTTTCCATGACCCATCCACTACCATAAATCAATTAGCAGTCAGTATTAATTTTGCTTTCTATTTGTAATTATGCTACAAATAACAATCAGAAGAAAACAAAACAAAAAACAAATAATACTATTAAGGTTAATTAGTAGACATGTGGAAAATGAATTATAATGTAGTAAACTTGCTCTCTAAAAGTTTGTGCAATTCTATCATGGACTAACAAATTGGGACAACGGGAATAGAATATAAACTATATCTTCCAATTACCATAAATGAAAATCTTTGAAAGAGATGATATAGAAAGAGAGGATCTGGTCAAACCCTCAAAAACTGGCTACAAGGAAGAAATCAAATTCTTACCTGCAGTATGGTTTTTGTGATTCACTGAAGTACGCAGATTAATTCTCAAATCTACACTCTACCTCATAAAAAAATTCCTAGTGGGCAATTTGGCCTATCAAACTATTCTTCTAGGTAAATATGCATTGGGAGATCTTACAATAAACAGTTCATAGACATCTTTTTGAAACAGCAAAAGGCTTCATAATAGGATGTATCTACCTAATACATTTGAACTAGAAAAGGCCTCGGAGGAACCCCAAAATGCTTAGATCATTTAACATAGTTGCATACAAACCTTTACTTTGTCAGGCCTAACCATTGCACCACAAAGCTGAGGGCATTGAAAATATCGTGTTCCTTTCACCCTGCAGTATGATCAACAGATTATACAACAAATGAAAATGAGTAGTGCAAGGAAATGACTTGGAGAGAAGAATTAATTCCGCAATGTATGGTGCAAGCACGAAATGCAAAGTAAAGCCCAGGCAGCTGCCAACATGAATTTCAACATGACATAAAGCTACAATTCATAATGTTGGGGGAAACGGATGATGCTACACCAAGCACAGTACGGTCTTGCAAATGAGGCCCTGAATATAGATCCTTATACTCTGTTATGGGACTCTGATGAAAAATGTCAACTTAATCCAAAAGGTTCTCATTCATTTTGTTTGATTTTCCCACTTTGTTTGTCTATCATTAAACTCAAAGCATTAAAGTCATCTCCTTTTAATTAGATAAAAACGCCTCCAAACAAGATAAATTATTTAATGTGTATCCTCACTCCTAATAGGGTTTATTTAATGCATCTGTGTCAAAAAATCCTAACCACCTTCAACATGAATAAATTAAATTGCATTCTTTAAAAGACATATCATTGAACAAAAATATATATATCAATCCTTCTTGGAGTTTCTAACTTTCTATCACACAACAAAAAAGTATATATAACAAGAAAATAATGGAAAAACCATACGAAAAATGATGAGAGCAATAAGAAAATAAGAATACAGTTTACATACATGCCATCATGTTTTCCTAACGGTTCATCATACTGAACTCCAATCCAGAAGCCTGGCCCTAATGCTTCTGCTCGACCCACATATTTGACAACCCCTCTTTTCTCCCCTGGTTCAACTTCACATCTGTCTCCTACCTGATTTGATACAATGAAAAGAGAAGGAATGGCACATAAGTTGAAGCAAGCTGGCAAAACAACCCAAAAGACATTTGATATGTTGAGAAACAGGAGGGAGGAATCAAGGACATTCCTAACTACAGAAAAAAATGATGCAAAACAAATTCTAGAAGTAATATGTAAATAAAACATTTAATATAGTTGAATCTAAGACATCAAAACTATGTTTGCTTGTAGGTAAGCATTATCAAGCATGAAGTGGTGAATTTGTTGAGATTTTGGCCTTTTAAAATCCTTTTATGTTTCTAAAAGTACAACTAAACTTTTCTTGATTAAACAAGCACTGACTGTGAAAAGAGTTGAAAAATGTTCCCACGTTCAGCTGTAAATATTGTCAAGAGCTGTTACAGCAGATTTCTTGTCAACCAAATCACAATAAAAAAACTAACTACCAATGATTCTTACATAGTGCAGTTGACTTACCAGTAATTCCAAGAAGCATTTTTGCATACATTATTTGCAACATTTTTGGGATTTGTATATTATCAAAGAAATATTAGCAATCATGCAATACACACAGAACAGAAGGATTTATATAAGTTCATCCTCCCATAACTATAAATTTTCTAATTAGCCATTTCTTTGCCACAGTAACAAAGTACCCTATCAATTAGTCTAAGATCTTCATTAGCTTCCCTTGTGCATCAAGAAATGAAAAACCACATGTTTTAATGATTATTTACTAGGTACCAAAGTAACATTTCAAAAGGATAAAAAGAAAAGCACCAAGCAGAACACTAACTAATCTCTGATCCGTAAAGATGATGAAATTGGAAAAGTTCGCTACAATTGAATTTTATTAAGTTCTTTCATCAGTCAAGATGGTGGACAGACGTGGTATAGTTCCAGCCAGAACTATCATGTGTTCAAAGGGAATAAATCAATAAAACGCTAAGGTATTATCTTGCTCCCTTTTTCTTTATAAAAAAGAAAGCACATATTGAAATTGAACAATATTTTGTTTTCTTTAAAAGACTGGGATTCCAAAAAGCATTTTAATAATTCTGCAAAAAAGCCAAGTATCCTTGAAGAAGAGAAAAGAAAATATATAACCAACCTTGATATTTGCACAGAGGTCTTCCATGTAGTCATCTGACATCTGCAAATGAATTCAAAATAAGTATGATCAAGACAACAATAGCAGCAATTTGTGCATGATTACACTTAGTAATAATTTGGAATCAAATCCTAACAGCTCCAAATACCAGTAGTAATAATAATAATAATAATAATAATAATAATAATAATATAAAAGGTATCGTTGCTTGTGACTACTTGCAGTTGCATATAGCTTAAAGCTACAAATACATATACATATATATATGTACATATATGTATATCAAATAAGAGATACTTACTTTATTCCTAAATGCAGATGGATTTTGAGATGCCATTTTTTCCTTGAATTTCCTAAAAGTACCTGAAACAACAAACAAGATCAAACCAACACAACTACATGCTAAATTAACAGGAAAGAGAAAGCAGACATAACAATTTTCCACGTGAATAAACATTCTGACATGACCAGCTTTCACAGGTAACTAACCTACCGGAACGTTTATTGTATTCATCTTCAGAAATGGAGTACTTTTCGACTAATGAAGTATCTTCAAGCCATCCTCCAGAGGTTACTGATGAAGGATCAAGATCTATAACGTGAATTCGGAACCTTTTTTATAGTAAAACAATGGAATCAAAAGGCAATACAATGATAGCTAGCAATAAAAAATAAAAATAAAAGTGGAATTGGTAAAAGACTAACCCATCAAGTGGAGAATAGAAACCGAGAGGTGTTGAATCATCACTTAAATCACAAAGTTTATTTTTACAATCATCGTATAACTCTAACTGCATTGAATTTACTGAAGTCCCACATTTCTTCCATAGCTTCTCTTTCACCGCTTCCACGCTCATCTTTAAACCAAAGAAAATGTTCAACTTTTTTTTTTTAATTTTGCAAAAAAAAAAAAAAGCAACTTTAGGAATAATTAAAAAAAAAAAAAACCTGTTGAAAATGGAACCTGTAGAGAGAATCGAACATCGGTGTTGAAGCTTTTAAGATTGGAGTGAGTGACTCGGAGCAGCACTGAGTCATCGCCCTTAATTTGCAACCGCGACGCCATGAATCTGAAGATTCTTTTCTCGGTTTAGTTTTGAGGATTCAAATTTCAATTTTTATTATTTATTATGAAATGATGATGCTACACTACCGCTACAGGGCCATTCAGATGGATGGCATCCATCGGCTTGGAGCGGATTTTTCTCTTTTCAATATTAACACTTCCTTCCGGCTTGACTTTACACCAGAAATATTATTTTTTTTTCATATTCTATTCATATATTTATTTAATCCAAATCAAAATTAATTTAATAATTTAAATTTAATATAATATATATTTTTTATTTTGGTCTTTCATAATAGCTTGATTATATTTTACTATAATCATCAGTCTATCTCAACCTTCCTTATTTCATCCGGGCTTGGGATTGATAATATTGTAACATCGATTATTAATAGAAATAAATGATGTAAATTATTTAAAATTATGATCTAATATAATTTTTTTTGCCTTTTATATAATATATCTTAGAATTATGAGATATAAGACTTAATTTGTTATTATTATTGTATAATATTTTATATTTATAAAATATTATTTTTTATATAAATTACTATAAATACCTAATTTAGTTCAAGATATTTAAAATTTTTAGACTTGTTTGTTTACGGATAA
This sequence comes from Durio zibethinus, assembly GCF_002303985.1. The sequence goes on along the minus strand of NW_019168492.1, from coordinate 6,469,496 downwards.
GAATTGAGCTTAAAATTAAATTAGATTGATCTATTTAAGTCCAAGTCATGTTTTGACCACAACATTGTGGGACTTATTTTTGGGTTATAATGCTTTAGGTTGTTCAAAAGCTTAATTTATTTTATTTTATTTCACCTGTTTTTATTAAAAAAAAAAAAGGATAAAGACAAAAAAAGAGCAAAAACAAAAAAAATTCAAAAAAATGATGAGATAAGAAAAGTTTTGAAATTTGAGAAAATTTGGATTAAACTTATTTGAAATTGAAATCAGATTAATAGATGAGATGTAATTTTAAATTTTTAATATAATCTATATCAAGATTTAATCACTATATAAATCGAATGAGATCAACATCAAAGTCACAGAAAAAATAAAAAGCAATTGACAAGAAAAAGAATAAAAAATAGTTAGTGAAATTTTGGAGTAGAGAGTCAATCATTAAAAGATTGAAGTTTGATGGATATTTATGTTTTATTCAGAAGAGGGAAAGATGCCTGTTTTGGAGAAAAAGGGTGAAAAAATCAAACAAATCGGTTTCAAGCACTATTACAAATTTCTGCCAAAATAATACCAAATCCAATTAAGAGATATCGCTAACTTCTCTTCGAGACTAGGGCAAATTTCTCTTCATATTTTGGGGAGTTGAATAGTACAATTACATTACTTTCTACAAGGCTTTTGAAAAGGTTAGCCATTAGAAACAATTTGTATTTTAATTTGTAGCACTTAATTTTGTTCGAGTCGATTCGAGTTTATTCAATTTTTTGTGTTTGGTTTAAACATTTTTATTTGGGCTAGCTTAAGCTTTTAAATTGAATTGATTTCATTTAGGCTTGTTTCGAATTAATTATTTTTTTCATTTTACATAGACCAAAGTCAAGTCTAATTTAATTTAGGCCAATTGAAAATTAGGTCATATGGATTTAAAAGCCCAAAATCCAAAATCAAAAGTTAAAGCTCAAAATTTTAGGGCCCAATTCTCTGTAATTGCTTTAATTAAATGAAAAACTATTAAAAATGAAAAAAAATGAAATCGACAAATTTAAAGCTGACAATGTGTGGTCAACAACCATGGTACTAGAAGGCAACAAGCTGCCTACCTATGCCACAATAACAAGCCAAATTTGCAGTTTGCTGGGGGAGAAAAAATAGCAAAAAAAATCTCAAAGACCATTTAACCATCAAGCAAAAACTCTCAACATCCAACAAAAACCCTAACCCTTTCACCCATTTTTCATCACAAATACTAAAACCCAACACCATTGAAAACCACTTTCACCATACCAACCCCTGCACCCAAACCATCAACCCCTGAAGCATCCCCAAAACTTACTTAACCAAAATCGTTTCTACCTTCACTTCTTCCACCTAACACATGCATCTCAGCCGAAAATCGCTCATATAATAACCCTTATCACTTAACATTACACATTTATTTGCTTACTTCATCATCCATAGCAAAATCACCAGTTATAGACCCAAAAATCCTTTTTTTGTTCCTTCGAAAATGAGAAAAAAATAAATAAAAAAATCATAGTGCCCACCAAAGTGAAGAACCAAAGTCAAGCAAATAAAAAAAAATAAAGCAGTATAATTAAAAAAATATATTTTTCGTTAATTTTAAGAGAGGAAAGGCATAATTAATTTGGGAAAGAAAGTAATAAAAAGTGAAAGAAAAAGGTGTTACAAAAGTCAAAGGGGGCTAAAAAGGTGAAATCTGAAAATAGCTCATTAAGGAAAAAAAAGGCATAGCAAACCAAGTGGGTTGCACTTGGTGGACCCAACTCAAGCTTGTTCTATTAGAAACCCAGTCTAAGCACTTTGGTAGACCTAATTCTCAGTCTAAGCCTAGTCTGAGAATTGATCGAGGTTTTTTACCTCGATCCATTATGCCTGTTTAGGAAATTAGCAAGAAAAGATACTAATTACAGAACTTGCTCCTTCTAATAGAAAAATAAAATCCATTGAATTTTTTGCCTTAAAAAATAACCTTTATTTTAAAAATAGTGAAAAAAGTAGTTCTAGTAGCAATTTAGTTTTACTATCATCCTCTTTCATACCTTAATTCTCAAATAAAGATAATGAAGATATTGAAAGTATTGAAAATGAACCATCATTTAGTTTTCAAAAACATTATTTTCAATTTCAACCACAATCTATAGGAACAAAAAATATAAATATTCATATCTTTTTAGGAGATATAAGTAGTCAAATCAAGATAATTTGGTTTACAACTTCGTAAACTCTGTTTTAAATTCAATTTCTTCTAGAAATACTAAAAAAGATAATATTCAAAGTTTGGTTATCATCAACCAATATAAAATTGGTAATGATGAAGTTATTATATTTTCAAAAAATCAACCAAAAAGGTATTACAATTATATAGAAGTAGAATTTAAATTTAAATAGTATAAACCATACTCTTTAAATGTTTTAGTAGATACTAGAGCAACTTTATATAGTTGTAGAAGTAATGCTTTACCTTTAGAAAAATAAAAGCCAATGAAGCATCCTATAGCAGTAATAGGAATTGATGGAAAAGAAACTATAATAGGATATAAAGCAAAAAATGTTTCTATTTATTTTATGAATGAAAAATTCATAATTTTAAAAATTTTATGTTTTCCTTTTATGCATGGCAAAATGTTATTAGAAAATAATTTTATAAATAATTATTTACCTTTTTTGTTTAGTTCCAATAAAATTGTATTTATTGTTGATAAAGAATCTATAAACCATTAGTAAAAATTCATAAACATATATGTGACCTTAAATTTTTACTTGCTGAAACTAAGCAAATTGAAATTAAATCAATCATTATTGAAACATACTGGTTATAAAAAATCTTAAAAAAAAAAAAACCTTTAGTGAAGAACCATTAAAATTATTGTCTAGAAGTCTTTAATTTTGTAGTTTAAAAATTCTTGATTGAAAGAAAATAATTAAAGTAAAACCAATTATCTATACCAAATAAGATATAGATGAATTTGATATACAAATCAATAAGCTTTTACAAAAACAATTTATAAAACCCACTATTAGTCCACATTCAAGCCTTGCATTTATGGTAAGAAATCATACTGAGAGAAAAAAGATAAAGCCCAAATAGTAATAAACTATAAAAGGCTCAACTTCATAAATATATTTGTCTATAAAGACTTCATAATCATAGCCAACCTAACAATAGACCAGACAATATGCTAAAAAGGTGGATATGTATATCTAACTTATAAATATAGGAGATCTAACTCATAAATATTGTCTACCTAATCTCATAATTATGTCATAAATAGATAATGACAAAATTGGTTAGTTTATATAAGGGATACCATGTATCAGAGAGGGTGTCGATCTTTCATCCGATTTTTTCCTTTTCCAAATTCATTGTATCTTCTTCTTCTTACCTTTATATTCTTCTCTTGTAATCAGTATCAGAGCCTTGTCTAAGATCAAAAGAACCTTATATATTTCTAGTTTGTATAATCAAAGTTGATATGTATATATATATATATATATATATTCTAGTTGAGGTCTCCAATTTACAGCTATCCTTATAAGTATTTCTTTATTGTTTCAACGTTTAATTTTTAGCTTTGTGTTCTAAAACCTATATATATATTTATTATCTCTGTGCTAGTGTTGTGACTTTGTTGTTGCCTTTTAATCTAACTTTGGAATCTTGTTATGGTATACAAACAGATTTAAATACCAAAAACATGGAGCAAAAAATTAAAAATTGTGTTTATTTAAAAAAACTTCATAATCATAGTCTGCATGTGGATCCTGAATTAAAAAATTATATATTGGCAATCAATCATAGTATTAATGGTTAAGTTGATTTATCTACTACTTTTTTAAAAAAAATTATTTAATAGAGTTAGATATATTATAATAAAAAATAGATAATTTAGGACAAATTACTAGTTTATATTTAAACTGAAAATCTAAATAGTTATTAGTAAATATTAATCAAAAATTAAAATTATTATAAGTAAATAAAAGTCACACAAATAACTTTGGACTATTATATTATGGTAATGCTATTCTTACGCTTAAAGATGATAAACCATTATCTTCCCAACCAACTAAGTTTTCAAAAGTCGAGCAATTAGATTTGAATTCTTATAAAAGCCTTATAGAACATTTTAAATATAAAATACAAAAAATAACAATTCTTAAAGAAAGGATCGATTATTTAAATATAATAAAAGAACTATACGAAACACATTTAGAACTTTTTAAAAAAAATTTAACTATCATTATATGCTTAATTATGATACTACTGATGAGAGCAACTCAGATGAAGAAGATAAAGACAAAGATAATATTTTAACTAGTAATCCAATAGTAAAAGAAAAAGAAACGAATAGTTTCAAATCTTCGTCTTATGAAAAAGTAGAAGAAGAAATTGATACTCAATCCACACCTATGGACCTCGATCAACAAACAGTTGATAAGGGAAAAGGAAAAGTATGAGAAATTTCTAACCAGGAAATGGATGATCAAAATAAGTTTGAAAATAAAATCGAGGATGATATTTTTAAAGATGAAATAAAACAACAAGAACATCTTCTGGGGTTATTATAAAAGTTGTATCGCAATCTAGCTATATTGAATCTTTAAATGAAAGAAATGTAGCTTAGACTGGTGCATATTTAGATTTTTCAAAAATTTCCCTAAATAGTTATGGAAAAACCATAGAAGATTGGGCAAAATCCATGACTATTGTAGTAAACAACTACAAAGACACTTGTTCTAAAGAAAATTTTTTAAATTATTTTTGTGAAACATTTTAAGGAGATGTTTTGCAATTTTTACGCAAATAGAAAAATTCAAAGGTAGGAAAAGCTCAAAAAGGAACTCTTCTAAATCAAATGACAACTATATCAGATTTACTAAAAAATCTTACAAATTTAGTAAAAAATAAATTTTGTGAAAAAATGGAACTAGTTGGCCAAAACAATGAAGCTAGTTATGTATTAACCAAGATAAAATTATGTGATATAAGACAGAAGAATTTTTTAAAAAATATATTCATAAATATAGAAAATTAAAGGAATCACATTCAAAATTTTAGAAAGAACAATATTTTCATAAACTACCATCACTGTGGAATGAACTCTGTAATCAATAGTATCTCAAATATTTAGAATTTCATAATCCTATAGCAAAAAATAGAGATTACTTAGACGCTACAGGAAAATAGAGTTTATTTTGCTTCTAAACAAGTTATAGAACATTGCCTTCAAACAAAGATAGCTAAGCGAGTTAAAAGTAGATTAAGTTATAAACAATGTACAAAAATATTAGATAATGAATGGGAATTTGAATGTAAATCTCAATCTAAAACCTATTCAAAGAAATACAAAAAAAAAAAAAGAGGATATAAATTGGTCAAATGGAAGCCTAAAAGGGATAAATTTGATAAAAAAAAATTTTGTTAAAAAAATAAACCTTCTAAAAACAAATTTAAATACAAATATTTCATTTGTGATGAAAAAGATCATATTGCACATCAATGTCTTAATAAAGAAAAAGTACTAAAAAAGTTATTAAAACTCTCAAAAAACGAGATTGAAATTTTTGTTTTGGTGAAGAAGTTTATGAAGAAGATATTATTTATGAATTAATTTCTAAAACAGATTTTAATTTTAATAATGATAAGTATATTTTTATACTTAATCAAAACAGCAGTCCTAATAATAATTCTATATCAGAAGCTAATAATCTTGAAATACTTTGAGAATATACAGCAAGACAGGAGTGCTTATTATCTATTTCCTGCCTATATGTCGCATCTCAGTTAGGTGAGACATTGATTACTGCTTTCTATATTTTGTTTTGACGCCTTCGGCAACTGAAAATGGGCCCTATGATTATACTATAAGTGGAAATCCTATACGGAATGTTTTGGAAAGATGTAATTTTGCATTTTGCCATACTCAGCATTGTTGAAGGACTTTTATCCATCATCAGTGAAACCAAGCATTTCACCTTCTTTCATGTACTTTTCTGGAGTTTTAAGCTGTTTGTATTCTTATCTCACAGGCTCTTGGCAAAGCTTGAGAAGGTAGATCAAGCATTTTGCTTTTCCAGTGGAATGGCTGCTTTGTCTGCTGTTGCTAATCTTGTTGGAACTGGTACTTTTTTTTTACTACTTTTGCTGTTTCCTTTTGCAGTATATTTCATTTGAGTTTTATAATGCTTATAATCTCTTATGAAAGTTTGAGAATGGTTATGATGGTATTTTCTCATCCGCATGACAATGTTTCAATCCACTTGTTTCCCTTTTACTATTTGTTATGTGGTTATAAGAGTCAAACTTTTTCCTTTCTGTTCATGGTCCTTTCTCCGTGCATGTTTTATACGGTTAATTGTGGGAGTCTGTAGTTTATTTCTGTAAAATCCTTTCATATTTTCGTGCACTTTAAGCAAACCTTAATAATTTTTTTTTCCTCTTAGGCCTAGAAATTGCTGCTGGAGATGACATTTATGGTGGTTCTGATCATTTATCATCTCAAGTAACTCCAAAATCAGAAGTTGTGGTGAAGTTAGTGTATTATTCTCTTCTTTTCTTCACTGTGATCCTACTACTATATAAATCTGAAATAAATTGCTTCAAATGTTTAGACGAGTAAACACCAGTGATCTGGGTGGAGTTGCAGCAGTTATTGGCCCCAAAACAAAGCTTGTATAGCTGAAGAGTCCTACCAACCTGCGACAAAAAATTGCTGATATTCGTGTAAGACGTTTTTCTTTTCTCAAATTATATATCTTTTCGTTGACAAGAATGTTTAGATTTTGTTGGTCCCTCAGTTACAGTTGTTAGATATATGTTAATTTGACATTTTGCTAAAATGCATTGATCTAATAATGCATATCTGTTATGTTTTCTGCACATGACAAGATATAGATGGGTTGTGGATGATTTAAATCTATTGTCAGTTTTCATACCCTGAATCATTTTTGTTGTGGTTATATGTGTGCACACCTTTGTACTTAAGTTTGTTTTTTCATTGCTGAAATCATAATTACAAGGTGCTTCCTCTAAATTCTAATAGCAAATGCTTTTTTCTGTTTGTCTAATTTCCAGAGAATTGTGGAAATGGCTAATGTTTAAAGGGCCCTTGTGTTAGTGGACGACAGTATTATGTCCCCGGTACTGTCACAACAAAAATGATTCAGGGTATTATGTCATATGGATTGAAATGGAAATTTCTTTATAAGGCAGGGTCAAAACAAAATTTTACTATTTGTTGTGGCTGAGAAAAGGGTGAAATTCATGGGATTTGCAATAGCTTGGAAGGGGAGGGGGAAGATTTGCCCCTGCCACTAGTGTGTTTTAATGATGTTCAGTTTTGTACTTTGACAAATTAGACACATTTTTCTGTCACTGTTAACTGTATCCTGACATTATTTTTGCAGTGATCATCTACTTTAGTTAAGGCTACTGAAGAATTTTACTGTTTGTTATGTTCTGGCTTTAGCAATCTTCTATCTTGCTATGTTACTATTTTCCCATACTTGCAACAGTTGAAATTGGTTGAGTTCAAACTTGAAACGAAGGTTTCTGAATCCCCGATAGGAAAACGCACAGAAGATAGCTGAGTTCCTTTCTTTCCATTCACTAGTGAAGAAAGCTAACGATGCTGGTCTTCTTGATCACCCTGGGCATGATTTACATTATTCTCAGGTACTGGTGATAGATGTAAATTCCAATTTCAACATCTTTGTTAACATCCTTGCATTAAATACCCTAAACTCGCTCTTGCAGGCAAAGGGTGCAGGATCTGTGCTTTGTTTTTTGCCAGGTTCTCTGGCACTCTCGAAGCATGTTGTTGAGACTACTAAATACTTCAGCATAACGGTTAGCTACGGTAATAACACTTCCTAACCAAAGTATATATACATGCCTTGCATAAATCTTAATCTTGAGCAATTGGTTTCTTTATGAGATTCACGTGAACAATCCTAAAATGATTACCAAAATCTGTATTCTGTGAGGATCCATATTGTTCTCCAAAAATATATAATATATTCATCGAACTTTTAGTACTAAATATTCTTCTTTAAAAAAACAACACTTTCAGTTGTCAATCCGAACTTGTGAATTTCTCCTGTGATGGAATTTGTGTCACTTGCCTTAATAAATTCCATTTCTTGAAGAGGGAAGAAAGGGGGAAAACCATATAGATATGTCCTAAAAGGAAAAAGAAGAGAAAATAACTTAAAAGAGTCTTAAATGTTGATGGAAGGACAAAGGATTGTTTCTGCTGGAGAGAATCTTTCACCTGTTACAGTTTGCATGCTTTCATGGATAATATTTTTATATTTTACATCACCATGATCACTTTGAATCTTATAATGCTAAGTTTGTGATCGAATAGGATTATCAAGTTGTGTTTGTTCTGCAAAATAAGTTGCAAGATAGTTGATAGCGGCAGTAACATTTTGGTGGATATAATGCTAACTAATGTTTTAGATGGTTGAACCTTTGGACTGCGAACGAAACTCACTATGTGGTTGTCATTAAATTATTAGGGAGCGTGAAATCCCTCATAAGCATGCCTTGCTTCATGTCCCATCGAGGATGTAAATGACCTCATTGCAGATTTGGACAATGCCCTCAGAACTGGCCCTTTGTAGTTGCTGCCTGCTATACATGCTGTCGAGATTAAGCCATCAAAGCTTATTGGTATGTTATTTGGTGACTTTTGTTGTTTAGTTTTAGTATGTTTGTTAGCTTAGGTACTTAGTGAAATGCTGTATGGAGTTTGCCCATACAGGCTTTAAACTTTTTATATAATTAATGAGTTCATAAATGACAGGTTAATTTCAAGTTAATCAAGAGTAGCTGAATATAACTCGTTAAGTATAAAAAAGTATGGTTGTTCCTTTTCTTTTTTTTTTAATTAGTTTAAAGGAGTTTGGGATATCAATGCGAATAATATAAAATTTATGGACTATATTAGTCATGTTGTCTCATGCTTTTCTTAATTTAAAAACCCTTTAGAAGGAAAATTACATATACTCAAGACAATGGATTTTTTTTTTTTTTTTGAAAAAGATAATGAAATTTTTAAAGCTCACGACACGTGCTCTAAGTTCAGTTTTAAAACTCAACCGTCACAGTTTGTGCAAAAAAATATTCTTTCTTTTTTTAAATAGTAAGTAGCAATACGATATTTGAAAATTATAATTATCTAATTTACTTGATCATTTAATTTTGATTATTTTTAATAAAATATCACATGTTTAATTTTATAAATCAAAAGCAAAGATATTTTAATAATTTAATAATTTGTTAATTTTATATCCTATTAAAATTTAATACTTAATTTAATAAGAGTATTATAATAATTTTAAAATAAAATATTACATGTTAACTTCTTATAAAGTACTCATAAGGGTATATATAGTATAAGGGGCATTATAATAATTTTTAGGGTTGAGCAAAATACTGGTTCAAACCAATTTAATCAATTGAAACTAATGAAAAATTATCAATTTAGTTTGGTTTATTTAGTATTGATTATAGTCGATTTTTTGAATTAATTAAATTGATTAAATTGGCTAGTTTCGATTTTTAAAACTGACAATCGAATCGATCGAATCAACTGACTTTCTAATAAGTAAAAGTAAAAAAGTTGATATGAGTATTTTTATGTGTCTTTTTCTTGTAAACTATTATTGAAATTATTAAATTTTTTAATGATTTAATTTGAATGATACTTAAATTTAAGTTTTATTGGATTAAATTTTTAGCTTAATAATTGTTCATAATAGGAGAAAAAATAATAAAAAGTTTGGTTATTTAACCAAACTGGCCGAACCAAACTGATTTTGATCAGTTTGGTTATGATCAATTATTAAAGGTTTTTGGTCACTTCAAGTATTTGTCAAATAAAAGTCGGGTTAATTTAATTATTAATTTTTTTTAAACCTAAATTGATTAATTGCTCGCCCCTAATAATTTTTTGTCAATTATGACAGAAGGGTATTTTTATAATTATGGTATAAGAGATATTATAATAATTTTTGTCAATTATGTTAGAAAGAGTATTTTTGTAATTATGATAATAAGGTATTATAGTAATTTTGACAAATTATAGTATGAGAGGCATTTCTATAAATATAATTGGACCACATTATAATAATTTTGGCTAAGTATAAAAAAATAGATATTTTGAATTTATAATAGAAAAGCATTATAATAATTTTAAATTCATATCAATATCATATTAAATAAATAAAAAGGCATTATAGTAATTTTAATGAGAATTATTTTAATACATATTATTTAACATTTAATAAGTAATTTGATAGGGGTGTTACAATAAATTTCAAACAATATTTCACATGTCAAATATTTATGAAACAATGGCAAGCAAATTTTAGTAATTTAATACTTAATTAATTTTATATTATATTAAAAATTCATATGTAATTTAATAAAAATATTGTAGTAATTTTTAAATAAAATGTCAAATGTCAAAATTTTATAAAGCAATGGCAAGAATATATTAATAATTTAATATGTGGTTAATTTCATATATATTAAAATTTAACATATAATTTTATAGAAGTATTATATTAATTTGGAAAAACAAAACACATATCAACTTCCTATGAAGTACTTATAAAAGCATTCCCATAATTATGATATGAATGGTATTATAGTAATTTTTGTTTAATTATGCTAGGGATATTTTCTTAATTTTTATAGGAAGGGTATTGTAGTAATTTTAACTAATTATAAGAAAAATATTTTCATAATTATGATAGAAAAGTATTGTAGTAAATTTGAATACATGTCAATATTATATAAAAAAAGGATTATTATATGAAGAGGATTATTTTAATATATACTATTAATTTTGGAACAAAATGTCACATATCAACTTCTTATTAAGCATTTATAAATGTATTTTTGTAATTATGATAGAAAAAGTATTATAATAATTTTAATCATTTATGAGAAGAAAATATTTTCGTAATTATGATATGATGACATTATAGTAATTTAAATCAAAGGGATATTTGTATAATTATGATACGAAAATATTATAGTAAATAATTATAAGAGGGATTAAGGACAAATCTACAATAACTAAACATGTTTTTATTTTTTTTTAAATGTTTTTATTTAAAAAAAAAAAAAGCTATTGATATATAATGGTTGAAAGAAAACTAACAATTCATATATTCATGTGATGTAAAATATTAGAAATTCATGCATTCATATTTTGTTTTACATAACAAAATATGTTTTATATTTAATGTCAACATGAAATCATAAAATTTTTTTTTTTTTTGTTAAATTTATTTATAATTTTTGTTAAAATTTTAAACCATATCATTTCATATTTTTTATTTGTATCATATCCATATACCATGTTTGAAATTAACAAAGGTACCTTAATAGATGATCATGGAGGCTCAATTTTAGAGCGCATGAGATATGCCCTCATTTGACCAAAGGAAAATAAATTAACAAACAAATACAACTTGATATCGCTGTGCTACACAAACATATACAACTTATGTGCAGCATAAGTTGAAAGTTGTTGCATGTTAAAAGTCAACTTGATATCCCTCCGCTGGCATTGGCTAAAACCAAATCATCAAATAGAAATAGAAATTACAATTTCACAATTGAGGGTGAAACTGTCTCTGACTCAAAATAACGGCATGAAATGGTCACCTTCAACTTTAGTCGTACAGAATCAGGGGGTGCAAATTATGGGCAGAATGGCAAATTTAAACCATTCCAGCAGACAAATCTAAAACCAGATCATAAAACCGTCTGATATTCATATTTCTGCATATTGGTTAATAAACTTTTAACATTAAACCCCACAAAACTATTTTGGAACATAATCCACATAATAAAACATTATATTATTCCACAATCCCCGTTCAAAAACAAAAGGCATTAATTATATAGTAAACATTATTGGCACAAAAAAACTGTATGTTTTGTTTGAATTTATTTTTAACCTCTTTATGCCTCTCCAAACCGTCCTATTGTCTATTTTCATCACTACGGAATGAGGTCAGTGAACTTCTTCAATCCATCAATCAAAGCAGATGAGTTCTAAAATGCTACATACAAAAACCCTTTTTTTTTTTTTTTTACCTTGGGGATCAGCTGGACCTGCAGTAAAACATTGCATAAAATGCATTGTAAGTGATTGCTTTCCACCAAATAAAACAAAAATGCCAAGGAAGAAAATTTTGATAACACAAAACTAATGATAATGCTTAAATTATTAATAACTCCTTCAGAATTTCATACTGCTTTTTATTTCCTCTTCTTTTTTGTTTTTAATACATATGACATGAAAGTCTTGGTTGTTTTCTTAATAAAAGATGACCAATCACCTTTTCTCACTAAGCTTGTGCAGTGACAGCAGAGAATTTTTGTTAGTTAAGAAACAAGCAGTCTAAAACTAACACTGCATTGTAAGTTGAGAGAAACAAGAATCAAAATATGATCACATTGACTACCTTGTAATAAAATGACTAACCCATTCCATTACTTGAACTCAAACAATAACCATGAGCATTCTTCAGTTAACTAGCATATGTGCACAAGTGAATATAGAAGACATCGCATGGTAATGGACAAATATGAAACAGTGAAAAGAGTAGTTTCACTTCAATTTATGTGAGCATTTTCTTGTGGTTGAAAGAAGCTCATCAAATTTATTATTGAAGAATGAATTAGATATTTAGATCATTGTGTTAAAACCCAAATGCAATTAATTAAAGTTGAAAAGGAGAGCATAAAAAAGTATCAAAATGCTGAATATCAAACTACTTTTTGTAACTTACTAGACGATAAAGAAAAAAAAAGTCAAGCAAAGAACAAGAGGTGAAAAACAGATAACCAACTACATTTTCTAGATCTCATAGTTAAATTGTAATAGTTTGAACAAATATTTAACTGAAAATATTCAAGGCTCAAATCAAAGATTAAGTAATACTTGGTTGTTTTATGATATAATACAAAACAGAAAAATCTATTGACAAAAGAAAATGAAACTGAGAAAATGCAATAACATTGGCAGAAATGAATCTTAGCAGATGCAAAAAAATCGTCTCGAAAGGATCCAACATGCAAGTAAATTCCAAAACAGTAGCTAGCACAGCCAATAAATGAAAACAGAAACTAAATAAATATATATATCTTTGTAAATCAATACCATCGACATTGTAGGACTATTCATTTCTAAAATCTTCATAACTCAATCCCTCGGATATGGTGTCCAACCTTTTGTTATCTCCTATAAGCCAAAGACAAAAATGTCACAAACTTCATAAATCACAACTAACAAAATTCAATATATAAATATTTCAATGAGGCAAGGGAGGAAAAACGATCACCTTGCTGTTCTCTTTCATGAGAATCCAGGAAATTTTCATTATCTGTTGCTAAAAAAGGTGACCGGGGGTAGCTCTCCAGTATATCTGAAATTATTAAGAGGTTATTCTGAAAGTAAGTAAATCTAGATTTCTTTTTGGTTCACGTATATATGGAATAAATATATCTGAAATTATTAAGAGGTTATTCTTAAAATATTGTGTTTTTCATATATGAATTAACAAATGCTAATTAGGCCAAATACTTGCTCATGCACAGGACTATATATTTTAGATAGCTAACTCATAAAAGACCCCCAAACCCAGCTAAGTCTAGCACAAGGTTTAAAATAAACTCACAATGAAGATATGGATGCAAACACACATGCTTGCGTTCACACAAATAAATGTGGCATGGGGAACATGCATATGCCCACACAACTGACAGAAAGAGAGAGACCTGAACACTGAGAAAAGTCAGCTGTGAGATCTGAAAGACTGAAACTGCGAGGGATCTGGCCTAAAAATCCAAATGAAGAAATGTCAGCATCCAGAAGTGGTTCATTCAGTGGTTGTGTGCTTGATTCTACAGTACTGAAAGACGTATCTCCAATTGTTGGCCGTGCCTCGAGAACATTGCTCTCGGCACCAAACATGTCAGCAGAACTGCCCGAATAACCAGCTTCTGATTTTATCATTTTCCCATTTATTCCTTGCATAAGACCCATGTTTGAACTCTGAGTTGAAAGCATGGCTGGTGGGACTTCAATTCTGCTGGCATGGGTAGGCAGCTCAATAGGAGAATGCATTCCAGCATGCAATGACAAACTACCATTAGTGAATACATTAGGCAAACTGTATCCCATGGGATGGTGCATGTTCTCCTGCTTCAGAGCTTGTCCTGTGTTCTCTGGGGCATAGCAGGATGAGTTCTGGGGCACTATAAAAGAAAGCTATATCAGTTGCAAAAAAATTGAAAATTGGAGAAAGCCAAAGCTTGGCTTTCAGATTTTCAGCAACTAAACTTAGGGAAACTCAATAATTAGTAAGAGTAATAACTATTATACCAACTACCACACCAAAAGTGATCTATCAAATTATCATGGGATTGCTATAAGCTCATAAATCAATGAAAATGCAAGAAATATAAAAGAAGACTGGGGCAGTTAATAAATGAAAACAAGGTGAGCAACAATAAGATTTTTCCAGCATCTGGTCTCTTTTATCAAAGGTGGATATGGAAATATAAGTGTATAGGAAGTAATCACCCTGACGTCTAGTCCTACCTATACCCAAATTCCACAGTTACTGATATGGAGGAAGTTAAAATGAAGTCTTTATGCATATTGTCAACACTCAGTGTTAAAGAAGAATTTAGACAAGATTCATATTTCTTCTCTTTTCATCAGTCTTTACTGTTATACTAACATAAAAAGAGCATAAAAAACTACCCTCAATCTTTTCTGCTAGAAAAATGTATAATGATTGTTTAATAAATGAAATCTCAACAGACGAAAAGGCACACTCAGAAAGTCCCAATTTCACAAATTTGGAGCATAACCGTGCAATTAAACAAAAATGAGAATAGCATGTCCAACCAAACAAAAAGCAATCTTACTCGGTGGCATGTGAGGTCCATTAGAATTAGGGATCGAGGAAACTCCAGTTGGATGAATCTGATGCATCAATTGCACTTGTTGCTCAAGCAGCTTGTTGAATTCCATTATTTGTTGCTTCACCATCAATCTCAGATAATAAGCCTCGAAGAATTCTCTATTCTCTTCTTCAAGCTTTTGCCAGACTGACAAGCATGAAATATTTGTGAAAGCAAACTAAAAAAAATAATAATATTATGTAATGACTGTAAAATATTGGCAGAAACCCTTGATCGGCAACTATCTATCCATTAGTTGACCAACAATCATTACCCAACAATAAGTTAAAGCTAGGTAGTAAATTAGGGGGTTTGGATTGTCAAGCCTATAAGCTTCCCTTAAAAATGGATTTTTACCACAAGGGCAAGGCAATCTATGCGAACAATGGGTACTGTATTGACACCCCTGTTCCTACATACTGGGACCTACTTTTTTCTTTTTCTTTTTCCTTTTGTAAGTGTTGGCAGATGGAAGATATAGTCATAGCATAGATTTAGTGTATCTCTTATAATTTCTCTAACATGTGATTAATAATAGGCTATATCTAGCAAGTTAGTGGTGTTTCATAAGGACGGACAACCAGAACAAAGTGTGGATGTTATGGCAAAATAAAATATTTAAACTGTCTGTTACCAAGTTCAGTAAAACCAGGCTCAATTGTGGCCTGAGCCAGCAGAGTTTCCACAACTTCCTTCTGTGTCATGTAGAGTTGAAGGCATCGTTCTATAAGGTTTTGAACCTGGAATCACACATAAGAGAAAAAACACCATTAGACACTTTAGACAGCGCACTACCTCTCAGAGCCGACATGCCAAACAAATCTAAGACAGTAGAAACACCTCCAACCACACACACACACAAAAGGACGAATAGCATCCAACCATGTGGAATGAATAGCACATCAGATATACATTTTAATTTTACATGGGGAACAAAATAGAAACAGTTTTATGCAGTTTGTTTTGTTTCCCATTTATCCACTCCTCTCTCCTTAACAAATGAATGGCTTATACTTTGTCAAGAACTTTATTCCTGATATTCATCAAGAGGGGATAAATGACAGGTAATACTTACATCAGTTAAAATTATAAATTTTCTCAGTTATCTGAACTTTGCTTTGTTAGCATATGAAGATGCATTCATTGCTAATTGCCACATATAATCAGGAAAAACATTATAAATTCCATGCAGTTGGAAATTCAAGGAAACAGAATCCCAAGACTAACCATTTCTCCAGCATTCCCATAAGATGGTTGATCCCAGAAAACAAAATTCAAAAGCACAACATTTTATTTTGATATAAGCTACAGAGTGAAAATGAAATACAATGACTGTTTTGCAAGGACTCACCAAGGATTTGTTTGACTGTTTTTCCATATCACTGGAGACGATTGGAGATTTAGATTCTAGGTCTGAGATGTTAGTAGTAGGGTAGATCAGGTGGGATTAATCAGAAGGAGAATATATGAAGACTGAGATTAGAAGCTGCTTGTGATTTCTATAGTGAAATAAAAGCAGCCCATCTAAAAAAATGGATCAAAATAGCTTGGCTATAAGAAAAATCCACGGAGATCTCTAGGCCATTAGAATTTTGTTTTCAATGTCAAGTGCCACTTTCCTTAAAAGATCTCCACTAGCCTCTGTCTTTTGTGTATTTCCACTTTATGGTAAAAAGCAAGCTAGCTTCTGTTCCTCTTTCACATTTATCTTTGCACAAATATGTAATTATTCATTAATATAAAACCTGTCAGAATTACAAATTTCTGACGAACTACAAATTATATAGATAATTTATTGCTCTGGAAAAACGTTTGTTTACTATGAAGATGGATGATACTAGTATCTGACCCAAACAAGGACCAATTCCATAAATCAAAGGTAGATTCCACAATTTCAATAATTTAGGCTATGATTTTGCTTTTAAATTTACATATTTGTAAGCTTACCAAACATATTTTTGTCCTTCATATTATTTCCACCAAATAGTTCGTTCCTCTAAACAGCTTCAAAATTTTGAAATCGTAGAATCACTAAAAAAAATTTCTGAAAATGTGAATTACCAACTAAACAAACATATCTACATAATTGCACTCAATCCACAGTAATAACCTCACTCCACTCTGTCTGACATAAAGTAATAATATTAGCAGGAAATTTAGTAAGTTTTCATAAAGGAAAAAGGAAAAAAACAAAATTAATATGTAAATTTATACAAACGACAAAATTAATGTATAAGTGTACAGTTTATTATACATGATTGTTCTTTAACCGCAAAGATCAAGGTCAACATCTTACCAGCTGTATATCTTGACGTGAAACCCTTCTTACCGCTCCAGTCGACATTTCTTTTACTCCACGTTCCAAACAAAGTAAGATACTGACCTAACACAAATATACCAAGAATTACAAATTGTCTTTGCCAGATTACTGAAACAACGAGTCAGGCAACCTTGCCTGCAGCTATATACCTGAAAACGGACACAATTTGACATCAAACACAAAAAGCAAATATTCAAGAATAAATAATTTAATATACCTATACAAAATTCACTCTTGATCAATCTTTCATCAACAATTGATACATGCCTTAGCAGTTTTAACAGCTTTTTAAATAGGTCGACAACAATTTAACAGCAAATTCGTGTGCTCCAATATCATATGCACCAAAACAGATATATCCTTTAACAGCAATCAAATAAAAAAGAACTTTACAAACAACAAACTTGATTACGATTAAAAAAGAGATTATATTAGCTCAAACTTATCTAATTTCATCTAACACTACAAGTTTAAAGCAGTGATCAACATGATTCTTCTTCTTTTTTTTTTCATTTGAATTGGAAACAAAAGACAATTAAAAACATAAAATAAGGGGGAAAATCGTATAAGATACAGAAATTGAGGAAGCAATTTCATTTCAATTTCCGGCGGCATGCAAGGAAACGCGGATTTATCTCATAAAGATACGTACCGGATACGGTTCGAGCGTTTAATAAAGTAGTAAAGATTTGCGAAAAAAAAAAGGAAAAAGAAAAAATAAAGTAACAAAGAATTGAGGTTTCTCACCTGGAAGGCGATCCGTACAAAACTCAGCTGAGAAAATAGTTGGAAACGGAAATAAAAGGGAAGATCATAAAAGGTGGCGGTGTTCTTTTTTTTTCTTTACCTTAAAAAAAAAAATTAGAAACCCGGTGGAAAGGGCTGGCAAGTTGGCAGACGATTCTTGCCTTTTGGAAAGTCCCCCCCCCCTTTTTTTTTAGGGTGAATATTATTGTGGCCTCTTGGATTACATTTGGGCTTATTTTTGTTTTCTATATGGGCCTTTTCTATTTTAGTACTATGATTATTTAATTTTGGACCTTTGATTCAGTTTCACATGGTACTAATTGAGAAGAACTACCATAACATGACATGAGGAAACAATGGGAAAAATCTTAAGAACAAAAAATAAAAAAATAAAAAATCAAATAATAATTAGAAATTATTAAATATACTTATAGTAAAATTTTTAAATTTCACAAACAAAATTAACAAAATAACATATATCTTTTAAAATATATTAAAAATAAAAAACTAATTAAAATGATAATATCATTTTTTAATCGCTCTTATAAAATTTAAGAAAAAAAAAAAAACTCTGATCGTATATCAAATAATTTTTAAAAACAAATCAGATTTAAGCCCAAAGGTCAAAGGAAATGAAATGGGCCAAACTGGCGACAGATGATTGGATAGCAACCCAAATGTAGAAGAGGATGTGGTGTGAGAATTTGGTGGAAGCACTCCCCTCTTCCCTTGTTTTTATTATTAAGTGAAATTACAAATATAAATTACAATTATAATCAAATAAATTAATCAACAAATTAAAACATAATTAAACAAATTCAACCTAAAATTGAAACATACCCACAAATAATGATATTTAAATATAAAACCTAATGATTTAAAAACCCCCTCTTACCGCTAAATAATAAGGATGGACACAAAAATTACTTTACTATCATCAATTTTAAGTATTAGTTTCCTTATGATGTGATAGCAGACTTGATTCCCTAAAGAGCTTGGCTTTGAACCATCGTAGCCCGATTCATGGGTGCAAACAAACAACATTATTTGTATTACACATAGCTCTAGAAAGTTTCAACAAATGCACTTATGTTTGTAATTGTAATAAGGAAATAGATGAAATTTGGTAATCATGGAAATTGTTTTTTTTTTTTTGGGTGGAAAATACAAATGCACACTTTGCAACCAATTTACATTTTTATTCCTTATACTAAAATCTACACTTACGCACAATTTTGCACAATTTTTTATTAAAAACAAGGATTCGATTAGTTTGATTAGTTTTGAATCGAATATTTGAAATTGAATTGATTGAATTGAATTTATTAATTTCAAAAATTAATGGTTCAAATTAAATTAAATTTATTCAATCAATTAATAAAATACATTCAAATTAAATTATATATTAAACTTTTAATTTACATATTTAAAACAAGGAGAAGACGTAGATAAAATTCTTTATATGAGGTTCGTGAAATTCTCTAATAAAAATGATTAAATAAAAAATTAAAATTGATAAATTAAAAAATTTTGTTACATAAATCAAGTGTATATATTTTGAAAAAATTTCTAATAAATTTTGATATTTTTTAGATAATCATTTTTAATAAAAAAATTAATAAAATTTTTACTTGATTAAATTTGAATCATAAACAATACTTTCAATGTTTTTTTTACATATTATTGATCTTCTCATTGATTTTTATTAATTTATCTACTTGAATTTTTATTAAAGTTTTAATTGAATCATTTATATTAAAAAATTTTATGAACTTCACTTAAAATTTTTTCTTTAAAACAAACTAAATAAAGTCATCCATCAAAATATTAACTTAAAATCTTTAATAACTTATAAAATGAATGTTTCATTTTTTTTTAATTTTTATATAAGATTTTGTTATATTGCAATTAAGTTTGATTATTAAATCAAATTAATCAAAACCTAAAATTTTTGTAAAATTATTTTTAATAATCAATTAAAATTAATTTAATAATTGACTAATTAATCAAATTAATTCAATTTAAACCCTATTACAAACACCCCGTAAGTATCCGGCAAGTCTACAATATGATAAAAAGAGCACATCAATCCGTCTACGTCAATTTTGAGTAATTTAATTATTGTATTTCTCATTTGTGACTAATTGCCATTAAATAAAACTGCTAATTATGCTGATGTAACAATAAGTATGCTGACATGTACATTTTTATCGACAAATCACAAATGAATGATGTGGAATAAAAAATATTTTATTATGCTGAAGTGAAATTTTAATAAAAATTTCAATGAGTTATCTTGTTTAATTTTAAAAATTAAATATCGATGAACTCTTTGAATATGTTTTATGATTTTAAAATTGATATTTAAAGATTATCGATTTAAAAAAATTATATATATACATATAATATCTTCTTTTATTAGATCCATAAAAAGATAAAGAATTTAATGATAGACTAAAAAATAAAAAAAATAGGGTTTTAAAAAGAAAAAGATAGTTAAATCATAAAAAAAAGGCAAAATAGAATTAAAAGGATAAAAATTAATTGAGAAAAAATAAAACAATAAAAAACGTAAAAAGGCAATGAAGAGGAAGATGAGACAAGAATAAAATCAGAATGAAAGAATCATTTTGCAGGCAACGCGGCATAAAATCATTGAATTTTTTTTTGTTTGAGTAGTGGGTTATTAAACAAACTTATTGCGTGACAATGGGATTGATTCCACCAAACCACATCCGAAAAGAAAACTCATTTGCTTGATTTGAAAACCAGAAAACAATTTTTTTAACCAAAACAAGCCTTTCTGCTCTATCATCCAAAACAAACACCAAAACAAGCCTTTGATCAATTCATGCACTCACCAATATTGCGTTGACAGTTAGCAAGGTTCAATTACCATTGAAAAAAAGCCTGGCAAAAGGACTCTCCCTTTCTTCAAAAGAAAAAAAAAAAGGGCAAAGAAAGGAGAACGCCAGTCTGCTACTCTGTCATAAGAAAATGTGCTGATATTTACAATTTTCAGATATCTCGAATCATACTGTTATTTGACACTGTTTTGTATTGTTGTTTTTTTTCGTTTTTTGTCTTGGAATTCAAATAACACAACAAAATTGGAAAATTTCAAACTTTCTTTATCATGTAAGCTGTTATGCATTGATAAGAACTTTTATCGCCACACACCTCTAGTAGAACATGTATACCAACAGTTAAAATTCTAAAAAACCCTAAAAAAGGGGGAAAACTTAATCTGAATTACATGTTCAATAAAACCAAGATTTATGACATTCTTTCCCAAGATATTAAACCGCAGCTGTGATGCCACTGTACCTTGGTCTTGTCCTCTCAGGTGAAAGCCCTTCCTCTATGTCTTTTCTTTGTTGTTGTTGGATTGTTGTTGCAATAATTGTTGCTGGTGCTGGTGCCTGCTCTTCTTGTTCTTGTCGTTTTGGAGATTGAAAGGCTGCTTTTTCTTCTTGCTTCTCTCGTTTTGATTGTGATCCTTGAATTTAGTTTTCAACATATGGGGCCCAAGTTTATTCAAATCTGATAGCCTCACTGGCTTCAAGAAAAATTCTTCTGCACCTTCTTCTAAACATCTGCGAAAAAAAAAATTATACCAAAAATAAGTTTCACCTCAAAAATCAAATTCCTTCCCTTCTACCCTTCTTATTTGCCAATTAAAGCAATTTCAAAAGTAATTCGATTATTTGATTTGGTCTTTTTACCTGCTGATTCTTGAAGGGACATCTCAGATGACATGATAACTACTGGTATGTTTTTTAGAGATGAAGATTCCTGCAAAATTAGATAAAAAAAAAATCCTGTAAACTTCTCAGATCTATTTCTTGTGATGGAAAGCAATATAAAACAAAGAAAGAGAAATAGGAAATCATGAAATCATGTTTCCATTGGTTATGTTGCCTGACTTTGCCTAAAGCAAGAGGCAAAATATTCCAAAAGATTTTTCATTGACATTCTCAAGCAAGTGGCAGCAATAGGACCCCATATTGGCAACTTTTTTTCATTACAATATGGTATAGTAATAATTTGGCATGGCAAAATCTCAAATCTAGAAATGATCTTTTTTTATTAAAAAGATCCTAAAATTTCCTGGCTTGAACAATAAAAAGATCTGGACAGGAATAAGGGAATATGTATGATAAACGAGAAAAGAGAAAAAGAACAGAAACAAAGCATACCTTGATTTTCTTGAGCAAATCATAGCCTGTCATGCCAGGCATACAGTAATCAGTAATGACAAGATTTACTTCAACTTTCCTGTACACAGAGAAATTTTTACAAACCAAGAAAAAAAAGGAAATTGATAGAAAAGAATGCATAAAAAAAAAGTTTGGAAATCTCATATATTAAAATAGAAATGACCAACCTGATGATTGTTAGGAGAAACAGAGGACGTATTGGGTTGGTTGCGCCATCCTCATGTAAACCCAGAAATTTTAAAGCTTTACTGCCAGAATCAACTGTGGTAACTGCAATTGGCATCAAATGATGAATGACACTTAGAACTAGATAAAAGCAGAACAAAAAAACAACCAATGAAACCCATGATTCATGAAACAAAAATTTCCCAAGTACCTTGATATGAAGAGGTTTTAAGTAGCCTCTCAATAAGCTTTCTGTCAATGATGCTGTCATCAACAGCCAGAACATGAAACTGTGACTCTGCTGCCATGCCCATTGTTCCAAAGATCCAATCCCAAAAACCAGAGATAGACTATGTATTAAGAGCAATGGAATTGGGTTGTTTTGGTGTTTTAATTGTTCTGGTTCTATAGGAGGTGAAGAAGAAAAAGAGTTTGTATTGCCACACCCCACAAAGCAAGATCCGACCAGATTTCAACCCAAATCTTGTAAATTTTCCAAGTTGATTAATTTTGAATTACAGGGCAAGCAACGGAAGAAAAAAATAAAACAGAATGACAAATAACAAAGGAATAAAATAATGAAATAAATCTCTATGAGGATTTTGAAGGACCGAATGGGGGAGGTGGTCTTGATTTATATATGTAAAAGACCAAGGACAGAGTGAGGTAGACAAGAGCAACTGCTTATAAAAGGAAAGGTTATTACAAAAATATTTTATAATACCGTAAAAAAAAAAAAAAAAGAGAAATAATTTGGAAGAAACGAAAAAAAAAGTTTTGGATGAGAGCTAAAGCGGAGAGGTGAGAGGGACGGAAGGAGGGAAGGGGGGTTAAGTGGGCCCAACAAAATCTTCCCAAGAGATACAGATGATGTCAGCCGAGGTGCTTTTTCCTTAAACGGGAATTTATGAATTTATAAAGTATAGATAATTCACGTATTTATACGAGTATATTTTACATAAAAATTATATAATTAAATTTGTATAAATAAAAAATAAAAAATATATTAAATTTTAATTTTCATCATTTTAATTTTTTATATTATATCATTGTTTCTTGTTTTAAATTAATATATCTATAAAATCCTGAGGCGCTTACGATATCCTGAGCAGGTTGGGTGGAGGAGTGGGAGTGGCGGCAATTGGCAAAGGCAAAGAAAGATAGAAAGAAAGAAAAGAGCTTTTGATCCCCTTTTAAGATTTGTTTCCCATGCATGCCCATTGCACCCATACCCATCATTATTTTTGTGTTCTTGTCAAAATGCAATGCTTAACTTCATCTAAATTAAAACACTTTTTCTTTCTTCTTGACCTTATCAATGAATGTATGTTATGGTCAGCCATCCATCGTCCATCCTTCTATCCATGTTCACCCATTCATTCATGCATCTTATCTTAACCCTTTGGTAAGGGCAGATCAGCTGACACATTCTATTCCAAAATCCAACGATACTTTGGAATGAAATGATTGTTCACGTTCCATTTTTTTGACTAGGTCTTCTATGTTTTCAAACTGAATTTAATTTCACCTACAACCTCTGGGATTAAAAAAAAAATTATTTTGTGGATTAATTAATATATTATTGAAGTTGATATTTAAAATTATAAATTTAAGAGAGTTAAGATGCATAATATTTTTTTAATCATATATATAATAAGATAAAAAAATTTAAGGATAGATTAAAAGCTTAAAAAAAAAAAAGTTGAAACCCAAATCTAAAGTTTTTTAAGATTTAATTTTAATCAATCATTTGGATTGTATGTTATAAAAATAAAATAAAATTCTATTCATCATGAAGGAAAATAAAATTCCTTGATTCCATTATTTTTGGTCATTGTTCTGGAATTTGAAACTGAATTAACAATTTAAAAATGTTTTTTAATTTAAAATTGAATTTGAATAGTTCATTCAATCATTATTAAAAAGTTATATTTAATAAATTTAAAGTTTAAATTTTAGTTTTTGTTAATTTCTTTTTTTCAAGAAGCTTTTTCTCCCTTATCTTTTAAGAATTATGTTAGGTGTTTTATTTTTTTATGGTGATGAAGAAAATTTTATTACAAAAAAAAAATATTAGAGAAAGAATAAGCTAATGAATAATTCTAATGGTGGGTATGATGACAAATTTCCCTGAAGTAACGATGTTTCAGTTATGCCAAAAGAATAAACTTTCCAACAACAATATATATGTCATGATTTGATCTTTTTTTTTTTTTTTTTGATATCTCCTAATCCTAACAGTGCATTTTACGTTTTGTAAGCTTTGGGGGAATCCAATATCCTTGATGCTCCGCTCCAACACCACCTTTTCTGTTGTCCGGCTCGGCATTTTGGCTTTTAATATATATGGAATTTAATCAACGAGTTTTAATAATCTATTGAATTGATCTTCAATTTTTAATTTTCATTTAATTATTTTTAATTGTAAAAATTCATGGATTTTATTTAACAAATTCTATATAAATCTTAATCTTTTTGTAAATACATATGTTTTAAAGAATAAAAAATTAGAATTTGAAGCTTCTTAGTCAAAAGAGATATGATTATCCACAGAGCGTGTGGTAGTTGATGAAAATACCCATGGTTTTCCCTAAAGTTTCAAATTCAATTCCGTTTTTGAATTGCTATGGAAACATATTGTAAGTTGAATGGAAAGTTCAAAAAAAAAAAAAAATCCCAAATTCAAGATTTGGTGATTGACTAACAAAATTCGATTCTTTTTGTTTTTTTCTCCTTTGTCTTTATATGCAAACAAGTTTCTTCAAAATTGTTATCAAAAGGGTTAAAGAATCTAACAACAAGACCGGATTGACCCTCTAGAAATCTTATCCTTATTTAACTCACCAAAAATAAATTAAAAAAGTGTTTATCCTATGTCAAAATTTAACTATATGATACTATTTTCTTCATTTCATTCATATATATATATATATATTAAATGACTCAGTATTCATGAAAATAATGTAATATGTACTTTGTTTTATGAAAAATTATACTTATTAAAAAATAACTTTTTAATCATGTTATATTATTTTGAAAATATTAATATAGTGAATATCAATATACATAATTATATTTCATTAATAAAAATAATTACATCAATAATGAAATAAAATTAAAATAATTTTTTTTTAATTTTAATTATTCATAACCTACATAATTCATATCATGAACTTATTGATGACATAATTAATATATTTTTTATTTTTTAAAAATATGTATACTTTATTAATAACTAATTACATAGTTATATAAATATTCATATTATAAAAAATACTAATTTTATATTATCAAATTATTCATTCTCAAATTTGATTCAATTATTAATAATAAAAATAATAACTTATATCATACTTCATTCACATTTATTTAAAAGATTACATATAAGTTTATATTTATAACATAATATAGAATAAACATAAGATTTAAAATCATGTTCACTATATTTATGTATAAATTTAATATTTTTATTTTTATTCACTTTAATCAAACATTAATTATAATGTGGCAATCAATGGAGCAACTTAATTGATGAGTTGTACTTAAATTGAAAGTTGTTTCCACTTAAAGAAAATTTTAATTGTATGTTATCGAAGATTATAAAAGTGTATAGATAATCTCAAGAGACTTTCAATGATAGTGAAGTAAGGTATAAATCTTAGTGGGCCAATGTAACCTAAATTTCTTTTTAGTAATTTCTTCCCTTTTTCTTCACTTTGTTGGACATAATTAACCTTTGCAAAGGGTGCATAAAAAGGTTTTGATTATATGTGTTTTCTTTTCTAGGTAAAAGTGGTCCAAATTTCACATACGCATTTTTAAATTTATGAGAAAAATAGATAAAAAAATAATAATAAATTTTTATAAAGCAAAAGACTATTCTACTTCAATTATAAGTTTAAGCCATGAAATTGGCAAAGAAAAGCGACAAACAAGGTAGATTTGTCTATGGATGTAGGGCCCACCAAGATTACAAGCTTGGCCTCATTTGAGCCAGGATCTTCAACATAAATTTTCGAATTTGACTTTGATCAAACTAAAAATATTATTTTAATGATAAAATAATTTTATTTAAATATTAATATTATTTTGTATATTTAATAATATTTTTAATGTTATTGATGGAGCCTAAATGAGTAAGTTGAACTAAGTATTTAGAAGTACTGATTGAATTTCACTTAATCTGAATTAATAAATATCTCTAATATTAAATGATAAGAAGGTAAGATTAAAGAATATATTTTAATTATCGTTAAGACTTAACTCAAGTGGTAGAAATGCTGGGCAAAACTAGAGAAATTCTAAATTAAATCCAAAATATTTTTTTTATACCAAAAATACAAATTTAGGAAAAAGATTTTAAGTAGTTTAAAATCTGATGAGTACCATTATGATTAGAAATGTTCATCAAGTTAAAAAAATAAAATTAAATAAAAATATATTACTAATTATTGATAACACAATATAATCAAATCAAGTGCAAGATTAAAAATCTATAACCAAGTTTGACTCGATATAGTCAAAATCATAAGCTTAAGTAAATAGCCTAACCATTAAACATTTCTAACCAAAATATAAATAATTTTGTAATTTTTTATTTTTTAAAAATTATGAATTTGAAAGTTTAAAAAATATTAAAATATAAATTTTAAAACTATAAAAGTACCAACAAATCATAATCCAAAATGCCTTTGATATTTATGTTCATTACTTTTTAAGTATTACTCTCCAACATATCCATCACCATTGTTTACATGTGTAAGATTCTTTCATAAATTATTGAACTCATGTCACAAATAAATTTAACAATTAAAGGTGCATTGAAAAGTAATTGATAAAAAAATAAATAATATAAGGCATAAGTATAAATTGTTAGGATTATGATAGTTTTTATACCAATTATTAGATTAAAAAGTATCAATTTAATTAAACGTCTAACATAACATAAGTATAATCAAACAATCAATAAATCACATAATAAACAATAATTTAATGTGATTTAACCCAACTGGAATGTCCACAGATAAAAAAAAATTCATTAATTGTAAAAAATTATATCAAAGCAAATCAATTTAAAATAATACTTATAGACATTTTTATTCTCATCTAAACTTGTGAATTATTCTTAAACCAAATAAATATATACCCATGTATACCCATGCACCACACTTATGTAAATCCTCTCATTCTTTTTTAGTTCATTCACATATACACACTTATAAAGATAGTATCAATCTCTTCGAGTCTTATGGGATATCTATCAAATAAAACTCTATAATTTTCTTATATATTTTCTCATATCTAATCTTATAGAAACTTTACTAATTTATAAGCATACTAATTTTTCTATCAAGAATCATTTTTCTTTTAAAATTCTTCTTTTGTAAGTGTTCTTATCTATCAAGTAATATCTAATCAATTTCAAAAAAATATTTTATAGGATTTGAGTCATTATTCCTAACAATATTCACATTGACTCAAATTTCATCAAATAATTAGCTTTTATGCTAGATATGCTTCGTTCCACCTACAATGAAAGTCTCATAACATTCTTTTTCTTATGTCTTCATGCTTTATACTAATCGATTTCTCAAAATATGAATTCAAACTCTTCATTTTAATTGAGCTCCTTTAAGCTTGTCTCTTCTCACGTATCAAACCTACGCTCTTATACTATTTATTAGGATCATAACAGCTCTAATAATAGTTGGTAGGCTAAAAAGCTTTAATCCAATTAAACATCCAACAAAGCAAAATCATAATCAAACAATCAATCAACCATATAAGAGATAATAATTTAATGTGGTTCAGCCTAACCATCATACTTCTACGAATGAGAAAAAGATTCACTAGTTGCAGAGAATTATATTGAAACAAATCAATTTTACTCACAATTAATACCCATAGACCATATTATTCTCTTTTAATCTTATAGAGTATTTTCAATTCAAATAAACACATGCCTATATGCACTTATGCATTATACTTATATGGACCCTCTCATTCTCTATAGTCTACTTAAATATATACACTCATAAAAATGCTTTCAATCTCTTTTGATCTTTTGGAATGTCTACCCAATAAAAAGCCTAGAACTCTCTTACATTTTTTTCTTATATCTAATCCTATGGATATTTTACTTATTTATAAACATTCTAATTTGCTTATCAAGAATCTTTTTAGAATCTTTTTTTTCTTAAAATTTTTCTTTTACAAGTGTTCTTATCCATCAAGTAATATCTAACTAATTTCAAATAAATCTTTTATAGGATTTAAGTTACTATTCCCAACATAAACAAGGTCTTTGACTTAAAATTAAATAATCATCTAAATTTTTATTAATTTTTTGTAATAAATTAAGTTTTTAAATATTTATTTTTATCAATTAAATATTTAGTAGGTAAAAATAAGTTAACCTTTAACCCTCAATATTTCCATCCAATTAAAGGCTCAATTAAATCAAAATAAATGTTTAAGAGTTTAATTAAATAAAAATAAATATTTAAATGATATTACAATAAAATAATAAAAAATATTTAATTATTTAATTTTTGTTAAAATGCATTTTTTTATAGCTGACATTTTATGGTTTGGTTGGAGGATTACACACAAAATAAAGAATTTTTTATGACAAAATGAATGATTTATATACTTCTATTTAGACTAATTAATTTTCCTTACATAACCTCAAGGGAACTTAGGATGTCTTTGGATTTATTGGCACCCCCTGTTGCTATGAGATTTTGCCCAACCGCATTGTTTGGTAGAAAATATGCATTTAGATTTCATTGGACAGCAAAAAAAATAATCCCAGTTGGCCACTGATCATTTTTAGGCTCACCGAGCAGTTCATTAATTTTTTTTTATTTTTTTTATCCTTTAACTTTTATTATAAATACAAACATATTTTTATACTTTAATTTTGTTGTTTTCTCTTTTGATTTTTTTAATTAAATTTTTTTAGATATTTTTAATTTAATAAAATAAAAGTACTATTTGATATATTATTATTAATTATTAATTATTTATTAACATAATTATTATTTACTATAAAAATAATTAAATAAATTTTCAATTATTTATTAATTTTATAAATATTAATAATTTAAAATTTTTATTATATACAAATTTTAATTTAATATTTTTAATAATTATTTTTAATTTCTTTGGTATAGCTGTTTTTATTTTTAAATATTCATTTCACCATTAATTTTAATCTTACTATTATAATAACTAATTTTACGTTTACTATTATTTTTAATCTCACTAGAATTAATGTCATCGTCCATCAAAATGGGTCCTTATACTAATTATGTAGTATCACCATATTGATAATATATAACAAAATAATTAATTAATAAATATAAATATAAAAATTCAAAAGTTTTTTTCTACCTTTTGAACTTATTTCAAATCCATTCATCTATGATTACCCCATTAAAATTTGAATGAAACATGAGGTTGGACATGTATATGACAAGTTTCATCCAAATTTAGCATTATGTTGATGGAAGGATGGATTTAGAACAAATTGAAAATAAAAAAGATTTTGATAAATTCTTTGGATTAAGGCCTTATTTGATAAACTAATAAAATTTTTCATTATATTGAAAATAAACATTTTCAGTACTTATTTTTTTTCAATGCGTTTCGTAACACATTTTAAAATTCAATTAAAAGAATTTTTTCAAGAAAAAAAGTACTTATCAAATTCAGTACTTATTTAAATTCTATTATAATTTAAATTTAAATTTAATTATAATTTAAATTCAATACTTATCAAATTTTAGTACTTAATTTTTTAACGCTTAATTTTTTAGTTTATCAACAGAACCTAAGGGTTTGTTTGATAATGAATTGAAATTTTCCAATGCATTTAAAAAGATAATTTTCAACAGTTTAATTTTTCAATATATTTTATAACTCATCTTAAATACGGCTTAATAGAAAATTTTCAACAAAAAAATTGTTGAATTGAATGAAAAGCTACTTATTACTTAATACAGAATATAATCCGCAAATTTTATTTAAAATTTTATATTTGAATTAAATTATCTATTTTAAATTTTACCCAAAACTATTCATTTTTAAAAGTAAACATTTACGGTTATCATAATTATATTTAGTACATATTTTTTAGTAACATATCAAAAAAATTTTGTAATACAAATTCAGGCTCTATTTGTTTGCAGAAAATAATTTTTGAAAAATGATTTCTTAAAAATGTTTTTATTTTTTGAATTAAAAGAGATTTTTTGTTGTTTAGATAAATTAATGAAAAATATTTTTCGTTATTTGTTGTTTTTTGAAAAATCTGTTTTTTTTTAAAAATAATATTAATATAACTATTAAAATATTACAAATTATTTTTTATTAAAATATATTAAAATTTTTTACCACTAAAATTATTAATATTAAAAAATTATATTTTAATAATAATATTTAATATTAAAATACTATGTTAATATAAAAATACTTAAAAATAAAACTATTTATTATTCTTTATATTATTTATTAATATATTATTATAATATTTATTAATTAAATTAATAATATTTTATTATATTATTTACTAATATAATATTATTATTTATTAATTTTTTTATTAATATATATTATATATATAATTTTATTTATTAATATAATATTTTTATAAGGTAAATTATGCTCAAAAGTATTGATAAATAGTTATACTTATAGACAATTTTTTTTAAATGTATTCTCTTTTTAAATCTATAAGATAATTTAAAAAAATATATATCTTATTTTTCATTGATCAAAAAATTATTTTTTATTAATCAATCAATTTTTCACTAAATAAATACTTAAAAATATAAAAATCATTTTTCAAAAATCATTTTTTACAAAACAAATGGAGTCTCAATGCTTATTTATGTTTCCTTTGATTCATGTTTCAATATCATTAAAAAAACATCACAAAAAAAAAAAAAAAAGTTCATAGAAAGTGAAGATTTTTGTTATAATTGAAATATGAAATAGCTTAAAGAAAATTTGTGCACAAGAACATTCATCCATTCATTCATTGGTTCGTTCGTTCATGTCACCAAATGGCTCATCTCGTTCAGGTTTTTAGCAGATTGATTAAAATTGGTTAGCACTCCCCTTTTTTACAAGCATCTGGTCCCCCGCCCTATTTCCGTGTCTCTAGATAGGGCCTTTTCTTTTTAGCTTAATGGTCCCCCTTTTCCCTCAAATTGCTTCCACAAATAAGATGGCCTACATTTGATTTAGGTTACCACATTAAGTGGGAACTCATCATCATATGTTATAATTGCTAACTATATTTCATTAAGATTCGATTTGATATCAACCAAATCTAATTCAATCTACTATTATGAGTATAATAATAATAATAATAATAATAATAATAATTAGGTAATACATCCTACTTTGCTATGAAAGCATAACTAAATTTTTGAAGAGCGAGTTTTTTTTTTGTTTAGTATGCATTTGTGGTAATTTTTTTTTTTTTTGATAATCAATTCACGGCAACGAAGGGGAAATTTTATTTTGGTTTGGATTGAGTTGGTGGCTGAATTCAACTAATTTAATTTATGAAAAAATATAATATCAAAATAAGTTTTGGAAAGTATTATATTTATTTTATGAATATTTAATATATTGAATATCAATAATTATATTTAATTAATAATAATACTTTTATCAATAATGAGAACTTTAATAAAAATAAAATTGAAATTAAAAATTAAATATATTAAAAATAATCATACATAAATTACATAATTTATATTTAAGAATCTTTGTAAGCGTAATTGATATATTTTTATTCTTTTAATAATTTTATTTTATTAATAATAACATGCTTATATAATAGTATCATTGTCAAAATTTAACTACTAGATACAACAAAAAAATTTATCATAATTTTTTATTTAAGTACAATTGATTACATATTTGAATTTATTTTCTTTTAAAAAAAACTCCTAAAGTTAACTCAAATTCTTTAAAAAAATTATATTCAAGTTTACGAAATTAAAGTTAAATATGAGATCTATTATATGTAAAAAAAATTATAATATTTTTATGATGTTCATCTAAAAAATAATATCAATTAATTTTTTATTATTCAAAATCTTAAAATATTTTAAACAAATTTCTCCAAAATTTTTTATTTTTCAAAAATTTAAATATCCTTGGGTACCCTATCTATCAATTTACATCAGCTACTACGTACAATGCATTCTTCTATCTTCAAATTATGAGCTTTTTTTTTTTTTTTAAATCATGATTGCCTTTGTAGCTTACAAATGGCACTTAGATGGTAGACTTAGAAAAGTATGTAATGAGATATTCATCTTCAAAGTACTAGCCAATAAACAAAATAATTATTATTTTATAATGGGAAAATGGAGTTAATTTGAACTTTGAAAAGCAAATATTTTTAATAATTGACTTGCAACGCGTGATGGCCATCAGCTGAAGTCAACGTGAATTAGATGATAATATTAAAAACCGCAACCCTTAACCCACCAATTGGGACGGAATTCACCAACATTTCTTATTGACATCACCGGATAAATTATTTTACTTGAAATATTTTATTTTATGAATAAATAATAATTTTTTTTGTTAAATAGGATAAATAATTAAATGATACAAATTTTGTAATAAGTAACATTATGGGGCAGTTTAAAAATTTTAAAATATATATATATACATAATGGGATTTGAGGAGCAGGTGCAACAAACAATAGTATTGCTAAATTAATATTAAAAAAAAAAAAGTTGTAGAGAGGTACAGTGAACCCGGCACCAAGGCCATTAATTAGTTTTGAGAGATAGGGTTGTAGTTTAGGATCTCCTTGGTGAATATAAAACAACTGTATCAAGATTTGTTCAACATTTTTTTAATGGCCACCTAAAGTTAGGTCTGAAGATAATTGGATACCCTCGGAAAGTTAATCAAGTTTTTAATTGGATAGAAGCAAACCGTTGATTTTAATTTACGAAATGATTGCAAGATACATGAAAACACTGGGCCTTTTCTTTCGATGAACTTTTTACTACTAAAATAAAAAAGATAAGCTCATAATTTTAATAATCAAAATTCATCCTTAATAATTTTAAATACGAAAATAAAACCCACCATTTTGACCGTCCGAATAAGAAAATTCTTAATGTGTAGGTCAACTCTAAATGAAATTATATAAATACATTTTTTGGATTTTTTTTAATTAGTTTATAAATAAATATGGTAGGCCATTTCATTAAATCTAAATGTTTGATAAGCTGAACAGCCAATTGGCATAATTAGTTCCTTGTTGCTTTTTTGTTGTACCAGATCTCCAAATTGAGCAAGTTATAAGGAAATTCTCCTCATTTTTTTTTTTAATTTCTATATGGTAAAGTTAGAGAAATATTTTAAACTCAAAATTTAACGATCCATTTTACTATCTTTGCATTAATTGATACATTATTAAAATTGATATTTGAAGATTACAAATTCAAAAAAATTTATGCGTTTAATGTTTAATTCAATGAAATAAGTAGTGAGATAAGAAAATTAAAGGTAAATTAGAAGTTAAGGAAAAAAATAATTGATTCATGTATTTATTTTAAAAGTGACATCCTATAAATTTAATGTTTGAATCTTAATACTTATAATATTATTTTTTGTCATCAAACATTGAACTCTTATTCACCAAAAGGAGTCAAGAAATATGTTTCCTTTTAATATTATTTACAACTTTTTTCTGCTTTAATATGTTAATGTAATTTAAAAATATTAGATCATGCTTTACTCAAAAAAAAAAAAAAAAAAACAGAACAAGTTTTGTTTTATCTATATTAACCTTTTCTTTCCTCATGCTGATTTTCGACAACTTAAAATTAAGATGGCCTACCATATTTATCTCCATTCTTAGATACATTGTCAATTAAAAATACTCAGCCACAGTTCTTGATCCTGCAACTACTTTTCAACGGGGATAACAATTACCATGGTAATTTGAGTTGACAATCACAAACATGTGACAATAAAAAATTAAAAAAACAAGAAAACTGGAGAAAAAAGTGAAGATTAAACTGAAAACTACTAGTAGCATGACTAGATGAACAGATTATTTACCTTGTTTTCAAACATTTGGGCAAATCAATCATATTTTAAATATATCAGTGCTAAGTGCACCTTTCTTCTTCTTCTTCTTTTAAGTCTTCTTAGTTTCATTATCATCAGTGCTTTCTTTTCATTTTCAGCTTCTTCATTCTCCAAGTTCCGCTCTGCAAGATTTTGATTGACCTTAACCTTTGGTAGTTTCCTCTTAATCTGTGGTAAAAAGAAAAGAAGAATATAAGCCTCATCAACCGAATGTAGGATTACCTAACTCTGAATTGATTTATAACAGTTGTATCAGTGAGGAAGCTTGAGGAGATCTCAAGATCTCTTTCTTTAAAGGATGCAGTAACTAAACAAAAAAGGAGTTTTAACAGCATTTTAACAGAACTCCTAAGCTTTCATTTGCCACCATGTTTTTACATATAGACAGAACAGTGATACATCTTTAGTAGTCAAGAAAGAAGAAAGAGACAGTTTATAATATTTGCAAATCTTTACTCGCCAACAAATTAGTAAATGGCATTATATTTTCCAGCATCAATAGCAATCACCTTTCCTGCCCCAGAAGTCAAGTTTTTGAAACAAAGCTATTCTTTGTATTAAGAAAAAATCTTATACCAAAGGCATTGTTTAGCTGGAGGATTTTCAAGTTTAAAATACTAGCAATGAACAATGTCAAGAAACATGGGTTGTTAAAAAGTTATGATAACTTAATCTGCAAGATAAATCATAATTTAATAGAATTAACTGCACTTTTCTAAGCAAATATAGTATAACCAGTCTTTTAACATCCATGATATAAAGAATGCATCACTTGATACATCATAAACCAGCAAGAAGCAACAAAACATATTCCTATCTCAATATATATGAAAGCTGCAATTAAGCCCATAAAAGGTAACGAAGTAACAAAATAAATCTTAAAATGTTTCATCTCTCAATTAGCTTCCATCCCATCAGCATTAATTGGTATTTCTATTAAGGTTTCTTAGGGCATTATCGGGTGCGTAACTTATAATTTCCAAAATTTTTACTTTGGGCACATGCAGGAGCTCTATATCTCAAACCTAAGGGCTTATGGAATAAGTCAAGGCAAAATAACAATGGGAGCAAAATTTAAAAGAGGAAACTAGCCACTAAAACTCCAAGCCCAGCCACACAAATGAAAACATTTGTAAAATTGATATAGGTATTTTTCCTCCACTGATGTTGTCCTAATTTTCAACTCGCAGCTTATTAATTACATATCTACTTCATATGTTGGGACAGTGAAGCCATTAAAAGCACAGAAAAGAATTAATACAAGAAAATGATGAGTCATGACCACATTATGAATCCAACAAAATCCATTATCAAAAGTAAAATTCAACGATATTTATACCTTTTTTGTATAGATGAATATCCAACAAAAATATAAACAAATTGATGTTGCTACTAACCTATTGCATGTATTAAGTATCATCAAGAAGGAAAAAAACTCTTATTCAAACAACGTAAATTCTTGATTTAAAACCAAGCGTTGCTAATAATATTGAGATAACTTTCTATTTTAAAGATTTGAAAGTAATTTATTTTTTTGTTGTTGATTATAATCTTCCTATTGCAATTAGAAAGTTTGATAGAAGTGCACCCAATGGCATGTAAAATCTATTGTCTCACTTTATGTCCTATGAAAAGTTATTTAGTGATCCATAAGGAGTTTTTAATCTATCATATATTTATTCCAAAAACTATCATTAAACATTGGAAAATAATAATGAGAAGCAATGAAAGTTAGGTGGATGATTGAAAAAACAAAACACCTACACCTAGTTGAAAATTGTGTGCACATTGAAAAAGGCACTTATGACATAAAACAATCTTTTATGGTTTGGTTTGGTAGGTTTACTAGTATGAAAGCTTTGGTTTACAAACAAAATTAGGGGATCACATATTGTTGTTAAGTCATGATATGAATAGGCTATGAAGGTTTTTATAGCTTAAAAGATTAAAGAGAAAATGCATATTAACAATATGTATATATCATGTTGGAAATATTTTCAAAATAGTGAAAGATATATTAGTTATGGGTATACTTAATCAATATATTCTTTTAACATAGCTAATAGTACTATTAAACTTTGGTAAAGTGTTCTAGCTCAAAAATCATGATTTCTATAAAAAGGAAAATGGTTTCTCTTGGAATGGGTCATAATCATTCTTATGTGATTTTTTATTAATAAACGATGAATAATATGTTCTAATTATTCATAATTATTCAAATAGATGTGTTTTTAAGTAAATAATGTGATTGGTCGAATGAAATAATTCAATTTAAGGGATATAACCCTTTGATCAAACTTATATAAGTAAAGATGATAAGATACATTTTAGAAGAGTTAATGAAACATTTAAGTGAAACTCTTGTTGTATTATTTTTTTCTCATTTCTAGATTTGAAAGATGATTTTGCCACTTATAAAATGGTGTTTAGTGGTTTGATATTATTAGTGCAAAGTGATATCAAACAAGGGTTTCATTATGTCTTATAGGCTTTTCTGTTAGCTTGCTGTGTAAAATATACATAAAGAATAAAATATACATAAAAAAAGTGGTATTTGTTGCATCCCTTAAAGCAAAATTCTCTCACATTGTGACTTTCCTTTAAACCTACAATTAACACCATATTTATTTCTCTAACATATCTTTATAATCAAAATGTGTATTTTGGTAGTTATTGTCCTTTATTTATAAAGATTAGGTCTTTAGTCTTAGTAGAGTTTCCTTTTATAGCTTAGGTTTTTCATATATATTTTTATACATTCTTCGTTTGAAAAATAAAATATTTTCTCACATTTTGTCACCATATGCTAACATATTTGATAGGTTAAAATGGACTTTAATAAATGAAATGAGTCAAATTTTGGATAAGTATTTTGAAGTGTCAATCTGACCCAACCAATCTGAATATGGTATATAGACATTTCTAGGCTGACCCCAACGTTAAGTGTGAATCAAATTCCAACCTCTTCTCTTGTAATGTGGTGGCAAAATCAAATACAATTCATGACTAAAAAGTAAAGGTATGGACAAATCCTTGCTCTTAGCTTTCTTGTGCTCAAGTATGTAAAAAGCTAGAAATTATAAAATGTTTGAAAGCACAGATGAAATGAATACTCTTATGAATAGCCATTAGCTTTTTAGAAAAACTTAGAAAAGTTAGAAAATACTACCTTTTGTTTATGGATTAGCCTCCCAAAACAATCATTTTTCTAATTGACAAAAATCTATCCCCTTTTTGCTAAAATAAACTCAAATGTTGATCATGAAAATTCAAATTTTACTAATAAAAGTTGTTTGTCGAGGTGACAAAGAACATGTTTTGCATGGCCTTGTAGTTGCAATTGTGAATTCTTTACATGTTAGTATTAGATGTTGAATCATCAACTTTGGTTAAAGCTCGAAAGCGTAAAACTGGCTATAAATGAAAGCCTGCTCTCAATTATTTTTGGATCAAATTTGATGTAATTAATTGCTTAATGAATTATGAATAATGCAATAGCCTATAGCCCATGGAATGTGTAAGTCCTCATTAGTAGAGAAATATTAAGACATAACATCAGTTAGTTTAAATTTCAATATTTATAATTCATTTTCAACATTTGCTGATAATGAACGCATGATTTTCACATTTATAAAAAATAATGATGCTTGAAAAATATGTTAAATTCCAAAATATTTGCTTAATTTGGTCGAATATGATACTATTTTTACTTTTAATAGTTTTTGAGAAAAATAATTTTACCATTAAAATTTTTTATTGTTTTTTATACTCCAAGTTAGGAGAAAGAAAAGAGGAAAAAATTGCTGATTATTTATGGTTTGTATATGGTGGCAAAGGCTAGGGATTGAAATGCATACCTTTGTTGAAATTAGATAGAAATTAATTTGATTACTAAAAAAACAGATGGAATAGATTATGAAATTGAAGCTGACAATGATTTTAGGAGCACATAAGCATTTTTAAGAATAGAAATGAACCACAGAGTCTGTATTATTGTTGGTTTGAAAACAAAAAAAATGAGTGTAGAAGTAGGATCCATCCCTTATAAATACAAATACAAGCCGTTTAGGACCAAAATATTCAAAGAAAAAGATTAGACACAACCACCACAGCTTGATCCCATATTCCCCACTCTTCATTCTCACTATGCTACGATTTCAATTTAGTTGGATGAACGATGAGATTAAAAATATATGTTAATTTTAAAATGTCATGAATGAATTTTAAATTATAATAAATGTGATATTTAGAAGATTTTTTTATTTATCATTTGAAGTTAGCTATATTAAGAGTTAATATCATATTAGTTAACAGGTTCATGATTCAAGTACTATATTAAAAAATTTTAAAGTTCAAATATCACATTAAACATTTTATTATAATTTAACGATCATTAATAATATTAACCTTAAAAATAATAAGGAAAATGAGATTAATTATTATAGTGAAAAAATAAAATCAATAATAAAAAGTATGAACAATATGTATTTAAAGAATACAAGTCATTAGAAGTGATAAATAAATAAATCAGGTCAGATTTGGGTTGGATTATTTTAAGTTAAAGGGAAAATCAGATAATTTTAGGTTCAAATCAATTTGAGTTTAGATTGTTTTGATCTTGGATTAATTCAAGTTAGAATCATTTTGGTCTTCAATAGTTTTGATTTTGGATTATTTAAGTTTAAATTTCGAATCATTCTGAGTATAACACTAAGTTATTTATGTTCAATTTGCAACTTCTAAAATCAAATACATATAATTAAATTATAAAAAAAATTAAAATATACAAATTAAATGATTTGAAAGTCATTAGCATGAAATTATGTTGTATTAAATATAAAATTAACTTTTATGATGAAAAATTATTAATAATTTTATTTTGGCTGATATTTAATATTTATTTTTAATATTTCATTTATTTATTATTAAATTATTATTAATAAGTCATTGATATTTCATACAATTGTATTTGTTCACATTAATTATTATTATTTTTACTTTAGTTGGATGATTCCGTGTGTTATAATTAGCTTTACAGATTTATTATTAATTTTTTAAAATTTATGAATTTTTTAAAGTTATTATTTATCTATTTAATTACTTTTCACTATATTATTATGAGTAAAAGAATAAGGAAATGGTTTTTAATTTTTAAATATAATTTAAAAAATAGTGGTAAAGGAAAGCAATTGGAAAGATAATATAAAGTAATTAAATTTTAATAAATTAATCATTTTTGTTTTATTTATTATTTTTAATTACATTATATTTCTAAAAATAAAAATTATGTTCCCCAATTAAACTTTGGCATTTGTTTAATTAATTACCAACAATCAACTCTGTTCATTTCACCTGGCCGTCAATATTTTTTTTCTTCCTCGTGCAGCTAATGCAGACATCCTCCTTTGTTTTGCAACTGAAACCCCAAATTCTATCATAAAAAACTTTCAATTTTCAAAATCCATTAGTAACAATTCTCTATGATTAGGCTCAACACTAGCTTGGCATCTGATCAAACTTCTGTACGTCTTCAAGTTATCACCAATGGCTTACCTGTTTCTTGCCTCCATTTTGTATTTTGTATTTTGTATTTTCTGCTTCAACCTTTTGCAATTAGCCTAACCAAATTACAGAGTAACATAGCGTCTCATGATTCTAATAAATATATAAGAACAGGAAATTTACTTTTGATTTATGGATTTCTTTGCTTTTTCTATTTTACATTACATATTTACTTTATTTGTTGTAAATTGCTTAATATATGAATTAGGACTCACTGCAATCAAATTAGAAATGTCATAATTTAAAAAAAAAAAGATATAATACCTTATTTAAATAATTTTTTTATTGTTTTTCTTGGTAAAAAAAGAACTTTTCATCATTCAATAATTCAATATTGCCCATTGATGGGTTGTCCGTGAACCAACGGCAACAACTACTTTGGACGCTTAAGAAAACTGCCTTGGCAGTTATTAAGTCCGTTTCCGATAACGGGATGAAGATGTATACAATTTCTTCCCACCGGTGCTCCATTGCTGCTTGACTCCCTCCAAGAAGCAACGCTCCCTCCCCAAAGATCTTTAGTCTTTTACTTTGTGTGAAATGAAACTATCCACCCAAAAAAAAATTTTTAATGTTGTTTTGAGACATTTGCCCTTTGTATTTGCTTAGATTACAAGGAAGGGGTAGAGTTGATTCAAGATTTGAAATTCGAAAATCAAGATAACTCCTGATGGGGAGTTCCTTATTGTGTCAGGTTAATTATACTTGTGCTTTCATATTTTATGTTTTCCCTTTCTTTTTTATTATTTGTGAAATTCATGCCTGGTAATAGTGTTTCTGTCGGCATTCAGGTATATATCCTCCACAAGTGAAAGTATATCAACTTAGGCAATTTTCAATGAAGTTTGAGAGGCGCCTGAATTCGGAAATAATCGATTTTCAGGTATTTCTCTTTGTTTATCACTCATTTTTGCAGTAATTTAAAACTCTTGGCTGCTGCATTTGTTGCACATGTGACTTTTTTTCTTAATTTCAAATTTTAATTAATTGTAAAAAACACTTTTTTTCAATTTATATATGATACTAAAACCTGTTTATTATGTAAGGGAAAATAATACCATTTGCTGCTAATTCTTGGAATAGATAAGAATTCTCTTTCTCACTCCTCCAGAATCTCCTTTTTGTGCCTTATTTAATGTAGTTACAACCTTCATTCCAATATAGGCTTCCTCTTTGCTTTTTATGATGTTTGTCCTCAAAAACAACAATCAACTAAACCATTTCGAAATAATTGTTTGTTTCTTAAAAAACTGAGGAAGAAACTTTAAATATATCTATCCATGATAAGGCATTTGATTCCAACTTTTTTGGTGGCATGAACTATTTTCTGATTAAAAGGGTAAAACTTCTTTGCAATTTTGGTAGGACACCAAATATGGATGGAAATAGTGTAAAGTTTTCTTGGCAATTGTTTAATTTTTTATAAGGTGTCATATGCTTCAATATTGGAACCACTGTTGTATCTTCAGCATCATGTTAATCAATTGTTTTTTTCTTCTAATTTGTTGACCCATCTCTTTGTAGATTGGTTAAGCCTGGGTGCTTCATATAAATGCAATACAATTCTTCTCTCTTTTTCCCTGAGTTTCATTGGGTTCCTTCTTTCAAACTTTAAGTGCTGAAACTCATATTACACCTAATTTACATACGTATCAAAAAATGAATATCTCCTTACCCTTGCTCACAATTTTCTCGTGTGGTACATTTTGATTTGGCATTTTGATGTATATATATATATATATATATTATATATATATATAGGTTTTAGCTGATGACTATTCAAAACTTGCATTCCTATGTGCTGATTGTTCTGTTAATCTACATGTAAAATATGGGAAGCACTACAGTCTGTGGATTTCAAAGTCTTGTAGTGTTTTAGTTTTTGCTTTTGCTCTGTTTGTTTTTTGAATTAAATTTTGTCACAGACCATCTGTTGCACATACTTTTTCATTCTAGATCAATGGTTGAGTTTTAGTGATCAATATATTTTATAATTAGCTCCTGGCACAACTCATTTGTATTCCAATTTTAAGGATGTTATTATTGCTATTTTATGTTTATTTGGGAAAAATGTTTTCTAACGGAATCTGCCTCATCTTTTCCCCTTCTGCACCAATGGGAATGAAAGGGAAAAATGAAGAAAAATAGAAATCAAAAGGAAAAAATAAAGAAAAACGAAAAAAAAAAATGATAGAAACGTGCCAATTAAGTTTTGACTTGTCATGCCGGTGAAAATCTGTTGGTCTTGATTGACCAAATTTATGGGATCAATGTTGCAATAATAATAAGGTTGAAGATTCAATTGGAACAATTTAAAAATTAGGAATTCAAACACAACCAACTTGAATGGTTAAAACTGCTTGTGCAATTTACCCTCCCTATGTACATAATGTTTTCTTTGCTCAATGTCTATCAAGACTGATTGTTGAATAAGAAATTGAAGTTATACTACCTAAAAGGGTCTTTGCAATTGCAATTCACTTCCTTTCTATATTTTTACGCTCATTATCCTTACAGTAGAAGTTGTCGTTACTTATTGTTCAGGATATATGTATCCTCTTTGACCTTTACTTATGCATGACAATTGCTAATTATTGGATCATTTTTGAAGAGTTCCCCTTAATTGTAAACCTTTTCCTTTATATGTTTGCTTACACTTGTCATCCTTGCAGAAGTTGTGGTTAGTTGTTGTTCCAGATGTTATTTGCTTTGACCTTTATCACACATGGTATTTACTGACTAGTTAACTAATTATATAACTTTTTAATGATGTTATCTTGTCCATCTGATGCTTGACAGGATGGGAAGGGATATTACATATGATTGCTGGTCCTGTGACTTGCTTTGTGCTGCTTCGTCTCCAGATCTATACAAAATTAATTTAGAACAGGTATATCATTGAGATTTTTTATTGAGTGGTATATCCCTTTATCATCTCTTTTTGCCCTTATTTGATATTTGAGATTTCTATCAACTTTTGATTTGCAATAGAATTACAATTATCTTGTAAAGATCCAAGCATACTGTTGCACAACTAGTCACTTTTGATTTAGCCAATAAGTTTATTTTTGTTGTATATTGAACAGAACCATATTAACAGCCATTTTTCTCAATTAATGTTTGTGGATTTTCCTTTGAAGAAATATTGGTAATTGGGTTGAAGTTTTGCAAGGAGAAACTATAGATATTTGTCGACAGAAAATTGCTTTATTGAATGTCAAATCAAATGCACAATAAAGAAAATTCAAACAAATTTTTTTGTCATCCTTGATAAGAACTTATGATCTATTTTTAAAGAGTTTGTGAGTTTGTTTATTTTGTGGATGGGGGATTATACTGCCTATATAATTGTTTGCGGTCCTGGATAATTTTTGGGAGGAAATTGATTATTGTTAACTGATGCGTCTTCAATATTGAAGAGATGGTGAACCTTCTTTTAATTTATTTTGTAGTAGGAGCTTTATTCAGTGTATTTTTTTATGAGTTGCTTTAGTGAATTAGCTTACAGGGATATGTTTGTTTTATGCTTGGAAAGGAAGTTTGGCTGAGAGAACATGATTTTGTTTAGGGCTATCATCTTTGATGTGGTGAGTTTGGAAATAATGGTATTAGAGGCATATAAAAATGCTGATTATACAGGTTCAGTAATTGATAGAAGATTTACCTCAGTTTACTGCACTTTCCTAGGTGGTAATCTTGTAACTTGGGGAGGAAAAAACAGAATGTGGTGGCAAGATCAAGTGCTGAAGCAAAGTTTAGAGCAATGGCTCAAGGAATTTGTGAACTATTATGGTTAAAGATTATCCTAGAAGACTTAAAGATCAAGTGGGATGGACCAATAAGACTCTACTGTGATAACAAGTCTGCAATAAGCATTGCACACAATCCTGTGTA
This sequence comes from Durio zibethinus, assembly GCF_002303985.1. Next base: position 6,425,430 of record NW_019168492.1, on the reverse strand, counting down.
ACATGAAAAAACAAAACACATTGAAGTTGACTGACACTTCATAGAGGAGAAACTAGACAATGGGTTGATTTACACATCGTATGCATAAACCAAGGGTTAACTTGCAGATGTATTGACTAAAGCTCTCAGCAGTGCAACATTTTCAAGAAATGATTTCCAAGCTAGGAATGGAAAACACCTATTCACCAACTTGAGGGGGAGTGTGGGAAAACACTTAATTACAGCTGGTTGTGATCTGTATATATTTGTATCCCTAGAATTATAGAGAGAAAATTAGGATAGACAATCCCCTAATTATGGGATCAATTTTAGGAAGATTTAGTTTCCTCATTTACCCTCTAGTTAGCTATATGTAAACCTATGGCGCTTATATAATTCTGCATAGAAGTTTTCTATATACTCTCAGTTTTTCCACAAGTTGACTTTTTGGTATTTGTTCTGCATATCACTACAGAGATCCATGTCGCAGCCTAATGTGTTTCCTGCAGTTGATACTGTCTGGATTCCTATTATGTTCTTTCACATTTAAAACTCATATTGCTACTGCTTGATTTATAGGAAGTCATTGCAATAGAGTTTGATGAGAATGGAGGTTTTCTCATAGGTGCTGTAAGTAGTGCAGGAAAGGCATGATGCATTAGTAGTGATAATTGATCTCATCATGCCTGCATTTCTTTATATTTTTGTTATATCACCTTAAATATCTCATGGGGTTTCATCATGTGCAAGTGCTGATTCATGACTTACGGCTTCATCACCTATCCAAGCTAAGGATCACATGTAAGTGAGGGTACTTATTAACATTTCTATTTCCCCCTCCTGGTGAGGAAATTATGGGTGGGTACGTGTGTGAAGTCTTCTTGCACTAGTGAGCTCAATTTTCCTTGATTCAGTTATTAATTTTTGGAAACTGTATCACTGTTATACGGGTATGGCTGCCCAATATTGGATATTAAGTGGCACAGTACTCTGAACTTTGAGCGACAAAAATTAATTACTGCAGATAGACATTGTTAAACTTTGGGATCCTGAGACGGTAATTATCCTCCCTGTTCTTCAGGAAATTCATATCTCATCTAGATATACGCACAAATACATGTCTATGCATTTTCATGTGTGTTTCTGTCTGTTCAAAACTTTCCATTTGTCCATGTTTTGTAAAAGATGATGGTATTGTTTAATTACTTTCAAGTTTAGGATCTATATTTATCATGCTTTATTTTGAACCTACTTGTATTATTTATAGTAATGGTGGATAAATTTTCTAATCTCTAATTTAACGTCATGGTGATTTGTTCATCTTTTGTTGTTTAGATGATACAATTTGATGTATATTTTTATGATGTCTCCTTTTATGGCAGTTTGGTTCATCCATTGGTACAAGCTTTATCGAACAAGTACATCATGTTAATGTAAGAGAAATCAAAATTGTTTGACTCTGTTAAAAAATAGCTATCTATAAATAGTATCCTCTTGAAATTTATAACCTTTTTTTAGTTATGTTTGTAAATTGTTAGGGGCTTACTAAGGTAAGTGCCCTTGATAAAATTGAAATTTCATTAACATCCCCACAAATCTCCTTATATCATCTCTCGAAGGGGTACAGTGGCAATTAGAACTTCTATGGGATGGGCACGTTGGGATTTATGAAATGAGAGAGGACTATCTTTCATTGTAGAGCCAAATATCATATGTACCAAAAAACCCCTTTGTCAGTGTATTAATTCTTCAGATCATTATTGCCATTGGCGGTAACGCTATCATAATTATTGTTTTTCAGTTATTGGAGGTATATCACTGTTCTCTGGAATTGTTATATGCATGCAATCTTACATGCACACAGGTGTACATATATGGATATGATGCTTGCCTACATACATGCATATGAATTGTTTTTTCTTTCGGGGACGTAAGAGGCCGATGAATTCATTGTGCACACATTGACGACTTGGAGTACAAAAGCATGTTAATGTACAACCATATAAATCTAATGTGTTTTTGGTGTATGTAATATATCCTCAGTAGTAGTGGAAAACTGTCTGCATCAATTTCAAAACTCATATCTAACTTTTGAGTTATTTTCTTTTGTCAAGGGAGAAGGTATGACCAGCATTGAACCAGCAGCCGGAACAATCATTGATATCCGTGTGTTGAAAGAGAGTGGGCTGATGGTACTGGCTTTGGACGGTAGCCAGATACCTGCTTATTTCATACGTGCTTTGGGACCTTTTCCCAAGTGGTGTTCTTCGTTGGATCTTTGTTGGAATCTCTAATGGTGTGTTTTAAGTCGTATCCTTATATCATTTTTTTGTTTTATACTTTTATTAGATGTACTATATTAGGATCTGTAGATATAGTGCTGGTGCTTACTTTGTGTATATTTTACAAGAAGAGCTTGAGGAGGGTGGACTATCAAGCATATATGACAATTATAAATTTCTAATAAAAGAGGATCTTGAGAAGTTGAATTTGACAAATCTAATTGGGACCAATCTTCTGCGAGCCTACATGCGTGGGTTCTTTATTGACTATCGGTTGTAAAAAAAGGTGAGACTGCTGTTCCTCTTTTTTTTTTTTTTTAGGATATTATGCGGTTTAAAAACTTATTATAAAATTGCATTGTGCCACCTGCTGGAAATTTGTGTTTGGGTGTTTGAAACTTGAAATATTGAGGAGCACAGAAAAGTTAAGATGCAGAAAGCACAAATGAAGTCAGAGTTGCCAGAATAAATTCTGGAAAGAGAAAAGGGACTATTTTGTGTTAATATACTATTTGCTGCACACATCGTGGTTTTTCATGCTCAATTTGGTAATGTTGCGCCACTCCTATCATTGCTTTGCTGTTTAATCTTTATCTTTCACATATATTTGCAGGCACAAGCATTGGCAGATCCTTTTGCTTATGAAACGTACTTAGAGCAGCAAAAACAAGAGAAACTGGAGGCTGAACACTGCAATCTTATTATGGTCAGTATTTTCATTCCTCAAATGAGTTTTCTTATTTGGGTATTTTATAAAGCTTGGAAAGAGAAAATAAATCAGAAAAGAAGAGGGGGAGGAGGGGAAATGTTCACGGTGCTAGAACATGTATTATTTTGTGGGTATTGTAATTGTCTAGTAGCAGAATTTTGACTTGGCATTGTGTTTTTTAGGTTAGATAAATTTTAAGGCATTTTTACTTTTGATAATGGATTTTGTTGGATTCATAATGTGGTCATGACTCATCATTTTCTTGTATTAATTCTTTTCTGTGCTTTTATGGCTTCACTGTCCCCAACATATGAAGTAGATATGTAATTAATAAGCTGCGAGTTGAAAAATTAGGACAACATCAGTGGAGGAAAAATACCTATATCAATTTTACAAATGTTTTCATTTGTGTGGCTGGGCTTGGAGTTTTAGTGGCTAGTTTCCTCTTTTAAATTTTGCTCCCATTGTTATTTTGCCTTGACTTATTCCATAAGCCCTTAGGTTTGAGATATAGAGCTCCTGCATGTGCCCAAAGTAAAAATTTTGGAAATTATAAGTTAATGCCCTAAGAAACCTTAATAGAAATACCAATTAATGCTGATGGGATGGAAGCTAATTGAGAGATGAAACATTTTAAGATTTATTTTGTTACTTCGTTACCTTTTATGGGCTTAATTGCAGCTTTCATATATATTGAGATAGGAATATGTTTTGTTGCTTCTTGCTGGTTTATGATGTATCAAGTGATGCATTCTTTATATCATGGATGTTAAAAGACTGGTTATACTATATTTGCTTAGAAAAGTGCAGTTAATTCTATTAAATTATGATTTATCTTGCAGATTAAGTTATCATAACTTTTTAACAACCCATGTTTCTTGACATTGTTCATTGCTAGTATTTTAAACTTGAAAATCCTCCAGCTAAACAATGCCTTTGGTATAAGATTTTTTCTTAATACAAAGAATAGCTTTGTTTCAAAAACTTGACTTCTGGGGCAGGAAAGGTGATTATTATTGATGCTGGAAAATATAATGCCATTTACTAATTTGTTGGCGAGTCAAGATTTGCAAATATTATAAACTGTCTCTTTCTTCTTTCTTGACTACTAAAGATGTATCACGGTTCTGTCTATATGTAAAAACATGGTGGCAAATGAAAGCTTAGGAGTTCTGTTAAAATGCTGTTAAAACTCCTTTTTTGTTTAGTTACTGCATCCTTTAAAGAAAGAGATCTTGAGATCTCCTCAAGCTTCCTCACTGATACAACTGTTATAAATCAATTCAGAGTTAGGTAATCTACATTCGGTTGATGAGGCTTATATTCTTCTTTTCTTTTTACCACAGATTAAGAGGAAACTACCAAAGGTTAAGGTCAATCAAAATCTTGCAGAGCGGAACTTGGAGAATGAAGAAGCTGAAAATGAAAAGAAAGCACTGATGATAATGAAACTAAGAAGACTTAAAAGAAGAAGAAGAAGAAAGGTGCACTTAGCACTGATATATTTAAATATGATTGATTTGCCCAAATGTTTGAAAACAAGGTAAATAATCTGTTCATCTAGTCATGCTACTAGTAGTTTTCAGTTTAATCTTCACTTTTTTCTCCAGTTTTCTTGTTTTTTTAATTTTTTATTGTCACATGTTTGTGATTGTCAACTCAAATTACCATGGTAATTGTTATCCCCGTTGAAAAGTAGTTGCAGGATCAAGAACTGTGGCTGAGTATTTTTAATTGACAATGTATCTAAGAATGGAGATAAATATGGTAGGCCATCTTAATTTTAAGTTGTCGAAAATCAGCATGAGGAAAGAAAAGGTTAATATAGATAAAACAAAACTTATTCTGTTTTTTTTTTTTTTTTTGAGTAAAGCATGATCTAATATTTTTAAATTACATTAACATATTAAAGCAGAAAAAAGTTGTAAATAATATTAAAAGGAAACATATTTCTTGACTCCTTTTGGTGAATAAGAGTTCAATGTTGATATAAAAAAAATATTATAAGTGTTAAGATTCAAAAATTAAATTTATAGGATGTCACTTTAAAATAAATACATGAATCAATTGTTTTTTTCTTAACTTCTAATTTACCTTTAACTTTCTTATCTCACTACTTATTTCACTGAATTAAACATTAAACGCATAAAATTTTTTGAATTTGTAATCTTTAAACATCAATTTTAATAATATATCAATTAATGCAAAGATAGTAAAATGGATCGTTAAATTCTGAGTTTAAAATATTTCTCTAACTTTACCATATAGAAATTTTAAAAAAAAAAAATGAGGAGAATTTCCTTATAACTGCTAAATTTGGAGATCTGGTACAACAAAAAAGCAACAAGGAACTAATTATGCCAATTGGCTGTTCAGCTTATCAAACATTTAGATTTAATGAAATGGCCTACCATATTTATTTATAAACTAATTTAAAAAAATCCAAAAAATGTATTTATATAATTTCATTTAGAGTTGACCTACACATTAAGAATTTTCTTATTCGGACGGTCAAAATGGTGGGTTTTATTTTCGTATTTAAAATTATTAAGGATGAATTTTGATTATTAAAATTATGAGCTTATCTTTTTTATTTTAGTTGGAAAAAGTTCATCGAAAGAAAAGCCCTGTATCTTGCAATCATGTCGTAAATAAAAATCAACGGTTTGCTTCTATCCAATTAAAACTTGATCAACTTTCTGAGGGTATCCAATTATCTCAAGACCTAACTTTAGGTGGCCATTAAAAAAATGTTGAACAAATCTTGATACAGTTGTTTTATATTCTCCAAGGAGATCTTAAACGACAACCCTATCCCTCAAAACTAATTAATGGCCTTGGTGCCGGGTTCACTGTACCTCTCTACAACTTTTTTTTTTTTAATATTAATTTAGCAATACTATTGTTTGTTGCACCTGCTCCTCAAATCCCATTATGTATAATTTTTTTTTTATTTTTAAACTACCCCATAATGTTACTTATTACAAAATTTGTATCATTTAATTATTTATCCTATTTAACAAAAAAATTATTATTTATTCATAAAGTAAAATATTTCAAGTAAAATATTTATCCGATGATGTCAATAAGAAATGTTGGTGAATTCCGTCCCAATTGGTGGGTTAAGGGTTGGGGTTTTAATATTATCATCTAATTCACGTTGACTTCAGCTGATGGCCATCAGGCGTTGCAAGTCAATTATTAAAAATATTTGCTTTTCAAAGTTCAAATTAACTCCATTTTCCCATTATAAAATAATAATTATTTTGTTTATTGGCTAATACTTTGAAGATGAATATCTCATTACAAACTTTTCTAAGTCTACCATCTAAGTGCCATTTGTAAGCTATAAAGGCAATCATGATTTAAAAAAAAAAAAAAACTCATAATTTGAAGATAGAAGAATGCATTAATTGTACGTAGTAGCTGATGTAAATTGATAGATAGGGTACCCAAAGATATTTAAATTTTTGAAAAATAAAAAGTTTTGGAGAATTTTGTTTAAAATATTTAAGATTTTGAATAATAAAAAATTAATTGATATTATTTTTTAGATGAACATCATAAAAATATTATAATTTTTTTTACATATAATTAGATCTCATATTTAACTTTAATTTCGTAAACTTATATAATTTTTTTAAAGAATTTGAGTTAACTTTAGGAGTTTTTTTAAAGAAAATAAATTCAAATATGTAATCAATTGCATTTAAATGAAAAAAATTAATGATAAATTTTTTTGTTGTATCTAGTAGTTAAATTTTGACAATGATAACTATTAATATAAGCATGTTAATTATTAATAAAATATAAATATTTAAAAGAATAAAAATATATCAATTACGCTTACAAAGATTCTTAAAATATAAATTATGTAATTTATGTATGATTATTTTTAATATATTTAATTTTAATTTCAATTTTATTTTATTATTAAAGTTATCATTATTGATAAAAGTATTATTATTAATTAAATATAATTATATTGATATTCACATATATTAAAATTCATAAAATAATATAATACTTTCAAAACTTATTTTTGATATATATTTTTCATAAATTAAATTAGTTGAATTTAGCCACCAATTCAATACCAAACAAAATAAACTTTCCCCTTCGTTGCCGTGAATTGATTATCAAAAAAAAAAAATTAACCACAAATGCAATACTAACAAAAAAAAAAACTCGCTCTTCAAAAATTTAGTTATGCTTTCATAGCAAAGTAGGATGTATTACCTAATTATTATTATTATTATTATTATTATTATTATAGTAGATTGAATTAGATTTGGTTGATATCAAATCGAATCTTAATGAAATATAGTTAGCAATTATAACATATGATGATGAGTTCCCACTTAATGTGGTAACCTAAATCAAATGTAGGCCATCTTATTTGTGGAAGCAATTTGAGGGAAAAGGGGGACCATTAAGCTAAAAAAGAAAGGCCCTATCTAGAGACAGGGAAATAGGGCGGGGGACCAGATGCTTGTAAAAAAGGGGAGTGCTAACCGGTTTTAATCAATCTGCTAAAAAACTGAACGAGATGAGCCATTTGGTGACATGAACGAACGAACCAATGAATGAATGGATGAATGTTCTTGTGCACAAATTTTCTTTAAGCTATTTCATATTTCAATTATAACAAAAATCTTCACTTTCTATGAACTTTCTTTTTTTTTTTTTTTGTGATTTTTTTAATGATATTGAAACATGAATCAAAGGAAACATAAATAAGCATTGAAACTCCATTTGTTTTGTAAAAAATGATTTTTGAAAAATAATTTTTATATTTTTAAGTATTTATTTAGTGAAAAATTGATTGATTAATAAAAAATAATTTTTGGATCAATGAAAAATAAGATTATATTTTTTAAAATTATCTTATAGATTTAAAAAGAGAATACATTTAAAAAAAAATTGTCTATAAGTATAACTATTTATCATTACTTTTGAGCATAATTTACCTTATAAAAAATATTATATTAATAAATAAAATTATATATATAAATAATATATATTAATAAATAAAATTAATAAATAATAATATTATATTAGTAAATAATATAATAAAATATTATTAATTTAATTAATAAATATTATAATAATATATTAATAAATAATATAAAGAATAATAAATAGTTTTATTTTAAGTATTTTTATATTAACATAGTATTTTAATATTAAATATTATTATTAAAATATAATTTTTTTAATATTAATAATTTTAATGGTAAAAAATTTTAATATATTTTAATAAAAATAATTTTTAATATTTTAATAGTTATATTAATATTATTTGGAAAAAAAAAAACAAAATTTTCAAAAGACAACCGATAATGGAAAACATTTTTCATTAATTTATCTAAACAAAAGAAAATCTCTTTTAATTCAGAAAATAAAAACATTTTTAAGAAATCATTTTTCGAAAATTATTTTCTGCAAACAAATAGAGCCTGAATTTGTATTACAAAATTTTTTTGATATGTTACTAAAAAATATGTACTAAATATAGTTATGATAACCGTAAATGTTTACTTTTAAAAATGAATAGTTTTGGGTAAATTTTAAAATAGATAATTTAATTCAAATATAAATTTTTAAATAAAATTTGCAGAATATATTCTGCATTAAGTAATAAGTAGCTTTTCATTCAATTCAACAATTTTTTTGTTGAAAATTTTCTATTAAGATGAGTTATAAAATATATTGAAAAATTAAACTGTTGAAAATTATCTTTTTAAATGCATTGAAAATTTCAATTCATTATCAAACAAACCCTTAGGTTCTGTTGATAAACTAAAAAATTAAGCGTTAAAAAATTAAGTACTAAAATTTGATAAGTATTGAATTTAAATTATAATTAAATTTAAATTATAATAGAATTTAAATAAGTACTGAATTTGATAAGTACTTTTTTTCTTGAAAAAATTCTTTTAATTGAATTTTAAAATGTGTTACGAAACGCATTGAAAAAAAATAAGTACTGAAAATTTTTATTTTCAACATAATGAAAAATTTTATTAGTTTATCAAATAAGGCCTTAATCCAAAGAATTTATCAAAATCTTTTTTATTTTCAATTTGTTCTAAATCCATCCTTCCATCAACATACTGTTAAATTTGGATGAAACTTGTCATATACATGTCCAACCTCATGTTTCATTCAAATTTTAATGGGGTAATCATAGATGAATGGATTTGAAATAAGTTCAAAAGGTAGAAAAAAACTTTTGAATTTTTATATTTATATTTATTAATTAATTATTTTGTTATATATTATCAATATGGTGATACTACATAATTAGTATAAGGACCCATTTTGATGGACGATGACATTAATTCTAGTGAGATTAAAAATAATAGTAAACGTAAAATTAGTTATTATAATAGTAAGATTAAAATTAATGGTGAAATGAATATTTAAAAATAAAAACAGCTATACCAAAGAAATTAAAAATAATTATTAAAAATATTAAATTAAAATTTGTATATAATAAAAATTTTAAATTATTAATATTTATAAAATTAATAAATAATTGAAAATTTATTTAATTATTTTATAGTAAATAATAATTATGTTAATAAATAATTAATAATTAATAATAATATATCAAATAGTACTTTTATTTTATTAAATTAAAAATATCTAAAAAAATTTAATTAAAAAAATCAAAAGAGAAAACAACAAAATTAAAGTATAAAAATATGTTTGTATTTATAATAAAAGTTAAAGGATAAAAAAAATAAAAAAAAATTAATGAACTGCTCGGTGAGCCTAAAAATGATCAGTGGCCAACTGGGATTATTTTTTTTGCTGTCCAATGAAATCTAAATGCATATTTTCTACCAAACAATGCGGTTGGGCAAAATCTCATAGCAACAGGGGGTGCCAATAAATCCAAAGACATCCTAAGTTCCCTTGAGGTTATGTAAGGAAAATTAATTAGTCTAAATAGAAGTATATAAATCATTCATTTTGTCATAAAAAATTCTTTATTTTGTGTGTAATCCTCCAACCAAACCATAAAATGTCAGCTATAAAAAAATGCATTTTAACAAAAATTAAATAATTAAATATTTTTATTATTTTATTGTAATATCATTTAAATATTTATTTTATTTAATTAAACTCTTAAACATTTATTTTGATTTAATTGAGCCTTTAATTGGATGGAAATATTGAGGGTTAAAGGTTAACTTATTTTTACCTACTAAATATTTAATTGATAAAAATAAATATTTAAAAACTTAATTTATTACAAAAAATTAATAAAAATTTAGTTGATTATTTAATTTTAAGTCAAAGACCTTGTTTATGTTGGGAATAGTAACTTAAATCCTATAAAAGATTTATTTGAAATTAGTTAGATATTACTTGATGGATAAGAACACTTGTAAAAGAAAAATTTTAAGAAAAAAAAGATTCTAAAAAGATTCTTGATAAGCAAATTAGAATGTTTATAAATAAGTAAAGTATCCATAGGATTAGATATAAGAAAAAAATGTAAGAGAGTTCTAGGCTTTTTATTGGGTAGACATTCCAAAAGATCAAAAGAGATTGAAAGCATTTTTATGAGTGTATATATTTAAGTAGACTATAGAAAATGAGAGGGTCCATATAAGTATAATGCATAAGTGCATATAGGCATGTGTTTATTTGAATTGAAAATACTCTATAAGATTAAAAGAGAATAATATGGTCTATGGGTATTAATTGTGAGTAAAATTGATTTGTTTCAATATAATTCTCCCCAACTAGTGAATATTTTTCTCATTCGTAGAAGTATGATGGTTAGGTTGAACCACATTAAATTACTATCTCTTATATGGTTGATTGATTGTTTGATTATGATTTTGCTTTGTTGGATGTTTAATTGGATTAAAGCTTTTTAGCCTACCAACTATTATTAGAGCTGTTATGATCCTAATAAATAGTATAAGAGCGTAGGTTTGACACGTGAGAAGAGACAAGCTTAAAGGAGCTCAATTAAAATGAAGAGTTTGAATTCATATTTTGAGAAATCGATTAGTATAAAGCATGAAGACATAAGAAAAAGAATGTTATGAGACTTTCATTGTAGGTGGAACGAAGCATATCTAGCATAAAAGCTAATTATTTGATGAAATTTGAGTCAATGTGAATATTGTTAGGAATAATGACTCAAATCCTATAAAATATTTTTTTGAAATTGATTAGATATTACTTGATAGATAAGAACACTTACAAAAGAAGAATTCTAAAAGGAAAATGATTCTTGATAGAAAAATTAGTATGCTTATAAATTAGTAAAGTTACTATAAGATTAGATATGAGAAAATATATAAGAAAATTATAGAGTTTATTTGATAGATATCCCATAAGACTCGAAGAGATTGATACTATCTTTATAAGTGTGTATATTTGAATGAACTAAAAAAGAATGAGAGGATTTACATAAGTGTGGTGCATGGGTATACATGGGTATATATTTATTTGGTTTAAGAATAATTCACAAGTTTAGATGAGAATAAAAATGTCTATAAGTATTATTTTAAATTGATTTGCTTTGATATAATTTTTTACAATTAATGAATTTTTTTTTATCTGTGGACATTCCAGTTGGGTTAAATCACATTAAATTATTGTCTATTATGTGATTTATTGATTGTTTGATTATACTTATGTTATGTTAGACGTTTAATTAAATTGATACTTTTTAATCTAATAATTGGTATAAAAACTATCATAATCCTAACAATTTATACTTATGCCTTATATTATTTATTTTTTTATCAATTACTTTTCAATGCACCTTTAATTGTTAAATTTATTTGTGACATGAGTTCAATAATTTATGAAAGAATCTTACACATGTAAACAATGGTGATGGATATGTTGGAGAGTAATACTTAAAAAGTAATGAACATAAATATCAAAGGCATTTTGGATTATGATTTGTTGGTACTTTTATAGTTTTAAAATTTATATTTTAATATTTTTTAAACTTTCAAATTCATAATTTTTAAAAATAAAAAATTACAAAATTATTTATATTTTGGTTAGAAATGTTTAATGGTTAGGCTATTTACTTAAGCTTATGATTTTGACTATATCGAGTCAAACTTGGTTATAGATTTTTAATCTTGCACTTGATTTGATTATATTGTGTTATCAATAATTAGTAATATATTTTTATTTAATTTTATTTTTTTAACTCGATGAACATTTCTAATCATAATGGTACTCATCAGATTTTAAACTACTTAAATCTTTTTCCTAAATTTGTATTTTTGGTATAAAAAAATATTTTGGATTTAATTTAGAATTTCTCTAGTTTTGCCCAGCATTTCTACCACTTGAGTTAAGTCTTAACGATAATTAAAATATATTCTTTAATCTTACCTTCTTATCATTTAATATTAGAGATATTTATTAATTCAGATTAAGTGAAATTCAATCAGTACTTCTAAATACTTAGTTCAACTTACTCATTTAGGCTCCATCAATAACATTAAAAATATTATTAAATATACAAAATAATATTAATATTTAAATAAAATTATTTTATCATTAAAATAATATTTTAGTTTGATCAAAGTCAAATTCGAAAATTAATGTTGAAGATCCTGGCTCAAATGAGGCCAAGCTTGTAATCTTGGTGGGCCCTACATCCATAGACAAATCTACCTTGTTTGTCGCTTTTCTTTGCCAATTTCATGGCTTAAACTTATAATTGAAGTAGAATAGTCTTTTGCTTTATAAAAATTATTATTATTTTTTTATCTATTTTCTCATAAATTTAAAAATGCGTATGTGAAATTTGGACCACTTTTACCTAGAAAAGAAAACACATATAATCAAAACCTTTTTATGCACCCTTTGCAAAGGTTAATTATGTCCAACAAAGTGAAGAAAAGGGATAAGAAATACTTAAAAAGAAATTTAGGTTACATTGGCCCACTAAGATTTATACCTTACTTCACTATCATGAAAGTCTCTTGAGATTTTCGTATACACTTTATTAATCTTCGTTAACATACAATTAAAATTTTCTTTTAAGTGGAAACAACTTTCAAATTTAAGTACAACTATCAATTAAAAATGTTGCTCCATTTGATTGCCACATTATAATTAATGTTTGATTAAAGTTGAATAAAATAAAATATTAAATTTATACGATAAGATATAGTGGAACTGATTTTTAAATCTTATGTTTATTCTATATTATGTTTATAAATATTAAACTTATATGAACTCTTTTAAATAAATGTGAATGAAGTATGATATAATGTTATTATTTTTATTATTAATAATTTGAATCAATTTGAGAATGAATTAATTTGATGAATATAAAATTAGTACTTTTATAATATGAATATTTATATAACTATGTAATTAGTTATAATAAAGTATAAATATTTTTTCAAAAATAAAAAATATTATTAATTATGTCATCAATAAGTTCATGATATGAATTATGTAGGTTATGAATAATTACAATTAAAAAAATTTTATTTTTAATTTTATTTCATTATTGATATAATTATTTTATTAATGAAATATTAATTATATTATATGATATTCACTATATTAATATTTTCAAAATAATATAACATGATAAAAAATTTATTTTTTGATAAGTAATATTTTTCATAAAAACAAATACATCTTACATTATTTTCATGAATACTGAGTCATTTAATATATATATATATATATATGAATGAAATGAAGAAAATAGTATCATATAGTTAAATTTTGACATAGGATAAAACACTTTTTAATTTATTTTTGGTGAGTTAAATAAGGATAAGATTTCTAGAGGGTCAATCCGGTCTTGTTGTTAGATTCTTTAACCCTTTTGATAACAATTTTGAAGAAACTTGTTTGCATATAAAGACAAAGGAGAAAAAAACAAAAAGAATCGAATTTTGTTAGTCAATCACCAAATCTTGAATTTGGGATTTTTTTTTTTTTTGAACTTTCCATTCAACTTACAATATGTTTCCATAGCAATTCAAAAACGGAATTGAATTTGAAACTTTAGGGAAAACCATGGGTATTTTCATCAACTACCACACGCTCTGTGGATAATCATATCTCTTTTGACTAAGAAGCTTCAAATTCTAATTTTTTATTCTTTAAAACATATGTATTTACAAAAAGATTAAGATTTATATAGAATTTGTTAAATAAAATCCATGAATTTTTACAATTAAAAATAATTAAATGAAAATTAAAAATTGAAGATCAATTCAATAGATTATTGAAACTCGTTGATTAAATTCCATATATATTAAAAGCCAAAATGCGAGCCGGACAACAGAAAAGGTGGTGTTGGAGCGGAGCATCAAGGATATGGATTCCGCCCAAAGCTTACAAAAACGTAAAAGCACATGTTAGGATTAGGAGATATCAAAAAAAAAAAAAAAAAAGATTACAAATCATGACATATATAATTGTTGTTGAAAGTTGTTATTCTTTGGCATAACTGAAACATCGTACTTCATGGGAAATTTGTCATTCCATACCCCACCATTAGAATTATTCATTAAGCTTTATTCTTTATCTAATATTTTTTTTTTTTGTAATAAAATTTTCTTCATCACCATAAAAAAATAAAACACCTAACATAATTCTTAAAAGATAAGGGAGAAAAAGCTCTTGAAAAAAAGAAATTAACAAAAAACCTAAAATTTAAACTTTAAATTTATTGAAATATTAACTTTTTTAATTTAATGATTGAATGAACTATTCAAATTCAATTTTAAATTAAAAAACAATTTTTTAAATTGTTAATTCAGTTCAAATTCCAGAACCAATGACCCAAAAATAATGGAATCAAGGAATTTTATTTTCCTTCATGATGAATAGAATTTTATTTTATTTTATAACATACAATCCAAATGATGATTAAAATTAAATCTTAAAAAACTTTAGATTTGGGTTTCAACTTTTTTTTTTTTAAGCTTTTAATCTATCCTTAAATTTTTTATCTTATTATATATATGATTAAAAAAATATTATGCATCTTAACTCTCTAAATTTATAATTTTAAATATCAACTTCAATAATATATTAATTAATCCACAAAATAATTTTTTTTTTTAATCCCAGAGGTTGTAGGTGAATTAAATTCAGTTTTGAAAACATAGAAGACCTAGTCAAAAAAATGGAACGTGAACAATCATTTCATTCCAAAGTATCGTGGATTTTGGAATAGAATGTGTCAGCTGATCTGCCCTTACCAAAGGGTTAAGATAAAGATGCATGAATGATGGGTGAACTGGATAGAAGGATGGACGATGGATGGGCTGACCATAACATACATTCATTGATAAGGTCAAGAAGAAAGAAAAAGTGTTTTAATTTAGATGAAGTTAAGCATTGCATTTTGACAAGAACACAAAAATAATGATGGGTATGGGTGCAATGGGCATGCATGGGAAACAAATCTTAAAAGGGGATCAAAAAGCTCTTTTCTTTCTTTCTATCTTTCTTTGCCTTTGCCAATTGCCGCCACTCCCACTCCTCCACCCAACCTGCTCAGGATATCGTAAGCGCCTCAGGATTTTATAGATATATTAATTTAAAACAAGAAACAATGATATAATATAAAAAATTAAAATGATGAAAATTAAAATTTAATATATTTTTTATTTTTTATTTTTTATTTATACAAATTTAATTATATAATTTTTATGTAAAATATACTCGTATAAATACGTGAATTATCTATACTTTATAAATTCATAAATTCCCGTTTAAGGAAAAAGCACCTCCGCTGACATCATCTGTATCTCTTGGGAAGATTTTGTTGGGCCCACTTAACCCCCCTCCTCTCCTTCCGTCCCTCTCACCTCTCCGCTTTAGCTCTCATCCAAAACTTTTTTTTTTCGTTTCTTCCAAATTATTTCTCATTTTTTTTTTATGGTATTATAAAATATTTTTGTAATAACCTTTCCTTTTATAAGCAGTTGCTCTTGTCTCCCTCACTCTGTCCCTTGGTCTTTTACATATATAAATCAAGACCACCTCCCCCATTCGCTCCTTCAAAATCCTCATAGAGATTTGTTTCATTATTTTATTCCTTTGTTATTTGTCATTCTGTTTTATTTTTTTTCTTCCGTTGCTTGCCCTGTAATTCAAAATCAATCAACTTGGAAAATTTACAAGATTTGGGTTGAAATCTGGTCGGATCTTGCTTTGTGGGGTGTGGCAATACAAACTCTTTTTCTTCTTCACCTCCTATAGAACCAGAACAATTAAAACACCAAAACAACCCAATTCCATTGCTCTTAATACATAGTCTATCTCTGGTTTTTGGGATTGGATCTTTGGAACAATGGGCATGGCAGCAGAGTCACAGTTTCATGTTCTGGCTGTTGATGACAGCATCATTGACAGAAAGCTTATTGAGAGGCTACTTAAAACCTCTTCATATCAAGGTACTTGGGAAATTTTTGTTTCATGAATCATGGGTTTCATTGGTTGTTTTTTTGTTCTGCTTTTATCTAGTTCTAAGTGTCATTCATCATTTGATGCCAATTGCAGTTACCACAGTTGATTCTGGCAGTAAAGCTTTAAAATTTCTGGGTTTACATGAGGATGGCGCAACCAACCCCAATACGTCCTCTGTTTCTCCTAACAATCATCAGGTTGGTCATTTCTATTTTAATATATGAGATTTCCAAACTTTTTTTTTATGCATTCTTTTCTATCAATTTCCTTTTTTTTTTCTTGGTTTGTAAAATTTCTCTGTGTACAGGAAGTTGAAGTAAATCTTGTCATTACTGATTACTGTATGCCTGGCATGACAGGCTATGATTTGCTCAAGAAAATCAAGGTATGCTTTGTTTCTGTTCTTTTTCTCTTTTCTCGTTTATCATACATATTCCCTTATTCCTGTCCAGATCTTTTTATTGTTCAAGCCAGGAAATTTTAGGATCTTTTTAATAAAAAAAGATCATTTCTAGATTTGAGATTTTGCCATGCCAAATTATTACTATACCATATTGTAATGAAAAAAAGTTGCCAATATGGGGTCCTATTGCTGCCACTTGCTTGAGAATGTCAATGAAAAATCTTTTGGAATATTTTGCCTCTTGCTTTAGGCAAAGTCAGGCAACATAACCAATGGAAACATGATTTCATGATTTCCTATTTCTCTTTCTTTGTTTTATATTGCTTTCCATCACAAGAAATAGATCTGAGAAGTTTACAGGATTTTTTTTTTTATCTAATTTTGCAGGAATCTTCATCTCTAAAAAACATACCAGTAGTTATCATGTCATCTGAGAATGTCCCTTCAAGAATCAGCAGGTAAAAAGACCAAATCAAATAATCGAATTACTTTTGAAATTGCTTTAATTGCAAATAAGAAGGGTAGAAGGGAAGGAATTTGATTTTTGAGGTGAAACTTATTTTTTGGTATAATTTTTTTTTTCCAGATGTTTAGAAGAAGGTGCAGAAGAATTTTTCTTGAAGCCAGTGAGGCTATCAGATTTGAATAAACTTGGGCCCCATATGTTGAAAACTAAATTCAAGGATCACAATCAAAAACGAGAGAAGCAAGAAGAAAAAGCAGCCTTTCAATCTCCAAAACGACAAGAACAAGAAGAGCAGCACCAGCACCAGCAACAATTATTGCAACAACAATCCAACAACAACAAAAGAAAAGACATAGAGGAAGGGCTTTCACCTGAGAGGACAAGACCAAGGTACAGTGGCATCACAGCTGCGGTTTAATCATCTTGAGGAAAGAAATATGTCATAAATTCTGGGTTTTATTGAACATGTAATTCAGATAAGTTTTCCCTTTTTTTAGGGTTTTTTAGATTTTTACTGTTGGTATACATGTTCTAGAGGTGTGTGGCGATAAAGTTCTTCATGCATACAGCTTACATGATAAAGAAGAGTTGAAATTTTCCAATTTTGTTGTGTTATTTGAATTCCCAAGACAAAAGAAACGAAAAAAAAACAACAATACAAAACAAGTGTCAAATAACAGTATGATTCGAGATTATCTGAAAATTGTAAATATCAGCACATTTTCTTATGACAGAGTACAGACTGAGCGTTCTCCTTTCTTTTGCCCTTTTTTTTTCTTTGAAAGAAAGGCAGAGTCCTTTTGCAGGCTCTTTTTTCAATGTGTAATTGAACTTGCTACTGTCACGCAATAATTGGTGAGTGCATGAAATTGATCAAAGGCTTGCTTTGGTGTTTGTTTTGGATGATAGAGCAGAAAGGCTTGTTTTGGTTAAAAAAATCGTTTCTGGTTTTCAATCAAGCAATGAGTTTTGTTTTCGGATGTGGTTTGGTGGAATCAATCCCATTGTCACGCAATAAGTTTTGTTTATAACCCACTACTCAAAACAAGAAAAAAATTCAATGATTTTATGCCGCGTTGCCTGCAAAATGATTCTTTCATTCTGATTTTATTCTTGTCTCATCTTCCTCTTCATTGCCCTTTTACGTTTTTTATTGTTTTATTTTTTCTCAATTAATTTTTATCCTTTTAATTCTATTTTGTCCTTTTTTTATTTTAATTTTTTAGTCTATCATTGAATTCTTTATCTTTTTATGGATCTAATAAAAGAAGATATTATATATATAATTTTTTTTAAATCGGTAATCTTTAAATATCAATTCTAAAATCATATAACATATTCAAAGAGTTCATCAATATTTAATTTTTAAAATTAAACAAAATAACTCATTGAAATTTTTATTAAAATTTAACTTCAGCATAATAAAATATTTTTTTATTCCACATCATTCATTTGTGATTTGTCAATAAAAATGTACATGTCAGCATACTTATTGTTACATCAGCATAATTAACAGTTTTATTTAATGGCAATTAGTCACAAATGAGAAATACAATAATTAAATTACTCAAAATTGACGTAGACGGATTGATATGCTCTTTTTATCATATTGTAGACTTACCGGATACTTACAGGGTGTTTATAATAGGGTTAAAATTGAATTAATTATTAAATTAATTTTAATTTATTATTAAAAATAATTTTACAAAAATTTTAGGTTTTGATTAATTTGATTTAATAATCAAAATTAATTGCAATATAACAAAATCTTATATAAAACTAAAAAAAAATGAAAAATTCATTTTATAAGTTATTAAAGATTTTAAGTTAATATTTTGATATTTAAATATTTTGATGGATGATTTTATTTAGTTTGGTTTAAAGAAAAAATTTTAAATGAAGTTCATAAAATTTTTTAATATAAATGATTCAATTAAAACTTTAATAAAAAATTCAAATAGATAAATTAATAAAAATCAATAAAAAGATCAATAATATGTAAAAAAGCATTGAAAGTATTGTTTATAATTCAAATTTAATCAATACTTATTCAACGGTAAAAATTTTATTAATTTTTTATTAAAACTGATTATCTAAAAAATATAAAAATTTATTAGAATTTTTTTCAAAATGTATACACTTGATTTATGTAACAAAAATTTTTAATTTATCAATTTTAGTTTTTAATTTTAGTTTTTATTTAATCATTTTTATTAGAGAACTTCATGAACTTCATATAAAAAATTTTATCTATGTCTTCTCCTTGTTTTAAATATGTAAATTAAAAAGTTTAATATATAATTTAATTTGAATGTATTTTATTATTTGATTAATCAAAAAAATTGATTGAATAAATTTAATTCAATATCATTAAGTCTTTAAATCATTAAGTCTTATATTTAAATATAATTATTTGTGGGTATGTTTCAATTTTAGGTTGAATTTGTTTAATTATGTTTTAATTTGTTCATTAATTTATTTGATTATAATTGTAATTTATATTTGTAATTTCACTTAAGAATAAAAACAAGGGAAGAGGGGAGTGCTTCCACCAAATTCTCATACCACATCCTCTTCTTCATTTGGGTTGCTATCCAATCATCTGTCGCCAGTTTGGCCCATTTCATTTCCTTTGACCTTTGGGCTTAAATCTGATTTGTTTTTAAAAATTATTTGATATACGATCAGAGTTTTTTTTTTTTTCTTAAATTTTATAAGAGCGATTAAAAAATGATATTATCATTTTAATTAGTTTTTTATTTTTAATATATTTTAAAAGATATATGTTATTTTGTTAATTTTGTTTGTGAAATTTAAAAATTTTACTATCAGTATATTTAATAATTTCTAATTATTATTTGATTTTTTATTTTTTTATTTTTTGTTCTTAAGATTTTCCCATTGTTTCCTCATGTCATGTTATGGTAGTTCTTCTCAATTAGTACCATGTGAAACTGAATCAAAGGTCCAAAATTAAATAATCATAGTACTAAAATAGAAAAGGCCCATATACAAAACAAAAATAAGCCCAAATGTAATCCAAGAGGCCACAATAATATTCACCCTAAAAAAAAAGGGGGGGGGGGGACTTTCCAAAAGGCAAGAATCGTCTGCCAACTTGCCAGCCCTTTCCACCGGGTTTCTAATTTTTTTTTTTAAGGTAAAGAAAAAAAAAGAACACCGCCACCTTTTATGATCTTCCCTTTTATTTCCGTTTCCAACTATTTTCTCAGCTGAGTTTTGTACGGATCGCCTTCCAGGTGAGAAACCTCAATTCTTTGTTACTTTATTTTTTCTTTTTCCTTTTTTTTTTCGCAAATCTTTACTACTTTATTAAACGCTCGAACCGTATCCGGTACGTATCTTTATGAGATAAATCCGCGTTTCCTTGCATGCCGCCGGAAATTGAAATGAAATTGCTTCCTCAATTTCTGTATCTTATGCGATTTTCCCCCTTATTTTATGTTTTTAATTGTCTTTTGTTTCCAATTCAAATGAAAAAAAAAAAAAGAAGAATCATGTTGATCACTGCTTTAAACTTGTAGTGTTAGATGAAATTAGATAAGTTTGAGCTAATATAATCTCTTTTTTAATCGTAATCAAGTTTGTTGTTTGTAAAGTTCTTTTTTATTTGATTGCTGTTAAAGGATTTATCTGTTTTGGTGCATATGATATTGGAGCACACGAATTTGCTGTTAAATTGTTGTCGACCTATTTAAAAAGCTGTTAAAACTGCTAAGGCATGTATCAATTGTTGATGAAAGATTGATCAAGAGTGAATTTTGTATAGGTATATTAAATTATTTATTCTTGAATATTTGCTTTTTGTGTTTGATGTCAAATTGTGTCCGTTTTCAGGTATATAGCTGCAGGCAAGGTTGCCTGACTCGTTGTTTCAGTAATCTGGCAAAGACAATTTGTAATTCTTGGTATATTTGTGTTAGGTCAGTATCTTACTTTGTTTGGAACGTTGAGTAAAAGAAATGTCGACTGGAGCGGTAAGAAGGGTTTCACGTCAAGATATACAGCTGGTAAGATGTTGACCTTGATCTTTGCGGTTAAAGAACAATCATGTATAATAAACTGTACACTTATACATTAATTTTGTCGTTTGTATAAATTTACATATTAATTTTGTTTTTTTCCTTTTTCCTTTATGAAAACTTACTAAATTTCCTGCTAATATTATTACTTTATGTCAGACAGAGTGGAGTGAGGTTATTACTGTGGATTGAGTGCAATTATGTAGATATGTTTGTTTAGTTGGTAATTCACATTTTCAGAAATTTTTTTTAGTGATTCTACGATTTCAAAATTTTGAAGCTGTTTAGAGGAACGAACTATTTGGTGGAAATAATATGAAGGACAAAAAATATGTTTGGTAAGCTTACAAATATGTAAATTTAAAAGCAAAATCATAGCCTAAATTATTGAAATTGTGGAATCTACCTTTGATTTATGGAATTGGTCCTTGTTTGGGTCAGATACTAGTATCATCCATCTTCATAGTAAACAAACGTTTTTCCAGAGCAATAAATTATCTATATAATTTGTAGTTCGTCAGAAATTTGTAATTCTGACAGGTTTTATATTAATGAATAATTACATATTTGTGCAAAGATAAATGTGAAAGAGGAACAGAAGCTAGCTTGCTTTTTACCATAAAGTGGAAATACACAAAAGACAGAGGCTAGTGGAGATCTTTTAAGGAAAGTGGCACTTGACATTGAAAACAAAATTCTAATGGCCTAGAGATCTCCGTGGATTTTTCTTATAGCCAAGCTATTTTGATCCATTTTTTTAGATGGGCTGCTTTTATTTCACTATAGAAATCACAAGCAGCTTCTAATCTCAGTCTTCATATATTCTCCTTCTGATTAATCCCACCTGATCTACCCTACTACTAACATCTCAGACCTAGAATCTAAATCTCCAATCGTCTCCAGTGATATGGAAAAACAGTCAAACAAATCCTTGGTGAGTCCTTGCAAAACAGTCATTGTATTTCATTTTCACTCTGTAGCTTATATCAAAATAAAATGTTGTGCTTTTGAATTTTGTTTTCTGGGATCAACCATCTTATGGGAATGCTGGAGAAATGGTTAGTCTTGGGATTCTGTTTCCTTGAATTTCCAACTGCATGGAATTTATAATGTTTTTCCTGATTATATGTGGCAATTAGCAATGAATGCATCTTCATATGCTAACAAAGCAAAGTTCAGATAACTGAGAAAATTTATAATTTTAACTGATGTAAGTATTACCTGTCATTTATCCCCTCTTGATGAATATCAGGAATAAAGTTCTTGACAAAGTATAAGCCATTCATTTGTTAAGGAGAGAGGAGTGGATAAATGGGAAACAAAACAAACTGCATAAAACTGTTTCTATTTTGTTCCCCATGTAAAATTAAAATGTATATCTGATGTGCTATTCATTCCACATGGTTGGATGCTATTCGTCCTTTTGTGTGTGTGTGTGGTTGGAGGTGTTTCTACTGTCTTAGATTTGTTTGGCATGTCGGCTCTGAGAGGTAGTGCGCTGTCTAAAGTGTCTAATGGTGTTTTTTCTCTTATGTGTGATTCCAGGTTCAAAACCTTATAGAACGATGCCTTCAACTCTACATGACACAGAAGGAAGTTGTGGAAACTCTGCTGGCTCAGGCCACAATTGAGCCTGGTTTTACTGAACTTGGTAACAGACAGTTTAAATATTTTATTTTGCCATAACATCCACACTTTGTTCTGGTTGTCCGTCCTTATGAAACACCACTAACTTGCTAGATATAGCCTATTATTAATCACATGTTAGAGAAATTATAAGAGATACACTAAATCTATGCTATGACTATATCTTCCATCTGCCAACACTTACAAAAGGAAAAAGAAAAAGAAAAAAGTAGGTCCCAGTATGTAGGAACAGGGGTGTCAATACAGTACCCATTGTTCGCATAGATTGCCTTGCCCTTGTGGTAAAAATCCATTTTTAAGGGAAGCTTATAGGCTTGACAATCCAAACCCCCTAATTTACTACCTAGCTTTAACTTATTGTTGGGTAATGATTGTTGGTCAACTAATGGATAGATAGTTGCCGATCAAGGGTTTCTGCCAATATTTTACAGTCATTACATAATATTATTTTTTTTTTTAGTTTGCTTTCACAAATATTTCATGCTTGTCAGTCTGGCAAAAGCTTGAAGAAGAGAATAGAGAATTCTTCGAGGCTTATTATCTGAGATTGATGGTGAAGCAACAAATAATGGAATTCAACAAGCTGCTTGAGCAACAAGTGCAATTGATGCATCAGATTCATCCAACTGGAGTTTCCTCGATCCCTAATTCTAATGGACCTCACATGCCACCGAGTAAGATTGCTTTTTGTTTGGTTGGACATGCTATTCTCATTTTTGTTTAATTGCACGTTATGCTCCAAATTTGTGAAATTGGGACTTTCTGAGTGTGCCTTTTCGTCTGTTGAGATTTCATTTATTAAACAATCATTATACATTTTTCTAGCAGAAAAGATTGAGGGTAGTTTTTTATGCTCTTTTTATGTTAGTATAACAGTAAAGACTGATGAAAAGAGAAGAAATATGAATCTTGTCTAAATTCTTCTTTAACACTGAGTGTTGACAATATGCATAAAGACTTCATTTTAACTTCCTCCATATCAGTAACTGTGGAATTTGGGTATAGGTAGGACTAGACGTCAGGGTGATTACTTCCTATACACTTATATTTCCATATCCACCTTTGATAAAAGAGACCAGATGCTGGAAAAATCTTATTGTTGCTCACCTTGTTTTCATTTATTAACTGCCCCAGTCTTCTTTTATATTTCTTGCATTTTCATTGATTTATGAGCTTATAGCAATCCCATGATAATTTGATAGATCACTTTTGGTGTGGTAGTTGGTATAATAGTTATTACTCTTACTAATTATTGAGTTTCCCTAAGTTTAGTTGCTGAAAATCTGAAAGCCAAGCTTTGGCTTTCTCCAATTTTTCAATTTTTTTGCAACTGATATAGCTTTCTTTATAGTGCCCCAGAACTCATCCTGCTATGCCCCAGAGAACACAGGACAAGCTCTGAAGCAGGAGAACATGCACCATCCCATGGGATACAGTTTGCCTAATGTATTCACTAATGGTAGTTTGTCATTGCATGCTGGAATGCATTCTCCTATTGAGCTGCCTACCCATGCCAGCAGAATTGAAGTCCCACCAGCCATGCTTTCAACTCAGAGTTCAAACATGGGTCTTATGCAAGGAATAAATGGGGAAAATGATAAAATCAGAAGCTGGTTATTCGGGCAGTTCTGCTGACATGTTTGGTGCCGAGAGCAATGTTCTCGAGGCACGGCCAACAATTGGGGATACGTCTTTCAGTACTGTAGAATCAAGCACACAACCACTGAATGAACCACTTCTGGATGCTGACATTTCTTCATTTGGATTTTTAGGCCAGATCCCTCGCAGTTTCAGTCTTTCAGATCTCACAGCTGACTTTTCTCAGTGTTCAGGTCTCTCTCTTTCTGTCAGTTGTGTGGGCATATACATGTTCCCCATGCCACATTTATTTGTGTGAACGCAAGCATGTGTGTTTGCATCCATATCTTCATTGTGAGTTTATTTTAAACCTTGTGCTAGACTTAGCTGGGTTTGGGGGTCTTTTATGAGTTAGCTATCTAAAATATATAGTCCTGTGCATGAGCAAGTATTTGGCCTAATTAGCATTTGTTAATTCATATATGAAAAACACAATATTTTAAGAATAACCTCTTAATAATTTCAGATATATTTATTCCATATATACGTGAACCAAAAAGAAATCTAGATTTACTTACTTTCAGAATAACCTCTTAATAATTTCAGATATACTGGAGAGCTACCCCCGGTCACCTTTTTTAGCAACAGATAATGAAAATTTCCTGGATTCTCATGAAAGAGAACAGCAAGGTGATCGTTTTTCCTCCCTTGCCTCATTGAAATATTTATATATTGAATTTTGTTAGTTGTGATTTATGAAGTTTGTGACATTTTTGTCTTTGGCTTATAGGAGATAACAAAAGGTTGGACACCATATCCGAGGATTGAGTTATGAAGATTTTAGAAATGAATAGTCCTACAATGTCGATGGTATTGATTTACAAAGATATATATATTTTATTTAGTTTCTGTTTTCATTTATTGGCTGTGCTAGCTACTGTTTTGGAATTTACTTGCATGTTGGATCCTTTCGAGACGATTTTTTTTGCATCTGCTAAGATTCATTTCTGCCAATGTTATTGCATTTTCTCAGTTTCATTTTCTTTTGTCAATAGATTTTTCTGTTTTGTATTATATCATAAACAACCAAGTATTACTTAATCTTTTGATTTGAGCCTTGAATATTTTCAGTTAAATATTTGTTCAAACTATTACAATTTAACTATGAGATCTAGAAAATGTAGTTGGTTATCTGTTTTTCACCTCTTGTTCTTTGCTTGACTTTTTTTTTCTTTATCGTCTAGTAAGTTACAAAAAGTAGTTGATATTCAGCATTTTGATACTTTTTTATGCTCTCCTTTTCAACTTTAATTAATTGCATTTGGGTTTTAACACAATGATCTAAATATCTAATTCATTCTTCAATAATAAATTTGATGAGCCTCTTTCAACCACAAGAAAATGCTCACATAAATTGAAGTGAAACTACTCTTTTCACTGTTTCATATTTGTCCATTACCATGCGATGTCTTCTATATTCACTTGTGCACATATGCTAGTTAACTGAAGAATGCTCATGGTTATTGTTTGAGTTCAAGTAATGGAATGGGTTAGTCATTTTATTACAAGGTAGTCAATGTGATCATATTTTGATTCTTGTTTCTCTCAACTTACAATGCAGTGTTAGTTTTAGACTGCTTGTTTCTTAACTAACAAAAATTCTCTGCTGTCACTGCACAAGCTTAGTGAGAAAAGGTGATTGAGAAAACAACCAAGACTTTCATGTCATATGTATTAAAAACAAAAAAGAAGAGGAAATAAAAAGCAGTATGAAATTCTGAAGGAGTTATTAATAATTTAAGCATTATCATTAGTTTTGTGTGATCAAAATTTTCTTCCTTGGCATTTTTGTTTTATTTGGTGGAAAGCAATCACTTACAATGCATTTTATGCAATGTTTTACTGCAGGTCCAGCTGATCCCCAAGGTAAAAAAAAAAAAAAAGGGTTTTTGTATGTAGCATTTTAGAACTCATCTGCTTTGATTGATGGATTGAAGAAGTTCACTGACCTCATTCCGTAGTGATGAAAATTGACAATAGGACGGTTTGGAGAGGCATAAAGAGGTTAAAAATAAATTCAAACAAAACATACAGTTTTTTTGTGCCAATAATGTTTACTATATAATTAATGCCTTTTGTTTTTGAACGGGGATTGTGGAATAATATAATGTTTTATTATGTGGATTATGTTCCAAAATAGTTTTGTGGGGTTTAATGTTAAAAGTTTATTAACCAATATGCAGAAATATGAATATCAGACGGTTTTATGATCTGGTTTTAGATTTGTCTGCTGGAATGGTTTAAATTTGCCATTCTGCCCATAATTTGCACCCCCTGATTCTGTACGACTAAAGTTGAAGGTGACCATTTCATGCCGTTATTTTGAGTCAGAGACAGTTTCACCCTCAATTGTGAAATTGTAATTTCTATTTCTATTTGATGATTTGGTTTTAGCCAATGCCAGCGGAGGGATATCAAGTTGACTTTTAACATGCAACAACTTTCAACTTATGCTGCACAGAAGTTGTATATGTTTGTGTAGCACAGCGATATCAAGTTGTATTTGTTTGTTAATTTATTTTCCTTTGGTCAAATGAGGGCATATCTCATGCGCTCTAAAATTGAGCCTCCATGATCATCTATTAAGGTACCTTTGTTAATTTCAAACATGGTATATGGATATGATACAAATAAAAAATATGAAATGATATGGTTTAAAATTTTAACAAAAATTATAAATAAATTTAACAAAAAAAAAATATATTTTATGATTTCATGTTGACATTAAATATAAAACATATTTTGTTATGTAAAACAAAACATGAATGCATGAATTTCTAATATTTTACATCACATGAATATATGAATTGTTAGTTTTCTTTCAACCATTATATATCAATAGCTTTTTTTTTTTTTAAATAAAAACATTTTAAAAAAAATAAAAACATGTTCAGTTATTGTAGATTTGTCCTTAATCCCTCTTATAATTATTTACTATAATATTTTCGTATCATAATTATACAAATATCCCTTTGATTTAAATTACTATAATGTCATCATATCATAATTACGAAAATATTTTCTTCTCATAAATGATTAAAATTATTATAATACTTTTTCTATCATAATTACAAAAATACATTTATAAATGCTTAATAAGAAGTTGATATGTGACATTTTGTTCCAAAATTAATAATATATATTAAAATAATCCTCTTCATATAATAATCCTTTTTTTATATAATATTGACATGTATTCAAATTTACTACAATACTTTTCTATCATAATTATGAAAATATTTTTCTTATAATTAGTTAAAATTACTACAATACCCTTCCTATAAAAATTAAGAAAATATCCCTAGCATAATTAAACAAAAATTACTATAATACCATTCATATCATAATTATGGGAATGCTTTATAAGTACTTCATAGGAAGTTGATATGTGTTTTGTTTTTCCAAATTAATATAATACTTCTATAAAATTATATGTTAAATTTTAATATATATGAAATTAACCACATATTAAATTATTAATATATTCTTGCCATTGCTTTATAAAATTTTGACATTTGACATTTTATTTAAAAATTACTACAATATTTTTATTAAATTACATATGAATTTTTAATATAATATAAAATTAATTACGTATTAAATTACTAAAATTTGCTTGCCATTGTTTCATAAATATTTGACATGTGAAATATTGTTTGAAATTTATTGTAACACCCCTATCAAATTACTTATTAAATGTTAAATAATATGTATTAAAATAATTTTCATTAAAATTACTATAATGCCTTTTTATTTATTTAATATGATATTGACATGAATTTAAATTTATTATAATGCTTTTCTATTATAAATTCAAAATATCTATTTTTTTATACTTAGCCAAAATTATTATAATGCGGTCCAATTATATTTATAGAAATGCATCTCATACTATAATTTGTCAAAATTACTATAATACCTTATTATCATAATTACAAAAATACTCTTTCTAACATAATTGATCAAAATTATTATAATATCTCTTATACCATACTTATGAAAATACCTTTCTGCCATAATTGACCAAAAATTATTAGGGGCAAGCAATTAATCAATTCAGTATGTTCAGTTTAAAAAAATCAATAATTAAATTAACCTGACTTTTATTTGACAAATATCTGAATTGATCAAATATTTTTAAATAATTGATCATAACCAAACTTATCAAAATTGATTTGGTTCGATCAATTTGGTTAAATAACCAAACTTTTTATCATTTTTTCTCCTATTATGAACAATTATTAAGTTAAAAATTTAATCCAATAAAACTTAAATTTAAGTATCATTCAAATTAAATCACTAAAAAATTTAATAATTTCAATAATAGTTTACAAGAAAAAGACACATAAAAATACTCATATCAACTTTTTTACTCTTACTTATTAGAAAATCAATTGACTCGATCGATTCGATTGTCAATTTTAAAAATCGAAATTAGCCAATTTAATCAATTTAATTGATTTAAAAAATCGACTATAACAAAATTGAATAAACCAAACTAAATTGATAATTTTTCATTAGTTTCAATTGATTAAATTGGTTTGAACCAATATTTGCTCACCCCTAAAAATTATTATAATGCCCCTTATACTATATATACCTTATGATACTTTATAAAAGTTAACATGTAATATTTATTTTAAAAATTATTATAATACTCTTATTAAATTAAGTATTAAATTTAATAGGATATAAAATTAACAAAATATTAAATTATTAAAATATCTTTGCTTTTGATTTATAAAATTAAACATGTGATATTTTATTAAAAATAATCAAAATTAAATGATCAAGTAAATCAGATAATTATAATTTTCAAATATCGTATTATTACTTACTATTTAAAAAAAAAGAATATTATTTTGCACAAACTGTGACGGTGGAGTTTTAGAACTGAACTTAGAGCACGTGTCGTGAGCTTTAAAAATTTCATCATCTTTTTCAAAAAAAAAAAAATCCATTATCTTGAGTATATGTAATTTTCCTTCTAAAGGGTTTTTAAATTAAGAAAAGCATGTTATATAAAAAGTTTAAAGCCTGTATGGGCAAACTCCATACAGCATTTCACCAAGTACCTAAGCTAACAAACATACTAAAACTAAACAACAAAAGTCACCAAATAACATACCAATAAGCTTTGATGGCTTAATCTCGACAGCATGTATAGCAGGCAGCAACTACAAAGGGCCAGTTCTGAGGGCATTGTCCAAATCTGCAATGAGGTCATTTATATCCTCGATGGGACATGAAGCAAGGCATGCTTACGAGGGATTTCACGCTCCCTAATAATTTAATGACAACCACATAGTGAGTTTCGTTCGCAGTCCAAAGGTTCAACAAGTTCAACCATCTGAAACATTAGTTAGCATTATATCCACCAAAATGTTACTGCCGCTATCAACTATCTTGCAACTTATTTTGCAGAACAAACGCAACTTGATAATCCTATTCGAACGCAAACTTAGCATAATAAGATTCAAAGTGATCATGGTGATGTAAAATATAAAAATATTATCCATGAAAGCATGCAAACTGTAACAGGTGAAAGATTCTCTCCAGCACAAACAATCCTTTGTCCTTCCATCAACATTTAAGACTCAAGTTATTTTCTCTTCTTTTTCCTTTTAGGACTTATCTATATGGTTTTCCCCCATTCTTCCCTTCAAGAAATGGAATTTATTAAGGCAAGCGACACAAATTCCATCACAGGAAAAATTTCAAAAGTTCGGATTGACAACTGAAAGTGTTGTTTTTTTAAAGAAAAATATTTAGTACTAAAAGTTCGATGAATATATTATATATTTTTGGAGAACAATGTGGATCCTCACAGAATACAGATTTTGGTAATCATTTTAGGATTGTTCACGTGAATCTCATAAAGAAACCAATTGCTCAAGATTAAGATTTATGCAAGGCATGTATATATACTTGGTTAGGAAGTGTTATTACCGTAGCTAACCGTTATGCTGAAGTATTTAGTAGTTCTCAACAACATGCTTCGAGAGTGCCAGAGAACCTGGCAAAAAACAAAGCACAGATCCTGCACCCTTTGCCTGCAAGAGCAAGTTTAGGGTATTTAATGCAAGGATGATAACAAAGATGTTGAAATTGGAATTTACATCTATTCACCAGTACCTGAGAATAATGTAAATCATGTCCAGGGGATCAAGAAGACCAGGCATCGTTAGCTTTCTTCACTAGTGAATGGAAAGAAAGAACTCAGCTATCTTCTATGCGTTTTCCTATTCGGGGGATTCAAGAAACCTTCGTTTTCAAGTTTGAACTCAAACCAATTTCAACTGTTGAAAGTATGGGAAAATAGTAACATAGCAAGATGGAAGATTGCTAAGCCAGAACATAACAAACAGTAAAATTCTTCAGTAGCCTTAACTAAAGTAGATGATCACTGCAAAAATAATGTCAGGATACAGTTAACAGTGACAGAAAATGTGTCTAATTTGTCAAAGTACAAACTGAACATCATTAAAAACACATAGTGGCAGGGGCAAATCTTTCCCCCTCCCCTTCCAAGCTATTGCAAATCCCATGAATTTCACCCTTTTCTCAGCCACAACAAATAGTAAATTTGTTTTGACCCTGCCTTATAAAAAATTTCCATTTCAATCCATATGACATAATACCCTCAATCATTTTTGTTGTGACAGTACCGGGGACATAATACTGTTGTCCACCAACACAAGGGGCCCTTAAACATTAGCCATTTCCACAATTCTCTGGAAATTAGACAAACAGAAAAAAGCATTTGCTATTAGAATTTAGAGGAAGCACCTTGTAATTATGATTTCAGCAATGAAAAAACAAACTTAAGTACAAAGGTGTGCACACATATAACCACAACAAAAATGATTCAGGGTATGAAAACTGACAACAGATTTAAATCATCCACAACCCATCTGTATCTTGTCATGTGCAGAAAACATAACAGATATGCATTATTAGATCAATGCATTTTAGCAAAATGTCAAATTAACATATATCTAACAACTGTAACTGAGGGACCAACAAAATCTAAACATTCTTGTCAACGAAAAGATATATAATTTGAGAAAAGAGAAAACGTCTTACACGAATATCAGCAATTTTTTGTCGCAGGTTGTAGGACTCTTCAGCTATACAAGCTTTGTTTTGGGGCCAATAACTGCTGCAAACTCCACGCAGATCACTGGTGTTTACTCGTCTAAACATTTGAAGCAATTATTTCAGATTTATATAGTAGTAGGATCACAGTGAAGAAAAGAAGAATAATACACTAACTTCACCACAACTTCTGATTTTGGAGTTACTTGAGATGATAAATGATCAGAACCACCATAAATGTCATCTCCAGCAACAATTTCTAGGCCTAAGAGGAAAAAAAAATTATTAAGGTTTGCTTAAAGTGCACGAAAATATGAAAGGATTTTACAGAAATAAACTACAGACTCCCACAATTAACCATATAAAACATGCACGGAGCAAGGACCATGAACAGAAAGGAAAAAGTTTGACTCTTATAACCACATAACAAATAGTAAAAGGGAAACAAGTGGATTGAAACATTGTCATGCGGATGAGAAAATACCATCATAACCATTCTCAAACTTTCATAAGAGATTATAAGCATTATAAAACTCAAATGAAATATACTGCAAAAGGAAACAGCAAAAGTATAAAAAAAAAGTACCAGTTCCAACAAGATTAGCAACAGCAGACAAAGCAGCCATTCCACTGGAAAAGAAAATGCTTGATCTGCCTTCTCAAGCTTTGCCAAGACCCTGTGAGATAAGAATACAAACAGCTTAAAACTCCAGAAAGTACATGAAGAAGGTGAAATGCTTGGTTTCACTGATGATGGATAAAAGTCCTTCAACAATGCTGAGTATGGCAAAATGCAAATTACATCTTTCCAAAACATTCCGTATAGGATTTCCACTTATAATATAATCATAGGGCCCATTTTCAGTTGCCGAAGGCGTCAAAACAAAATATAGAAAGCAGTAATCAATGTCTCACCTAACTGAGATGCGACATATAGCAGGGAAATAGATAATAAGCACTCCTGTCTTGCTGTTATATTCTCAAAGTATTTCAAGATTATTAGCTTCTGATATAGAATTATTATTAGGACTGCTGTTTTGATTAAGTATAAAAATATACTTATCATTATTAAAATTAAAATCTGTTTAGAAATTAATTCATAAATAATATCTTCTTCATAAACTTCTTCACCAAAACAAAAATTTCAATTCGTTTTTGAGAGTTTTAATAACTTTTTTAGTACTTTTTCTTTATTAAGACATTGATGTGCAATATGATCTTTTTCATCACAAATGAAATATTTGTATTTAAATTTGTTTTTAGAAGGTTTATTTTTTTAACAATTTTTTTTTTATCAAATTTATCCCTTTTAGGCTTCCATTTGACCAATTTATATCCTCTTTTTTTTTTTTTTGTATTTCTTTGAATAGGTTTTAGATTGAGATTTACATTCAAATTCCCATTCATTATCTAATATTTTTGTACATTGTTTATAACTTAATCTACTTTTAACTCGCTTAGCTATCTTTGTTTGAAGGCAATGTTCTATAACTTGTTTAGAAGCAAAATAAACTCTATTTCCTGTAGCGTCTAAGTAATCTCTATTTTTTGCTATAGGATTATGAAATTCCAAATATTTGAGATACTATTGATTACAGATTTCATTCCACAGTGATGGTAGTTTATGAAAATATTGTTCTTTCTAAAATTTTGAATGTGATTCCTTTAATTTTCTATATTTATGAATATATTTTTTAAAAAATTCTTCTGTCTTATATCACATAATTTTATCTTGGTTAATACATAACTAGCTTCATTGTTTTGGCCAACTAGTTCCATTTTTTCACAAAATTTATTTTTTACTAAATTTGTAAGATTTTTTAGTAAATCTGATATAGTTGTCATTTGATTTAGAAGAGTTCCTTTTTGAGCTTTTCCTACTTTTGAATTTTTCTATTTGCGTAAAAATTGCAAAACATCTCCTTAAAATGTTTCACAAAAATAATTTAAAAAATTTTCTTTAGAACAAGTGTCTTTGTAGTTGTTTATTACAATAGTCATGGATTTTGCCCAATCTTCTATGGTTTTTCCATAACTATTTAGGAAAATTTTTGAAAAATCTAAATATGCACCAGTCTAAGCTACATTTCTTTCATTTAAAGATTCAATATACTAGATTGCGATACAACTTTTATAATAAC
>NW_019168492.1:5092564-5116190 GCF_002303985.1 Durio zibethinus | reverse complement strand
TGGATATAAATAGCTAGCAAGCGATGGCAAGAAATGTATAACATATATATGTTAATTGAGGTCATCCACAGATTAATTATCATGGCATTTGATCTACAACATATTTATACATATATTCCTTCAAATATATATATATATTACACACGCACATATATATGTTAAAAAGGGAGCAAGCACCAATAATCATTTCATATTTTATTTTTTGGTATGTGAATGCATTTATTTATACTTGAGAAGTATGGTATGAGAAAAAAAAATGGCTTACCTCTCACTGGGTGCAAAAATAATCAAGTGTCCATGACTTTGATGTTGTGATGTTTCTTCTTAAAATAAAAAGTGAGCCAAAACATCATCATTCCTTGTAAGAAAGAGATCGCACTACATACATTAATTTTGATATTCAACTCCCACCTCTTTATGTCCACCCAACCTCCTGTTCTGTTTCTTCCTTCTGTTAATTGCTTTCAAGTTAATTTTTATGCATCCTCATCATCAAAAATCTATTTTCAGAGTTGTTAGCTGAGCCTGACGAGCTGGAATAAGGGATACATAAATATTCTTATGTGCTAATAAAATGACTATATTTTATTAACATAGTGTTAGTTAAATGTAAATGTTGCAATTACAACCTCAAACAAAGAATGTAGTAACGTCATCAGGTTCAATTTCAAACAACTTCAGTTATAAAAGAAAAGTGCAGCAATGGTGGAGGCATGCCTCCTTGGCTCATTGTATCATTATTCATTAACTAAGTGCATGCTACATATATAGAGTACTTTTGATTTCAGACCTCATTACATATACAGATTAATTAAACAGCTCGAAACCAAATTAATGTAATCTCATCAACTTTAAAAAGAATGGTAAATACATTATTAATCACGCAATTATATCTTATTTAAAATAGTCACCTAATTATTAAATTTTTTGATTTACTTATTAAAATTTGAGTAATTATTTTTTTTTTACATGGCACTTAACTGTTAGTTTTTAATTATATAATGCTAAATCATCTGAGTTACCACGTGATATTATAAATTTTAAAAAAAAATTTGTTGTCGTAACAATGCCACATGACTCTTGATAATTAATATTGCATTATCATGTAACGCCATTAGAGATTAACGATTAAATGACAAAAAAATATTTACTTAAATTTTAATAATTAAATTAAAAATTTTAATAATTATGTAACCATTTTAAAAATATATAATAATAATTGAGTGATCAATGATATGTTTTTCTTTGAAAAATGAAAAATAAATATAGAGGGATCCGTCTACTTTCACATACTAAACAGGAATTGGACCTACCTAAATCAGATTTGGAGAGCATGAAATTGATTATGTCATTGACTAATCTCACGGAAAATCAGTCTATTCCTTAGCTTTTTTTTTTCTTGTTCACAAGATAACTCCTCATTATTGGTTAAATTACAAAATTAAAGTACTCACAGGATGGAACACTAAGGAAAAGGGCATTGAATGTGAATACAATTAGTCAGTCATCGGTTGGAATCTTAGGTACATGAACATTTAGTCTTAATTTAGCATCATTATTGAAAATAATTTTTTTTTAATTGATTTTGATCCAATTTTAATGTAATAAAATGGTTTTTTAGTTTAAAATTTTAATTTAACAACCAAAAAAAATAAAACTACATAAGATGTGAATTTAAGATAAAAAAAATGTTTTTGAGTAAAAAATTACTATATTATCCTATAATTTTAATATTTTATTATTTTATACATGTTATTTGGTACCTCTCAATTACTTACAATACTTTTTCACAGTAATGATAAATATTTAAAATTTTTAATCATTTTTTTTACCACACACTACTTATTTTTTTCAATTTAGACTGTTTTCAACCGCAACAATAATACTAAATTAGCTCACTTAATCAATACTTTTGATTATTACTTGCCACTGCCAACATTCTTCCTATCACCTAAAAATGCTCAGTTACGACTTGGAAAATTTTTGGTCGTGGAAATCATGGCAATTAACACTTTAACAGCGCAGGCAAATACCTTAACCACGAAAAAGAAATGTTAAATCATAAAAAATTTAACCACGTTGTTCAGCTAGTGATCTAATTGAGTCACATGAAAGTTTTCTGTTTCCTTTTTTTTTTTTTTCTGCTTTCGACAACTGTTTTCTTTTCTTTCTTTTTATATAAAAATATAAAATACAGACGATAAATAATATTACTTTATATGTTGAAAACCCAAAAACAATCAGTTATATAATTAATTGTACTCACAATAATTCAACAGATAAAAAAATTAACAAACATTTAGGAATAAATTCCAATAAATAAAAATCAGAATAAATAGGTAATGAGAGAATATAAAATAATAATAAATATTTTTAAAATATATCATTTTAATTCTTATTGTAACATTTCTAAGAACATTTTACTATTAAGAGTAATAGTGATTTGGAATTAAATCAAATTTATTTTAGTTTTTTCAAATAATATATAATATTATAAATTTTTAAAATTTGATCCAAATTTGAATCGATTTTTCTTAAAACTAATTTGATCTCAATCAAATTTTATCGATACGGTTAATCAATTTTTAAAATTATTTGGTATTTTAAATTATTTAATATAATTTTTAATATATTTAAATAAAAATAATTATTTTTATTTTTTAAAAAATTAAAATATATAAAAGTAATAAAAACGTACAATACAGTTCGATTAGAATATATTTTATTTTTTGATTTAAAATTTAATTTAAATATAATATTAATATTTAATGCCAAACTTAATCTAAATATATAAGAAAAACAAATCCAAACCGTACACTATAAACTTCAAATCGATTTTTGTTTTTTTTTTAAATTTTTCTCACTCCTACTAACGGCTTACATATTTTTATTGGACAAGTTCTCTTTACTAATTGTAATTAGAGGTTGTCTAAGAATCAGATTACCCGTTAAGTTGAAAAGATATTTAAATAATAATCAGATTACCCATCATTATTTCATTTCATTTTTCTTACAAGAAAAACCTAATTGTAAA
Source organism: Durio zibethinus (assembly GCF_002303985.1). Next base: position 5,113,156 of record NW_019168492.1, on the reverse strand, counting down.
TAAGTTAATCTTTTATTTTGAATTTAGAAGTGATTTAAACAGTATTAGAACTAAAGTATTAGTAAAAATTTTTTCCCTATTTTCTAAAAGAGAAAAGTAAGTTGTTAAAAAATTAAAACTTTGCAATGAATCTCAATTTAAAGCATCAAATAAATAGAAATTAGAGCTCAAATTTAATGTTGATAAAATTTATTGTTGTTTAATAATATTAAAAATTATAAAAGCACACTTTAATAATAGGTAAATGCTCAATTTAAGATTAAATACTTGAGTGATTACTCAATTCAATATTAAACATTTTAATTTATGCAAATAAAGATTAAACATTATTAACTTGTAATAATGTAAGATTTTTTTAGCAGAAATTGGGATGTGAAAGATACATGCTATAGTAACGCATAAAAAAATTAAAAGTCCGTTGATCTAGCACTTTAATGCTAATTCGATTATTTTTTAGTATTTGGTAAAAATGTATATATATTTATCAAATAAATATTATATATTTATCAAACATTATTAAACTAATGACAAAAGAAAAGTTACTAAAAAAATCAAAAAATCCAAAATCACCTAAAGCATATCTGCTCTATCCTAAATCATCTAGACAATATTTGGTTTTAGGCTTCATTATTAACCTAGACAACTTTGTTATCAAGAATATCAAATTTTAATATTATGTTTGGATCTTCAACCAAGACGACAGTTTAATGAACAAAGGTGTCTTGAAGAACAAGCTCCTCATTTTCTCCATTAGGTTCACTCTTTTCAGTAACTTTAGTGACAATGCCTCCGGTTTGCATCATAGGAAATATAGGGATTCCTGATTCCTCTCCATTTGTTTTTGTAAAAATGTCACTTCCTCTAACACCCAATTATACATTCCAATTTTTTTTTTAACTCATTTTTTATTTTTTCTTCTATTTCCAACTTAAAATTTCAAAACAAAAAGTTAAAAGAAAAGCCCTACTTTAATTAAAAAGGGAAAAAAGAGATTACATTTTGTCTTCATCATCATCTGATTTGGTGGCATGGTCATCTCCTTTATCTTCTTATATGCTTCTTTTTTTTTTAAAGTCTTCCACTTTTGCATTTCAATTTTCTTCTTTTTTCAATTTCCTACCCTAATTTCAGTAAAATTGAAACTTGCAGTAAATCCTAAGTTCTCTCAGTTTTGAATAGAAAGGCTAATGAAAAGAGGAATTAAAATAGGCTTAGGATAAAAAAAAGATAAGAGCCTTTCCTTCAGTCATTCCATGTAAGAAATTCAATTCCACATCATTTTTATTTGTAATGATTTTTAAACTTAATGGTGTGTATCTTGCACATCTCAATTTCTATTAAAAAAACTCCTACATGTTACTGTTGATAATGTTTAATTTTTATTTGTATAAATTAAAACATTTAGTTTTGAATTGAGAAATCACCTAAACATTTAATCCTAAACTGATTATTTAAGCCTTAAGAATATAACAAAGATTCAAAATCATTTTATTCTAAAAAAGCATCATATATTTATGTATATATATATATATTAAGTAATCTATTATTTATTGCTCGTGTCAATCATATTTTTATATTTATTTCTATTTTTAATATATTTTTAATATAATTATATATTGATATAATAATATTTGACATTTTAAGTACATTATATTTAACTTTAAATTGTGATAAATTTACTCCAAAGTTTGGAAAGACTATATTATACATTGACATTATTATTATTTTTTTTGTATAAATGAAGCCGTAATAATTTAGGAATAAAAGAAAAAAGTTGCCAAGATATTGAAATTTGAATCCCAAATTTTTATATCTCCTCTCTTCATAAGTGTAATTGCTATGAATCAAACAGAAATAAGGCTTGAAGTTCCATTAATCCTTCTTTCTAATACATGTAAAACTATAAAATTGTAAACTATACAATGAGAATTAACTCCTAATATCTCCTTGACGAAGGTCTTTTATAGTTCAAAGGGGTAAAATCATCTTTTACTAAGAGTGATTCAATAGAACAATAAACGTATTTTAGTATTTTTGGGTTAAGCTAATGCAGCAAACTGATCTGATTTCTCAAAGCAACACCTCAATAATGCCAACATGACAAACCACCAATCTTTTCAAGTATAACTACCCCTAATCCTATAGGTGATAGGGTCAATCATTTTCTCTCAATTCTCTCATTTCTCAATTTGGTCACTTACCTCTTCCCTTTTCCTCTACCTCACTGACTTGTGTGTCAAAGCACACATGCCAAAGACTACTCTAGCTTTTACTCTTAACTAACCTTAACTTGTGATTTCAAGTTCTTACTTTCTGGTTCAAATTTGGCATCAACATTTTGGCATGTCAAATAAGGGGTTTTCTTTGCTATGTTTGAAATGTAACCACAAAAATGAGCAGTAGAAAATAGAGGTCATCCAACAGCAACAGAAACCTCTAATACCCATCTTAAAAAGAAACTATGGTGGCTAAGCTAGCTATAACCATAGTGGTTAAAATTTAAGATCTGATCAATTTGAAAAAGGAGAAAAAAATAGAGATCAACCAAACTAGCTATGATTAAAGTGGTAGCTGACTTAAAGAAGGAACAAAAGAAGATCAGCTGCTCTCAACCTTGGCTTTCAAATGCTTGCAATTAGAATCTACGATGGTATTTCAAATCCTTTTAATAAGTAGGATATATTTTGTGTTAATATGTTGATACATAGAACAATACCATCTAATGAGATTCAAAATTGAAGCTATAAAAATGAATGAGATCTACTATGACAACAATTAAAGCGACAAAAGTGGATAAGTTTTAAAAAAAAGCTTGGTAAAAGAGCTCAACTTGATAAATTACCTTCATAAAGATCTAACTCGATAAAAGAGCTCATTTCAACAAATTACTATCATAAAAGGCCTAGTTCGACAAAAGAGCTTAGCATGACAAATTGCTTTCATAAAGGTAATCTCGATAAAGAGCTCAGCTAAAAAAATTACCTTTATAAAGGCAGAGTTCAACAAAAGAGCTCAACTTGACAAAATTTCTTTCATAAAAGCCCAACTAGACAAAAAAATTAGCTCAACAAATTACCTTCATAAAAACCTCACTTGGCAAAAAGTTCAATTAGAAGAATTACCTTCATAAAAGTCAAGCTTGACAAAGAGTTCAACTCAATGAAATTGCCTTCACATAGGCCCAATTTGGTAAAATAGCTCATCTTGATAAATTACCTTCATAAAGGCCCAACTTAGCAATATAACTCATCTTAACAAATTGTTTTCACAAAGGCCTAGCTAGGCAAATAGCTCAACTTGACAAATTGTCTTCATAAAAACTTAGCTTGGCAAAAGAGTTTAGTTAGACAAATTGCCTACTTAAAGGCTTAACTTGGCAAAAGAATCCATCTCAACAAATTGCCTTCATACAAGGCCAGCTTGGCAAAAGATTTCAGCTTAACAAATTACCTTTATAAAGGCCTAACTCGACAAAAAAATTTATCTCGACAAATTACATTCATAAAAGCTCAGCTAAAAAAGAAGGCTCAACTCAACAAAAGAGATCAATTCAGCCAAATTTTCTTTATAAACGCTCAACTAGATAAAATTACCTTCAAAAGAGCTTATCTCCAAAAGAATTACCTTCATAAAGGTTCAGCTTAGTAAAAAACTTAACTCAATCAAATTCTTTTCATAACGACTTAGTTCTTTAAAATTACCTTCAAAATAGATCTTTTTAGGGAAATTACTTTCATAAAAGACTCAGCTTAATCAAATTTCTTTCATAAAGAATTAGTTCAGTCAAATTCTTTCATAAATGATTAGATCAACCAAAAGCCTTTACAAAGATTTAATTTGGTAAAATTTCTATCATAAGGGATTAGCTTATCAAATTTTTTCATAAAGAAGTAGCTTAGCTAAATTGCCTTCATAAAGGCTCAATTGAGTCAAATTACTTTCATAAAGGATCAACTTGACCAAATACCTTTCATAAAAAGATCAATTCAATCAATTTCCTTTATAAAGGATCAACTTTACAAAATACCTTTATAAAATATCAACTCGACAAAATTACCTTCATAAAGGATTAGTTTGACAAAATTATCTTCATAAATAATTTGCTCAATAAATTACCTTCATAAAAGCTTAACTCAACCAAATTTCTTTCATAAAAGATTAACTTAGCCAATCGCCTTCATAAAGGCTTAGCTTGGCCAAAAGGCTTTAAAAAAGGATTAGCTCGATCAAATTTCATTCATAAAAGATCAGCTTGGCCAAATTACCTTCACAAAAGCTTTGCTAAACCAAATTATCTTAATAAAGACTCAGCTTAAAAACATTACCTTCGTAAAGGTTTAGCTCGCAAAAGAGCTCAATTAGATAAAAATACATTTAAAATAGTTCACTTTAACAAAAATTATCATTAAAAGAGCTCACCTTGGTAAAATTTTCTTCAATAAAGCTCAGTTCGATAAAATTACCTTCATAAGAGCTCAACTGCCAAAATTCTCTTCATAAAAACTTAGCTCAACATAGGCCATCTAAGCACAAATTCACTTTGGCAAAATGCAAACCTAGCTTAGCATTATTTACCACCTTATAATTTCACCTCGTTGAAATTCGCCAAGGTTCACCTCAATGTAAGTCACTTTAATACAAAATCACTTAAATGAAATTTACTAATTGTTTTAGCTCACCTCAACATACATTGCCTTCAAAAGAAAAATAACTCTCGTAAGAGATCACCTTGGCATAAATTATCTTTGCATAAGTTCACCTTAACATTTATTATATATTCACCTTAGTGTAAATCACCTCAGTATATATTTAGCTCGTGTAAATCACTTAGGTATATATTTAGCTCAATATAAATCACCTCAATATGGATTCACCTTAGCACATATTCACTTTAATGTCTATCACTTAGATACAGATTCACCTTGGTATAACTAAACTTGGTATTTCACCTTGGTGTAAATCACCTAGATACAAATTTACTTCAAACTAAATCATCTTAGTACAAATTTACCTTAATATATATGACCATACAACATATTAACCTCGGCATGAATCACCTTTCACAAGCTTTATCTCGAACAAGGTAAAAAACCATCGACCTAAAAGAAATCCTTAAAATATTAGGACAAAAAGCCTAATACATGACCAAACACTTCTTGAGATTGAGCTCAGATATAAGGTCATATTCATCATAGTCGTTAACTAAGCAAGTCTGCCAAATAAAGAAAAATTATCCAAAGCACTCGAAACTCGACTCCAATGCTCCAACCAACTCAGTTTGATTCTTCAGACCATTTGATGGGGGAACAAAATGATAAGGGTATTTATATTTCAAAAGTAAAGTCATCTTTTTACTGACAAAGTGACTTGGTAGAATAGTAAGAGTATTTTAATCTTTTGGGCCAAGCAAACCTAGTCGACAAAGCTGATATGGCAAACCGACCTGATTTCTCGAAGTATACCTTACCAATGTTAGCATGATAAACCATCAATCTCTCAAGTATAAATATCCCATCTCCTTCTACATGAGGGGGTCATTCATTTTTCTCTTAATTCCATCATTTTTCAGTTTGCTCTCTTACTTTTCTTTTCATCCTCTACTTAATTGACTTCAGTGTCAGAGCACAAAGATCAGAGATAACTCTAACCTTTGCTCCTAACTGACCTCATACTTGTGATTTCAAGTTCTCACTTTTTAGTTTGAATTTGGCACCAACACTTCTCATTAATGGTGTATACAAAATTTAGATATCTTTTATTTTAATAAATGTAAATATTATATTTGAAAAATGAAAATAAATGATTGGTCTTTTATTATTGTTTGGAAATAATATCTTTTTTTAGAATAAAAATATAGTAGAAACATATTTTTTATTTGTATGTTTTTCTTTGAAAGGTGAAACTAAAAATAGCCAAAAGTATTATCTCAAATAAAAACTTAATTGCCAAAAGTATTTCACTAAAATTATTTAAGCTGCAATATGTTTCCAAAGTCAAGCTTGTAGACTTTGCTTTAAGGGTGAGAAAAAAAATCAAGAAAATTGAAAGTTGATTCAAAATTATAATATTAAGTTCCAGTTAGATCGATTCAAATTCAAATTTTAAGTATATATATATATTAGGTTTGGATCGAATTTTGAATAGAAAAGTGAAAAATCAAAAAATATTGAACCAAACTAAATTATATATATTTATTAGCTTATATATATTTTAAATTTTTATAAAATAAAAATAATTATTTTATATCTAAATATATTTAAATATATTAAAAATCATATTAAAATAATATAACAAAATTAAAATTAAATTTTAAACAACCAATAACCAAACTAAATCCATTAAAATTCGATTCAGATTGGATTAATTTAAAAAAACATCGATTTGAGTTTGGATTTGATTTTAAAAATTCATAATACTATATATTATTCAAAAAACTTAAACTAAATCTGATCTAATCCATACTATTATCACCCATTCTTTATTCAAGTTCTTTTTTTTATTCTCCCTTTCCTCAAAATCCTTCTTTTCTTATCCCAATTTTTAAATCTTTTCAAAATCTCTTGATAACATTGCATTTCCAAATTTAACGTTTTAAATGCAAAATCCGATGATTTTATTATTTATGTCATGAAAACTCATTACATAAAATTAAAAAATAAAAAAAGAAATTTAATGGATTTCTTTTGTTTATTAAAAATTTAAAACAGAAATTTTAAAAAGACTTTTACTTTTACATATATTATTAAGAGAGATTATTTCGCTTACTGGAAGTAAAATTTTTAAATTTTACAAAAAAAAATTAGTAGAGCCAAATATATCCTTTAGAATATATTTAAAAACTAAAAAAATTTATTAAAAAATAATACATGTATCAATCTCTAACTTCATTTATTAAATTAAAAATTAATAATTTAATTGAGATCCATACGCTCAGTGAAAGTAATAAGCAATTTTCCAAGTTACCCTTGGACTGTGTTCATGGAGAAAGGTTTATGGACCTTTAGTATTAAGACGAAAGAGCATAAAGGACATTCTAGCGGACTAGTTGGACTTGGAAAGGCAAAGGAAGGAATTTCATCATCAAAAGCAAAGAAAATGCCAATAAAAATGATTATTATCACATGACTCAAAATTGATGAAGACTGTCTGGGATGAGCAGGTTATGAAATCAAGCTGTTTTTCTCTTTCTTTTTTCTCTTTCTCTTTGTTTGGAGAGCTTTCCCAAAGCCAAAAATAAACTTAAGTTGAGGCTCTGAAATCAGTAGCTAAGTTCTCTCCTCTCCCTTTTGTTTCAGTTTTCATTTTTGTTTGTTTTTTTATTAGTGGAAACCAGGCAGCAAGTCCTATGCATTTTGACTCTCACTCTCAAGTCTCAACCCACATTGACTTGCCCCTTCTTCAAACCCCAAGGGTTCTAAAACCCAAACACAGCCAAAAAGTTTCTTTATAGAAACAACTTTCAATCGTCTCATTTTTATTCCCTTCTGCCATCAGTTTCTGTCGTTCCATGCCATGACTTGGGTTCCGAACAAGAACCAGATGAGCCTGAGAAGAGGGCTAGCATGCTTGTCTCTCCTTCTGCTGATGCTGCTACAGTTTGAGACTCCATGTTATGCAGGTGTGTACGATGAACATAACAGATTCAAAGCTGGGTCTGGCGGTGGGCTGAGTCCAAATTTTAAATCTCATGGTGGCTTTAAAGGATCAAATACAGCTAAAGATGGTACTGACGACATTTTTGGTGCGGAACAGAGGAAAGTCTATACAGGTCCAAATCCTTTACACAACAGATAAGTTAGCAGGAGAGAAACAGTACCCCAAGGCTTGATTTCCTCCTTTTCAAGCTGTGATATCTTTTTGTCTTTTCCTCTTTTTTTTTTTTTTTTTTTCTATTTTCATTCCCTTTTCACTTTCTTGTGAGAGCATTTTTGATGCTTGAAGCTCTGCTGACCTGTTAGCACAGAATTAGCAGGCCAGTACCTCAAGTGATTTTACAGATGTATATGGAAAGCTTAGCTTTGAGTTTTTGGTGAAGAAAAATATACTTTTATTATCTATTATATATTATAATAATTGGTAAAGATGGACTAGAATATATAGGAAGAAATATTTTTAATATCAGATATAATATATATTTGGAAAAGGGACATCCATTGATGTTATTAATACCAGGCTGCTTCTTCTCCAGTAGGTGGTTGGTCGCATGGCAGTCTTGGGGATCTGGTGGTGTTATACGATTCAATAGAAATTCTAGTACAGGAAATAATATATAAAAACAAACTGTGGATTGATCCTTTGTCTCTTTAGAATTCATGGGTGTTCTACTTTTGACAGAGATCATCTTTGACATGATTAAATAAATAGTAGACATGCATATAAAATTATGTAGATGTGCAGCTAATTCAAGGTTTTGCGTAATGGAAATGTACTGTTTTGGCCATTTCAATAGCTCAACTGAAATTGGTATCTGTAGATTTTTTTTTCTAATTATTATTGCTTGGTTGATGATAAGGTTGTAGTGAGTGTAAGATTTGAATTGTCTGAGAGAGGCATTTAATTTCTCTGCCATGAATGATTATGAACAAGGGCCCCACTGTAAGTTTGGTACTGATTTCCTTCTGCCATTTGCCATATGCCAGCCACAAAGTCCACTATATCACCTCCTCTTCTCTTTCACTCTTCTTCATCCTAAAATTTTCACCGGTCTAGAATGAGTGAAGCATAGAGAAGAATTTCTTAATTAAATAGGAACAAATTAACAAATATATTATTATTATTATTATTATTATTATTATTATTTGGAAACGCTGCTCTTTGAGGCACAAAATCAAGAAATATTTAGTACTAGTATTTTACTTGTTAAGCTTGTGATTTGGAGAAAAACAGGTGTAAGGACAAGAATGTGCATTGTGGAAAGCGGTAACACAATTTTGTTGAAGTTGATAGCTCCATTTTTCGAAAAACTTTATCAAAAAAGTCCTAAGTTTAAAAAAATCACTACAAAAAAAATAAAATCCAATTATAACTGAGTTCTAACAGTTTTGAAATTGGATTGCTTCAATTTCTTTCCTGGATCGTCCAATCGTCCCTGTTTTACTTGTAAGTTGCTTATCACTGTATAACTAAAAGTTATGATTTTATTTACCGACAACGAAATTGTCCAAAAAATTCATCGAATTTAATTTAGTCCAACTTTATTGATAAAAAAAGATGATAATTCGAATTTGTCCACATCGAACGTAAAACAATTTACTCCAATTAACCATAATTTAGGATTCAAATCTATATGAACCAAAAACCAATTAAAAATAACTTGAAATTAATTAATTTAATTTTAAATTTTAATAATTTGAATTAAAAATATTCAAATTAATGATTTAAATCCGAATGTAAAATTTAAAATATTCAAATTCAAATTTAAAATAATTCAAATTTACAATAATTTGAATTTTTTGCCCAAACCTAAAGAGGCTCTACTTGTCCAATTAACACCTCTTGTTTATAATGTATGGATTGCCTTTTTTTTTTTTTTTTTATCTCGATTAGGCTAATTAATTAATTTGAATGATTCCTTACGTTTGTCATTTTAGAATAACTCCCAACTCTCAAAATCTTTCCTCATATTCCTTAAAACAAGGTTTTGCTAGCTAATCCTTGTGGACATGACTAATGAAGGTGATATTTAATTTAACATGAACCTTCTTTAAAAAAAATGCACCCATTATCCACTAATTTATATATTTACAAAAATCATTACTACTTTATTTTAAATTTATAGTTTAACACGAAATAAATACGATAACATAATTTGTGAAATTAATTTTCGTGAACAATTATCTTTTTCACTCAAAAACAATGTTAGCCATTTTAATATTTTTTCTTTTAAAAAATAGCTTTTTAACAGTTTAACCTTTATCATAAAATAAATGATATTAATAATTATCATAATGTATAAATTTGTAGATCGATCGCTATATATCGATTTAAGAGTCGTCACCAATTTTTTTGTTTAGATATGATTAGTCATTTTATTGAATTTGTCTCATTTTTAAGAGAAATCTCAAGCTTGACTCAAATATATTTAAAATGTATATTCTAATTTATGAAATCATAATTGAGTTCGAAAATATGATTACGTATAGAAAATATTATAGCACCCTTACAATGCCCATCGAAATGATGCTACGAGTTTGATTTCATTTTATCCAAATGCCTTAAAAAATCTTATCAAAGTAATTTATCAAAAAGTGTTCTTAAATTATTTCAATATGTTGGTAATAATTTAAGAATATTTTCTCACATCAGGAGTATTAAAAGAAACTATTTGACATTTTTTGAAGAGACTTGATCATCGAATTTATTAAAATTTTATAAAAATTTTTATTTGTGAAAAGTGAGATTTTTAGATATCTTGATGTTCAAAGTCTTTTCTAAATTCTCCAATAAGTTGGTAAAATTTATAAAAAATTTCTCACTTAAGAATTTATATAAAACTTACTATTTGCAACATTCTTAGTAATTACATCATCAGATATTCAAATTTCAATTTTTATAAAAAAAATAATTTATTTCAAAAACATTATCCAATATGTTAGTAAGATTTATTGTTAAAATTTTCTTCTAATATATTGGTAAGATGTTATAAAAATTATTTTGTTTTGAAATTTTAACTTTTGTCAAAAATTAATAAGATTTTCTAATATGTTGATAAAATCTTATTTTTAGATTTTTAAAAAAATTACAAAACCTTCCAATATGTTAGTAAATTTTTATTTAAAATTCATTTTAAAAGTCTCAACCTTTTAATATGTTGGTAATGTTTTATTTTTGTTTTCTTTAAATTTTATTTTATTTTATTTTTTAATTTTTAAAATCCTTTGATATGTTAGGAAAGTTTTCAAAAATTTTATTTATTTTTATTTTTATTTTAAAAAAATTAACTCATAAGACCCTTAATTAAACAAATAAATAAATCAAATATACCAAATGAAAAAAATTTTAAAAATACCAAAATTGTTCTTGGTTAACGACTTAGTTAACAGCTTGGTAGCTTGGTCAACAACTCAACTTAAAGGTCAATGACTCATGCGACTCCCTGAGCGGCTTGGTTTGAAGCCAGCTTTGGGTCGTAATTGGGTCGAATTACTCTTGGAACAGCAAGTGGATCTCATAAAGGATCTGTTTTCTTAATTTTTTTTAAAACAATGTCATTTTACCACCACTATAAAACCTCATTTTCAAGCTCGTCCTCATTTTCATTTTTTACCTTTCTCTTTCTAAAAGCAAGTTTCTCTACCTCTCTCTTTAAAAGTAACCACGAACGTTCAGAAAAATCTGGAAATCAATGAGTGATCACCACATCGCGTACCAAACTCCACCATTGGCCACTATCGATTGACTTTCGTTGACACCCAAAACTCACTATGAGCCTCCTTTTGGCTTTCTCGTCTCGAATCCGAGGTTGATATCCTTTGAAACTTGATAGATTCATGTGGATCGGGGTCCAAAGATTACAGTTACCTTCTCCAAGAACTTCCCTTCCACTGTTCGTACGGCCACCACTTCAAGTTATGTTACTCCCCTTCTATTTTGCTAATTATATGTTTGTTATTTGATGAAGAGTTAATGACGGTGGCTAGGTTTAGCCTTTGTAGTGAAGGGCTAATGATTTTTTGTGCATAACCTAGTGAGTCTCGATAGTGATGGGTTGTAGCAATGATTGCCATCTTGTGATGAATGAATTTTGGTTCTCTGTTGCCTTGCTTCTTTGTGTTTAGTTTCTTGTTGCTTTATGCTTTTTGTGTTATTATGGAGCTTTTTGGGTTTGTGATTGTGTTTGCTTGGGTTGGGGTGTTCATTGCCGATGAATTAGCTGTATGAATTGGGTTTCTTTGTGAGTGCTTGATTCTTACGATAATGGTGGATGGATGGTGCCTTTCCGATAATGGTGACAAGAGAATGTGGGTTTTTTTTTTGCCAGCTGCTTTTTGTTTCTGTTGTCTCCCATCTACTTCTTGCTTTGAAAAAAAATCACAAAGAAAAAAAAAACTAAAATGGAGAGGAAATAAATGGTAGTGTTTGGGCTCTCTAGTTGGTGATGGTAGCGGGAAAGGAAATTTTGTGAGGCTAAATATGGTTGAGCTATGATGGAGTAAAGATGGTGATCGAGAATTGCTCCTCGATTGGAATTAGTTTTCAATGGTTTTCCCTTATTAGAATTGGTTGTCGCGAGTCTTAGTTTTTCCTTTGTGTTTTTGTGTGATTTTCTATGTTCTTGCTCAGTTAATCATAAATCCATAAATCCATTTATAGGGCCTAACTAAGAGAGTTTCAAATCATCTCCAATTCAATTAAAAACCAAAAATTATCGCATGAGTTGATTAATCACCAGCCGAACTTCAAACTTGAACTTTTTTTCAATTTTTCTTTTTTATTTTTAATGATCAAATAATGAGAAACAAGATAAATCAAACTAATTAATCAACTCAAGAGATAAACGTCAATAATAAGATACAAAAATAAGAAAAATCTATATAGATAACTATGAAATTAAAAATAAAGTTAATAAAAATAAATAAAATAAAATAACAAAGTTCAACAATTTAGTTTGAATCAAATCTGAGCCCAATTGATTTTGGTTCGAAACTAAATTAGAATCAATTGACTTAGACCTCAGACTAAATGGGATTTCTATGGTTACCCTTCTTTTGTGCATTTCTTGTAAAATAAGAATTGGGTAAAGACATAAACACTCATTATGTTTGGGTCTAAATATTCAAAGATTCTCATTTGAAATCAAAGATTCCTAACTTGAAATTCAAAAGTTTGCAAGATTTCAAATATTCACAAGAATTGAAGATTTGTAAAAGCTCAAAGATTTGCCAAATTCAAATTCGCAAAACTTTCAAATTCGTAAGAACTTATATTCGCAAGAATTTCATATTTACAAAAACTTAGATTCGCAAGAATTTTAGATTCACAATAATTTAGATTTGCAAGAAACTCAAAGATTTATAAGAATTTTAGATTCACAGGAGTTGAAAATTCACAAGAATAAAAAATTCACAAGATTTTCAGATTTGTAAGTATTCAAACTTTGTCATTGTAAAGATTCATAATTGTAAATTTTAAAAATTCATATCTAAAATTTCTAAATTCACACATAAGATTCAAATATTCGCATTCAAAAGATTTTGGTTAGTGATCCCAAATTCAAAGTTTCACATTTGAAAATTTCAATGATTCTCATAAAAATTTTCAAGGCTCACATCCACAATTCAAAGATTCACCTTAAAAAATTTTAAAGATTCACACCCATAATTCAAAGAATTTTATTTAAAAAAGTTTAGAAATTCACATCTAAGATTCTATAGATTTTGATTAAAAAATTTTGAGTTTTATATCCAAAATTTTAAAAATTTTTATTTGAAAAACTTTAGAAATTCACATATAAGATTCTAAAGATTTTGATTTGAAAAGTTTAGAGTTTTACATCCAAATTTCAAATATTCAAATTACAACTATTAAAGATTCACATCTAAAATTAAAAAAGCTTTCATTCGAAACTTTAGATATTCACATCTAAAATTCAACTATTCGCATTTGAAAGTTCTTAAAGATTATGCTCTAAGATTTTATAAATCATTCTTAACGAAGGTTTCATTATTTTAAAATTTTGAAAAAGTACTCGAAGGTTTTAAAAATTATGCCCGAAGGTCTTATAGATCATGCTTGAAGGTCTTAGAAAATCATGCCTATTAATAGAAAAGCTCTTTTAAACAAAAGCTTTACAACTTTAAAAGTTTGGAATGTTTTACTTATCCAAAAAAAAAATCTCATCACGAAGGATCTTCTTCATTTGAGGGTTGAAAAAAAAAATTTTTTTCTCCCACAAAAGTCAAAATTTTGTATGTGATAAATATCATGATTATAATGCAAATGCTTTGTTAAATGATGCAAATGCAACAATCCAGATTCTCACTAAATGATATAAATGTATGTCTTAAACAATAATATAGATGTCATACTTTAAACCATGATTCAAATGTTCACTACAGGATGCAAATGCATGTCTAAGCGATGATGCAAATAAAATTATCAAAACAAATATTCAAGTGTTCACCAAATTATGTACATGTACTGTTTAAACACCAATGCAAACATAATGCATGCAATGCAGATGTTATTAAAATCAATGCCATGAATTACAATTATAGTAATAAGGTTATTAAAACTTCAATATCTTACATTTGCTTTTTAGTTTCCTAGCACTAAAAATTTCAAAATAAATTTTGTTAATTGATCAACATTATTTTCACCATCTGGTCATAACTCATAGGTTATATTGACCAATCCATCACCATATTAATAATTTGGTAACCTTTTTTGCGTTTTCAAATTATCTTCTCAAGCTTTTTTCATCTTTTTTATTTTCTTTTTGCCTTATCATCCTAGATTTCTTTTTAAAAGAATGCAATAATCTTTTATGAACATTATCATTCATTCATTATTATTTCAATTAATGATAAAAATAATGCAATCCTATATTTTCTCGACTTATTCTAAGAATACAAAAATGATAAAGGCTGAGGTAAATTAAAAAAAGTAATCAATGTAAAAATGAATCTAGTAAAAAAAAAAAGACAAAGGAACAAATTTAAACTGTAACAGTGGGATAGGTGTTTGGATAGTATAACCATATCCAAATTATGAATATTTTAAATAATTTTTAATATTAATCCAAAATTTTTCAAAATCTCATTCCATTAAATTCCCAAATCATATTGACCTCCTTAAACCTTGCCTCAGTTTAGAAAGATTTTTTTAACCTAATTGCATTTTTTGCTTTTAACTAACATATTTTCTACCTAAATCACCCTTTTGGGTTTTCAATATGATCCTATTCTTTCATTTTTCTATTTTTTTTTTCATTTTTCACATCTTTGTCATTTTTCTTCTTTCTTTTTTCTTATTTTTTTCACTTCATCCATTATTGATATTCTCCACACATTTTGAATCAATCTTTAAAATACAAGAGCAACCCATAATCTCATTATTCTATCATAAGCATACTTTAGTTCAATATATGATTATTCAATTCAAGCATTCACATTTAATCAAAATAGACTTGTAAGGCACATAATATAGGCTACAATGAGGGTTCATGAAAAAAATGGATAAAATAAGCTCAAAACTTATGTTTAAAAGGTTTAAACCAATGGATCATCTTTCATTATGCGAAGCAACTTGGCATGTTGCCCCATTCCTCATCATTTCTTCACGTTTGTTTTTCTTTTTCCTTTTTTCTTTTTCTTCACAAAAAGAATTCTCATTACTTTACTGTCAGATCATTTGTGGCATTCACTTTTCTTTTTATAAAAGGCTTTTTCTTAATATTCGAAACTTCTCGTACCCTTTCGCTTTTTGTTTTTAAATTGGTCTTTTCCTAAAATTTACCTATAGCGTGAAAGGTGTCCTTAGTTAAGATACTTTATAAAAAAAATCATAACGAACTTAAAAGGGATAGTAATGGATGATTTTATTTTTATGAATGGTAAAAGAAAGAGGTCATTTTTCATTTTAAATGTGAATGCTTTCTTTGAAAATCATGTTTTGAACAAAGACAGGTTACTGGATGCTTCCAATACATGTCCATTTTATTTTTTCATGAATGATATTTGTTCTTTTTAAACAACTTGCTTGTTTTGCTTGATTAATCTTCATAGATTAAGCTCATCAATATGAATTAGTTTTCAAAATTAGATCCCAAATTATAGTTATCATTATCTAAAAATTCATCATTTGAACTCTAAGAATGGGAATAAAAAAAGGATACAAGAAATAACAAAGAATAAAATCTTTGTTTGAATGAAAGAAAAAATGTAATGAAATGTATCATACTTGCCCTTTTCATTAAAATGTAAAAAAATAAAATCTCATTACATAAAAAAAATTCTAGCATTACTTTGAAAGAAATATTAAAATAACAAGCATATTTCAACTAGCCTTTATGTATCCTTCTCAAAATGCCTTTGTGTGATCAGGTAAAAGACTTTGTTTGACATTTGACCCACTTAATTCATCAAAACTCACCAAGCTTGATCAAACTTTGCATCTTGTGCTTGAAAGTAGGATAGGTTTCTATAGAATAATCCACATTCTCATTGTGATAGTTACATGTGACATTGGTATCATACTATTTGAGATAAGGTGGCTTCAATTGTTTCAAATGAACTGGGACACTAGATTGTTTCTAACCAGTTATGGAAACAACTTAGTGTCGTAACGTCTAGATCCGGGGATCTATCGCTAGACATTGACTTAAGGGAGTCACCACCAATCTTTTTTATCTAGGTGCGATTGGCCACCTAAGGAATCTGTCCTTTTAGGGAACACCTAAGTTTAAGGGCCCCTAAAAAGAATAGGTTCAGGTCTACTAACCAGAACAGGGTTCGGGAGTTCGGTTACGTGTGAGGAAGGTTATAGCACCCTCACAACGCCCATCAAAAGATGGCACCAGCTTAAATTTATGTTATCCAAAAAGCCTTAAAATTTTATCAAGTAATTAATTGTTGAAAATTTTTCTCAATCGACTCTAATACTTTTAGCAGAAAATTGAGAAAATTCCCTCACCTCAAGAGTATGCAAGAAAAACTACTGTTTCACTTGCAGAGGCTCCGTCGTCGGATTATTTAAAGAAAAATCAAGATCAAAATCAAAATAGAAGAAAAGAAGGATTTTTCTTGTTTAGGGAAAATTGATACTTTCAACTTTTCCCCAAAAATATTTTTTTGAAATTTTAATTTCGAGGAAAATTGATACTTTCAACTTTTCCTCAAAAATTTATTTTTTTTGAAAATTTATTAGGGAAAATTGATACTTTCAACTTTTCCCCAAAAATATTTTTTGAAACTTTAATTTCGAGAAAAATTGATACTTTCAACTTTTCCTCAAAAATTTATTTTTTGAAAATTTATTTTTAAGAAAAATTGATACTTTCAACTTTTCCCCAAAAATATTTTTTGGAAACTTTCAATTTCGAAAAAATTGATACTTTCAACTTTTCCTCGAAAACATTTTTTTTGGAAATTTTATTTTATGTTTTTTTATTCCTTTTTTATTTATTCATGCAAAAAAAAATTCTAAAAAAATGAACAAGCACATAAAATAAAAAAAGGTTCTGGCTTCTTGCCAGGTGGGGACCTCCCTTTTCGCCTTGCGGAGTTTCTTAATCAAAGCCATGGGCTTTCGCTTGAGACCCCTCCGGAACCTTCTTTGCTGCAGCTTCCATTGATCCAAATTTGCACCGAATGAGAGAACTGGAAGCCACTGCAGGATCTTCCTTTGTACCTTGACGGAAGACATCAACAAGAAATCTAAGTGTTTCTACTTCAGCCTCTGTTCCAGATTGGGTCACTGCGCTTTCACTCGATGATTCCCATGCCTTTCTGTAATCTCTTTTTTCTTGTTGCCGTATGCTTTTCTTTATATTTCTCCCTCAAATCTGTTTTTTTCGTCTACTCTGATTTTTTTGCTGGAGTTTGTGGATCTGCTGATTCATCTGTCACCGGAGACTCATAGTTTGCTGCACTCGGAGCTGATTCTTTCAACACGGTAACCAAATATTTATTCTCAAAACATGGATCATTTTGACCACCCTAGTCCAGAACTCCATAAACGGGTTGTTCATATCCTTTCGTAAAATCAGTTACTCCCAAAATGCCTCAAGAACTTCAAATGCTACGCGGCAGCTACTGCAACTCTGAGGATACTAGTGAAACAACATTGGCTAATCCAGGTATACTTGATCCTTTTCAGCTCAGAGACAATGCCTTCAATCCGTGTAATTTCAGGTATGGATATTGACAATATCATGGCATGTGATAGGTATTGCTTGCAGGAATAACCCACAGCATAAACCATCCGTCGCAAGAGCAGGTGAGAGATGCCCTTGCACCAGGACTCAAGTATTGAACCTGCCTTTGGAAGATTTATCAGGAATCCAGTTATGGCTTCCCTTGGAGCTGCCTTGAGCAACAATACCGCACATTCGGAGGCTACATCTATAATGTTGCTTCATGAGATGCACTTAACTCCAGTAAGACTCCAACATGGCTGCTAAAATCTATTATATCTCTTATACAGTGCTGCTGATCGACTGGACCACTTGACTCGGAAGAACCATCACCTAAAAGTGTAGGTTCTTTTGCATAAACAAAACCTTTTCTACTCCCTACAGAGTGCAGAAGGAAAGCCCTACGCAAGCCAAAAGTTGGTTCAAGAAAATCTTCCATAGCTTTTGCGTACACAAACTCCAAAAAGATTCCCAATCTTTTTTACTATTTTTAGGTGCGAAAGTAACTTAGAATCCATCTCTGAAGCATAAGCCGAAGCCAGACACAGTTTGATATTGTTTACATTTGCATTTGTCAGATCGCCAAGCAAAAATTTAAAACATTTTGAGACCATTTCCAGATTCTAAAATATCAAGGATTTTAATATACTCAAACTCAATTAGCATAAGTAAAAGCTTCTGCGCATGCATGGGAATGTGATCTTCATCTTCAACCATGGTGGGGTAGAGAGGAAGAAAATGAGAGTTAGATATGAATTTCAGATTTTGACCTTTGATTATTTAATGAAGGTTCATTCAAGAAATTGTACTAATCATCCTGGCTGGTGAAACGAGCTGCCTATTGTCCTCCTCGACTGCAAATGTTTTCCTGCCATAGAAAATCTTCTCACTTTTTCCAAACTGTCTCTAAGACCATCAGTAACTCAACGTAACAAAGTGGAGCGCATTTTCCAACATGTCCTCCAGAACCTGGTCCAGGTACG
The DNA here is from genome assembly GCF_002303985.1 of Durio zibethinus. The sequence continues at coordinate 5,094,319 of NW_019168492.1, read as the reverse complement.
ACAGCTGGAACTTCGGGTGATCCACCATCCAGGCTGCTGCTAGCTGGAGTTTTTCTTGAAGCAACTTGCCCACTTCTGGAAGCATCAAAAGCGGGGAAATCCCAATCATCAGACATTTCAGATCTCCAAGAAGGTCTCCTCCTGGAGCAATTCCATCAGATCGGACAAATCTTGGTCTTTAAGCACTTCTCGGGCCATGTATAGGGAGGTCACCAGGATACCAATCCTGCTCCCAGGTTGGAGCTTCACAACTGGCCCGTAGGTATGAATTAGTACAGCAAAGTAAGAGTGAAGGTCAAGGTCAATGAAAGAAAGGTTTCCCACCAAGGGGAAGCCTCGAAGGCTTGGTGGTGACGGGGGCTTCCCCTTTTGTTTGGCTTCTGTTTTTTTCTTCCTCCCTCATTTTTCCCAAATCAGTAGCTTTTGCTTACTGTTTTTTCTGTCTTTTAGTCTAACCCAGGGGTCCTTTATATAGGGATTGATCAGGAGTTTCTGATCAATCCCAATTTCCCTTTGGACGAGAATTCAATCTTTGAATCCAGTCTGGACTCTTCTGATTGAATTCCCATTCCCAGTGGGATTCTTCAACTTTCAATCTCAGCCCTCCAAAATCAAATAAATAAAAAAATAGATAATTTAGAAAAGATAATAACAATCAGATAATAAAAAAGAATCAGATAAAATTAACAGATAATTTTAAAAAAATAAAATAAGATAAACCCAAAAATATATTAAAAAAAATAATAATAATAAAAAATAGTAATAATAATAATATAATAATATAATAAAATATAACACTATACATATAAATATATTCTAAATAAAAATAAATAAATACAGATATATAAAAAAGAAAAAAAAGAAAAAAAGAAAAAAAGAAAAAAAAAATACAGGATAAAATTCAATTGGGCCTTACCCATTTGGGCCAGGCCCAATTGATCTGGGCCTAGACCCAATTGGGTGTCTACAGTTGCCCCTCTTTGCACATTTTCTATGAAACAGAAATTGCGCAAAGACGTAGACACCCAATCCAGACTCAACTCAACATAGTCATTTTTTGTTTTTTTGTATATATATATTTTTTGTGTTTTTTAATTTTTTTTTATTTTTATTTTTTTTATCAAAGCTCCTCTAAATAGAGCTCAACGACTTGAGAAACATAAATTGCTCCTCTAAACAGAGGCACCAACGACATTGGAAGAGTAATTGCTCGTCCCTTTAAACAGAGGTTACCACGACCTTTGGAAAAGTAAATTGCTCCTCTAAACAGAGGTACACGAACTTTGGAAAGTAAATTGCTCCTCTAAACAGAGGCAACGAACTTTGGAAAAGTAAATTGCTCCTCTAAACAGAGGCACCACGACTTTGAAAAGTAAATTGCTCCTCTAAACAGAGGCAACGAACTTTGAAAAGTAAATTGCTCCTCTAAACAGAGGCACGACTTTGGAAAGTAAATTGCTCCTCTAAACAGAGGCAACGAACTTTGAAAAGTAAATTGCTCCTCTAAACAGAGGTACCACGACTTTGAAAAGTAAATTGCTCCTCTAAACAGAGGCAACGACTTTGGAAAAGTAAATTGCTCCTCTAAACAGAGGCAACGACTTTGAAAAGTAAATTGCTCCTCTAAACAGAGGCAACGAACTTTGAAAAGTAAATTGCTCCTTGACAATCATGTCCAAAGGAGTTGAAAGTTGTGTTTGAAGGGATTTCAGAGATTATGCCCAAAGGTCTTATAAATCAACCTGATACCAAAAG
>NW_019168492.1:5022954-5091564 GCF_002303985.1 Durio zibethinus | reverse complement strand
TGATGCTACTAGGGCACCCAACTGCACTAAAACGGGCATCCAACTGCCAAGGGGATTTTTCAAAAATAGATGGTGAAAATTTTATGACACCCGACTGCACAAGATATTTTTTGAAACAGAAGCTTATCAAATGACAAGGCTGTCGACTGCCCGCACTTGGTGTTCGACTGCCCAAGCAATTTTTCATTTTAAAAACTTATCAAAAGCAAGAAATCTTCAATTTTGGCAAGAAATCTTCAAAATTTTCAATGCTCCAATAACCTCTCCAACGACTAGAATGTTTACCCCCCTATAAATCCATCCAAGAAGGCTAAAGACAAGTATAAAAAGCAACTTGAGAGCACTATGAGCAACCAAGAACAAAAAATCAATTCCTCTTTTCAACTTATTTGAGCATTCAATCTTATTTCTGAGTAAAGTCTTGTAGTGAGCCATTTTTTGTGTAATTGATCATTAGAGTGATCTTCTACACATTCTCTTTTTGTTTGTTTGTAACAAAGTGTGAGAAACACTTTGGTCTTTGAGTTAGCAAATAGCTTTGTACATAATGTTTTTGAGTTTGGAATAGCTCGACTTTATAAAGGCTTGATGGAAGTTACAATTCCATCGAATACTAGATTTGAAAATATTTGGCTAAGCTTGTTAAGATAATGAACATAAGTCAATGAGGGCCGAACCACTCTAAATCAATGTGCATTATCTTCTTCTCCAATCTTACTAGGTTAAATCTACTCCTTGTTCTTATTTCTACACTTAAAGCACTTAACAGTTTTGGATTATCATATTATTTTCTTCAAAAAGTTCTATACACCCCTTCTAGCACATTTTATTTACAACCAACAAGTGGTATCAACAAGTCGTAAAAGATTTTACAAATTAATTTGTCTAACTCAACATATTTGAGTTTATAATTTTTAATTCACTTTATTAAAGACGTATAGAAAATGAGTTTTTTTCAGTCAATTTAATTAGATAATTAAAATTTTGATTAGAACTTTTTAAAATTTAAAAAATAAAATCGAATCAAACCTACAGTTTGACGGATCACGGTTATTAATTTTATTTATAAATAAATGAAGAAAAACAAATTTTGAAGTTCATAAGCTAACCACTTCTCACTAACTTTTTTGCATTTATATGTTAAATAAACGGTGAAAATCATTCCATATGTTACTCTTCACTCCATGTAACTATTGATTGAATACCTTTGTCAACCGTTTCTAAAATCCTTGCCTCCAAGTTGAATTTCTCTCTACTTCTTCCAATTTTGTAGGAATTATTTTTTATATTAAGTCGTTATTTATAAAATTAATAATTTTAATAATATTAAGTTATTTATAAATTAAAAAATTATAAACTTTCTAGTTATTAAATTTTAAACATATATCCACATCCAAAATTCAATTTTGATCAGGTATGGAAGAATTGTACATGACCAAACAGTGTCAAATAGCAGTCCATTTTTTTTTTTGTTTGCTTTTTTCTTTTTTGCTTTTTTTCTTTGTTCTCTTTTCCCATTTTTCCCATTTTTTATATTTAAAAAATACTTTTTATAGATTTTATTTTTTTAAAAGTATAATCCACTCTACACCAAACTTTTTTTTTCCTTCTTTATTCGTGTATGACGAAGGGAGTGCCATATGGTGCTTCTTATTTTTCCTTTATTTATTTTTTTTATTTTTTTATTTTTGTCTTTTTTTATTTTGTTAATTTTTTGTATATTTAATAAATATTTTTAATAGAATTTATTTTTTAAAAATGGAACCCATTTTACACCAATTTTTTTTTTGTTTTTATCTATTTTAGGGTTTAAATACTATATTCATAGATAATTAAGATATAATACATACATTCATCCATCTATTATATAAATTTTACTTATTTTAATTTTTGTTTCACCTTCATTAAAAGATATTACTTTGTGTTTCTTTCTTTTTAAAAAAATTTATTTACTCATTTTTTATTTTTTATTTATATAAATTTATTTAAAAACTTTCAACTGAAGTGTTCACGTGACATCTTAATTTTTTTTTTTTTCACTCCTTTGTTTTTTGTTTAGTTATGTAAATTTTGTAATGAAAATAACTAATGAATAGGCAAAACAATTTATATTTGATAGGTTTTAATTTGATTTGATTAGATAGTGGGCCTTGTTTTTCTAAATTTTTGTGTTTTTTTTTTTAATTCTATCATTTTTGTTAAAAAAATAATGTTATTGAAGGGCCTACATAGCATACCCGTTTGTTTATTTTCTTTCTTATTTTTTATTTTTTAATTAGATTAATTTTACATTTAAATAAAAAAATTAATAAAAATGATAAAATAATTAATATCTAATAGATTTCTGTACATCTAGATTTGATATGAGTATTTTTATAAAAATCAATATTGAATCAATTTAAGTAAATATTTTGACAAAAATCGAGAACATATCAAAAATAAATTTAATCTTTTACTTAATTTATCTAGTGATATATATAAAAGTAGATATTGTATTATTTATTTAATTATATTTATATATATATATATATATATTCATCGTACTTTGTTTAAAACGTGGGATATATTAAATGATCTTACTTGTATAAAAAAAAATTTTTAATTATTTTTTATAATTTATATTTAATAAAAATAAGAAACCAATTTAAGTATCCATCTTTACTTGCATTTAAAATTTTCACCTTTTATTTTTTAAAAATTAAAAAAATAATAAATGAAAATAACCAAAAATAAAAAATAAAATATGTTGACTCGTACTACCGCACGAGAATTTCACCAAGAATTATTAAATTTAAACAAATATTCACATGCAATGGTTTGCGCTCACAAATAATAATATTATTAAAATATTAATAATAATGACAAATAACCCCACCTGCCATGTGCTCGACGTGTATCTCATTTCTCATCCGAACCCTTTATGTCTCCACCATGCTTTCGCTGTCTGCATTTAATGCCTTTCGTCCTTTTTGAATTTAAAAATAAATTTAAAAAATTCTGGTATTATTTTAAAAATTAAAAAGCGATAAGCCTAACCTATGGTGTCAGACTCTCCGTTGACAAAAAAATCATTGTGTCGTGACCACTCGTATTTTCAAAGTGTTCTAAGGTTTTTTTTTTTCTTTTTGAAGTGTTTAAAGGTTCCTCGACTATTGAAGATCGATGCGATAAGACACGGTTTCGCCCATGAAAACCTTTTGAAAAAAGGTGAAATTTTTTATTTTTTTATATTTAGCGAGAGGAAAAATATAAAAGAAAATTAATTATTAAAAATCTTACAAAAAAAATTTGAAGTAACTACTTTCTTTAATTCTCCTTTTAAAAAAATTTTGAGAAATTCAAAGAAAACTTTTAGAGAAAACGATTTGTGGCTATTGCTATTTTGTCTCTTCGGGCTTCTCTCCTTCATATTTAAATATTTTTAAATTTTTTAAAATATTTATATATTTTTTACACGTTTAATTGATATAATTAATTAAATCTTACAAGAAATTTTTTAGTAAAACGAGATATAAGGTAAAGAGTGAAATTAGTACCTAAATATTTTATTTAATATAGCATGTTCTTATAAAATATAATTTAAGATTTTCTTCCTTAAAAAATTTTAATAAAAATAAAATTAATGATGAATACAATTTCACGCATTGTATCGTCTTTTATAAAATAAATATACTAAGTATAAAATAAGTAAATATTTCAAATTTATTATTTAATTTTATTTCATTTAATTTAATAAGTATATTATTTCTATGCTTTCATTTTTTTTAAATTATAAAATCAGAGTATGCAATAAAATGTTTTTAATGAAATATATAATTTATTGAAATAACACATAAGCATAAGAAATAAAATCAATTTGAACATTTATGTTATAATGGATTAATATAATTATATAATTTTATTCTTTATTATCACAAAATTTATAGTTGAATGATATTTATTAATTTTTATTTAAGCACATATTTGAATGTAACCCTTTCATTTTAGTTTTTATTTAATAAAACAGTTTTTATCTCATTTTTTAGTGTGAATTTTTAGTTTATTTTTAATTGAGATTTTGATGATATCTTGTTAATGTTTTGTTATTTAAAAAAAAAAAAAAATTATTTTTATTTTTGCCAAAAAAAAACCCAAAAATACTTAATTAACAACCGTTTTGTGAGGATGAATAATTATGCATTTGTGTGATTGAGATTCTGTAAACGCATAGACTCTACATGTAGTAAGTTAAAGATCGTTCCTACATAAATTGAAAAAGAGGAATTCAAGCATTGAAATTAACTCACTTTTCAATATTTAGAGAATTGAGAATAGAAATACAGTTACTTATTAAATAATCAAAATATAATCTAAACAATACAATTAAACTTATAACATACAATATCAATAAATTAATATGAATTTAAATCTTAACTAATGCAAACAGCTAGTAATTAAACGAAGTAAGATACAAATAACTTAAATTAAACTAAATCAAACTTACTAGCAAGTTAAAATTAAAAACTAAGCATGCAAAATCAATTTAAATATGTATCAACTCTAAACATAACCCTAAATATGCAAACTATGTGATTTAACTAAAATCAAGATTTAAAACTTATGAATCAACTAACGTAGCAACTTAAATAAACAATTAAATATACAAATAGAACAAATTAACTAGAACCCCATAAGAAAAGATGAATTAATACAAAACCGACTACCACTTAAACTTTTATTAACTTAGGCCTATGTAATTTACTTAGTTGAAAATGAAATAAACATAAACTTAAGAAATCTCACGTAGTAGAAGCAAAATAAAACTTATTAAGCCCTAAAATATGCAACTGCTATAAATTAAATTTAACTTAAAACCTTAAACCTAGAAACTTATTCAACTATTTAACATACAAGATTACTACACTAAAACTTACCAACTTAATTAAATCAATTAAATTACTTATTAAACCTAACAGCATTGCAACCAAAACAAATTAAACTTATTTTAAATTAACTAACCCTAATTAATCTTTAAAACATGCAAATTAAACAAATTAAACTTCAACTAAACTAAATTGAACCTAAGAACATGCAATAGAATCAATGAGTAGTAAATTAAATTAATACCTAACTAAAGTGTGTAAAACAAAACTATTATGATGAATTAAAACATGTAAATATCAAATTAAGAATAAACTCATGCAAAAATCTTATGAATTGAGAACACTAAGCAAGAACGTAATTGAAATTAAACAAGAACCAAAAAAATTATTTGGGAAAGTTTAAAATAGAACTTAAATTAACTTAAAACTTAAAGCAAACTTGCATAAATTGAAATCAAACTGAAAAGAGTTTCAAAAACAATGAAAACTTAAAAAGAAATCAGGGAGAAATCTAAACAACTAAAGATTGGTTTGTCACCTCAATCATGCTTTTTCCTTTAACCTAAACTTGCTATTTATAGAATTAGAATACAAGAATCCCTTAACAGATAAATAGGAAATGGTGGCAGGCTTTCTTAAATTGATAAGAGATTTAGTTTCTTTAAAACTCTCTTAAGTAGCTCTCAAAGCCCCAACTTTGAGCTATTTTCTTGAATGATAAGTTTCCTATTTTCTTGACTTTGACCTACTTTAAAAGTTTTAAATTTTTCAGCTATTTGTTCTTTCTTAGACCCTTTCTTTATGAGTTCTTGAAAAGTTAAATCACTAAAACTGAAAATGTAGGTTCAACTAAATCTTCTTGAAAATCTTCTAAAAAGTGTTCAAGTTGGAATAAATCTTGTTCCTTCTTAGAATTTGCCTTCAAATAGGACTCTTTTTGAAAAGAAAAATCAATTCTGAATTTAAATATCATATGTATGCTATGCCTCTCTTTAGAAGTCTTTATATATCCATGCAAATCCTACCCTAAGTAGGAATAATTGCAATCCAAGTAGAGATAGGATTTCCAAATCGATGTAAGAAAACCAAGAGTTATTTGGACTTTTCTAATTTAAACAAAATTGCCAAGTCATCATGCCACATAAGCCTTCATATCATCTCTTTTGGACAATGAGAAAAAACTTGCTATCCTATCATCCATTAGTAATCCTATACACATGCATTACATAAGCTATCATGGACTTGCATTCAACTCGAAATTATAAATCTAACCTTCATCATAGTTGAACATGTTTTTCTTAGTTCTTACATGAAGTTTTTGAATTTTCATCAAAATTAAACAATTTTAACTTCCCTAGGTTCAGCAAAGTAAATCTTATACAATTTTACACTTTCACTCCAAGATTTCAAAGAACTCTAAGAATTATCGAGAACATATCAAAAACAATCCAAGATTCATTAACATATCAAGAATTATCCAAGACTGATCAAGAACTTTCAAGATTCTTCAAGATTTACCAAGATTCTATCTTTTCCTTAAAATTCCTACAAAACAGCAAATTAAGCATTTTAGAAGTAAAATAAGCTTATTTAGCTAGGAACTAAGCAAAAATAACCCAGTCAATAATAGAAAATAAATCTAAATAACTTTATTTTATAGAGTTATCAAAGATGTTGGATCTACTTGCATTCGATCAAAGCCATTAACTTTATCTTTAGCTAGTGTCTAATCTAGTTTAATTACTTTAATTGGGGTTCACTATCAAATGATAAACAATTAAAGCCTTAATTGAGATCATAAAAGAAAATAATATAAAAACTCAATTTTAACATATCGTTATGTTATAAATTTCAATAGTAAAAGTTCTTCTTTTCATTCTGTTATTTCTCTTTATAGTTGTACAAGATAATTGTAATAACAATTTTGTCCAAACACTTTATCCTTATACTATTTTACAAAATAAAAAAGTTGTCACTATTTTTTTAAAATGTGATTGATTACTTAAAAAAATTTATTTTTTAATAAAATCTTAAAAGTAATTAACATCTATCAAAGATAATTTTGGTCTATAAATAAGTTTGGATTTATGAATTTGGTTATGTACAGGGAAGCTATTATCAACCCTAAAGCTCCTATTTTTAAAATGCAATGCTAAATAATTGGTTAATCTTGATAAAAACTTTCCTAAGTTTGATACTTAGAAATAATATCCTTAATTCCTTTTATTTTTATAAACTTTTTATGAATTATTTATTTAAGAATAAAATGAAAATCTTTAGTTTCGAAAAAAAAAATTTAAATTCCATGACATCTAGGTAGAATTTTGATTAATATTCTCCACTAGAGAATTCTCACCATAACCTTTCAAATTGAAGATAATTTTAAGAATAACAGTTGAAAGTCCCTACAATATTTAGGTGTCTAAAGAATTATTTTCGCTTAAAGATATCATCATATTTTTATTTTTAAGAATATGTTTTCTTAAAATCATTATTCAAAATAAAATGTACATGGTGTAACAAAAAAGTATTATGTACGGGAATTAATTCTTACAAATTTATTTTTTTAGGAAAATAGATTCATTTTATTTAGTTTTTAAAAATGAATAGGAATCTTTATGTATTAAAAACTCTTCTAAATACTCCAATACATTAATAACATTTTAAAAAAATTTCTCACATAACGATTTCTTAAGAATTATTACTCGAACTTTCTTAAAATCCCATCCCCAAAGCTTTTGTTTATTTTATTTTTTTTATATGTCATAACAAAAGTGTTAGCCTTAAATTGATCTTTATTTTGAAATAACAAAACATTAAGCTAAATAAGCTTATCAAGATTTTGAAAAAGATTTATTTAATACATGTTCTTAATTTTGTATTTTTGTACTAAATAAATAATATGTTTTTCAAAGTGTAAACAAACGTTTTTTTATTTTCATATTTCTCAAACCAAATCTATCTTTAAAGATTATTTATTTAAGCTTAAATGAAAGTCCAATTGTTGTTTTTAAAGTGAACTTATTCATTTTGGACTTAATACAATTTTGATAATATTAGTTTTGAGAAATAGATTAACTTAAGAAAATTGTTTTACAATAACAAAGTTTTCCAACATTAAACTTGTTTTATTTTTTTGTATTAATTCACAAAGCTTTAATATTTGAATTTTATATGGTTGGAAAGCTATTTGAGTCTAATTTCTAATAGATCAAATAAAATCAAAATCTAAATTTTTTAAGAAAAGATTTTTAATTTTTACTAGATACTTTATAGTTGTCTAAAAATTGCACAAGAGATATATTTAAAATTTTACTATAATTTGTATACTATGAATTAGGTGATGAATTTTATATGGATAGAAAGCTCTTTAAGTCTAGTTTCTAAATCTTTAAATGATTTTTAATTTAAAATTATATAACTTAAGATATAATCAAATTAGTGAGTAGAGTACAAAATAAAAGATAACTACTTTGTTGGATAAGATCGATCCCCTCAAAAAAGGATCGATTAAAAACCATTTGAAGATTTGGCCAAGCATTGCTTCACCATGGCCAAACCTACTTTTGGTTCTCCTTGATGATTTATTTGCTTCTAAATGTTGTATATGATGATTAAATGATTGCTTTGCTAGTATTTTACCTGAACTTTGTCTAGTTAGTGACATATGTTGGTGTTTGGTTCATGTTTTAGTTTTTACGGTTACCTTTGCTATTCTAGTTTACTACATATTTGATTGAATTCCTCTTGTGGTAGAAATGCTTTTATATAAGGAATATATTGATCTCTAATGCATATTTGAGTTGAAATTAATGAATAAGTGTCAGTGGGAAACCATAGAAGCATTTGGCCAAGTCTTCCATGCCTAAGCTGAATCTTCCTTTTTATCTTCATGGAAAAAATGTGTTTGGTTCTTATTTTAATGTTTTTGCATGATTCTTCAAGTTTTCAATGTATTTTATTTAATTTTCCTTGAATGTTATTTTAGTAGGTTGTTTGGTGAATTTTATGTTTATTTGTATGGATTTAAAAAAAAAAGATGGACCATGTCTTAAAAGTTATAAAAAATTTTAGTGTTTGATTCATTTGCCTCATGTTTTGACATGCACATTTAGTTTGTAATATTGTTTTTAAATGTTGAGACTTATAATTAGTTTATTCTTTAGTTATGCATTTTTAATGCATCAATATTCACATTTTTATCAATGGCATTTTCACTGTTTGTCACTCGTTTCAATATTTACATTTTTACTAATGGCATTTTCAATATTTGTTTTTATCATACGCACTTCCTATAAAACCCCAAATTCCAAATCTTAAATTTCAAATGCTAAACCACCCTTCAAATCCCTAACCACCCACGAAACCTTAAACCACCATTGAAACCTTAAACCACCAATAAACCCCAAACCACCCACCAAACCCTAAACCTTAAACCAAATCACAAAATCCTAACCTAGACCTCAAACTAACCTAAACCCTAAATTGAACCATAAACACTAACTTAGACCTTAAAACTACCTAAACCCTAAAACCTCGAACCAACCCTCAAACCTTAAAATCAACCCTTGATCCCTTTTATCCATTTGTATTTCACTTTACTCTATTCTTACATGCATTTTAAATTGCCATGCATTCATACTTGTCATTCATATCCAATTATCATGCATCCATATTATTATTATATTCATGCATACATGTATCGACTTTATAAATAAAGTTTCTTCAAAGAAAACCGTTTTAAAATATAATGATATCTTAAAAAATATAGCATTTGAGATCTAGCTTAACTATAAAAGGACTCTCAACGACTATTATTTATGTAGAGTATTATCTCAATTTTGTAGGACAAACTAAAAATCCCTAAGTTAGAAATATTTTTAAAATTCTACCTAAATATAAAAAAGTGAAAAGATATGTCGATACTTAAAAAATTTTTATTTTGATCTAAAAATAAATTATTTTGCTTTTCAAATAAAAAAATTAAAAATATTTTGTCTTTAAAAAAAGGGAGAAAAGATTTGTTTTTTTTTAGAATAAAAAGAAGAAAAAGGAATTAATCTTAAAAATTAGAATAATACCATTTTTACCAAAATTTAAGGATAACATGTAGTTAATTGGTACTATTTTAACAGTTGTTATAGGGTGGTAATCATTCTCCATGTATAACTGATTCTTGAACCCTAAATCTGATTTTCACATATCTCAATTTGTTCTTTTTATAAAACTCTAAACCTATTTTAAATGTTTTATTAAAAGACAAAATTTTGAGTGGCCAATCAACCCTAAAAAAGATTGGTGTCAATTTCTTGCTTTTGGTTTTATCAAAGACAACTTTTTTAAGCCCTCTTTTTTCATATTCCCCATCATCCAGTAGATGAGCACTTTTTGATCCTGAAATGTCGTAATAGTTATAATCCAATTCACAAGGGCTATCAATACTATAAGACTCGAACAAAGAGAGTTTATATATCAAGACAAGTTAGCTTTGATGAAGGTAAATTTCTTTACAAACCATCCCCACACAAGTCAACTCCTATACTATTGAAACTTGCTAAATTCCCAACTCTTGATGAATGGTTACATTTGACATTGATCTTATAATGATGCAATCAAAAACACAGTCAATAATACAACCCTTTACTATAAACATTAATACTTATTGTGATGTAGACAATGGTGAATCTCTTGACAATCATGATAGTCCAGCCCTTAACTCTAATGATGAAATATTTTCTAATATTGAAAGCACCCTAAAAAGACAAACCATTGGTTACAACAAAACCAACAAACATGCAAGCAGTCATATTGCATGATGACTTACCTAGTCATATTGTTGATACCAATATCAACAATGATGGCAGTGACACTTATATTCATCCTTAACACAAAAAAAAAACATCTAAAACATTTATAGGACCATGAATGTTATCTATTGCAAGTCACATTACCTGTTGAACCACAAAATCATCATTCTGCATTAAAAGATTCTCGATGAATAGCTGTCATGGAAAAGGAATCAAAGGCTCTTCATTCAAATTAGACCTAGTCACTAATTCCCTGATTACAAAATATGAATGTTGTTGGGTCAAAATGGATTTATCACATAAAGCAATGTGAAGATGGCTCTATTGAATGATTCAAGGCTTTTCTCGTTACCCATGGTTTTACCTAAGTTTTCGATATTAATTTTGATGAAACTTATAACCTAGTTATTTGCTACACCAAAATTCAACTTTTCATAGCTTTTTTCACTTCACTGAACTGACACATGAGAAAACTTGATGTGAAGAATGTCTTTTTGCATAGAAATCTTAAGGAAACCATGTACATGAAACAACTTTCTAGTTTTATGGATCCATACAAACTTGATTAGGTATGCCTTCTTCACAAGTCCATTTATGGACTAAAGTAAGCTCTTCGAGCTTGGTTTGATTATTTATCTCGTTTTCTTTTCCATCTTGGTTTCTATTGCAGCCAAACAGATTTTTCTTTGTTTGTTTACCATCAAAGTTTGGTTGCAATACTATTTTTTATCTATGTAGATGACATATTGGTGACAAAAAACAATGACTGGTTCATTTTTAACCTAATCATCAATTGAGCTTAGAGTTTGCTATAAATGGATCTCTAAGTTTTTTTTTTAAGTGTTGAAGTCAAACACTTCACTAGATGAGTCAATCACTCTTAAGGTAAGTACATTAAGGATTTATTTAACCACATCAATATGACTGATTGTGCTTCTAATGCTACTTCTATGACCCTCAAAGACAAGTCCCATGTCCCAAAAGAAAAACTTGTAGATGCAGCATATTATAGAAGCACTGTTGGCACCCTTCAATACCTCATATTCACTCAACTAGACATTCAACATGCAGTAAAAAAAGCTTGTCAATTTTTTAACAATCTAACAGAATTACGTCTCAAGGCAGTCAAACACATTCTTCACTATCTTAAAGGGACATAAAACTATGGATTATGATTTATATCTCACAATCATTTCTCCTTATATGCAATTTCAAATGCTAACTAGGCAAGATACCTCTTAACATGATAAAGCATTACTGGTTTTTATGTTTTCTTAGGTGCTAACTGCATCTCATGGTGTTCTAAAAAGCTACTTATTATTTTTTGATTAAGTTCCAAAGCAAAATAAAAGTCCATGGCCTCCATTACAACTTAGTTAACTTGGTTCACATTCTTATTACGCAACATTTGTGTTCATTTACTTCATCCTCAATTATTTTGTGACAATCTTAGTTCTCTTCATATGCCTGTTAATCCCTTTTTTTCATGCTAAGACAAAGCATATTGAAATAAACTACCATTTCATCTGAGAAAAGGTAACCATGGGTAATCTCATAGCACAGTTTGTGCCATCTTCGCATCAGATAATAGATATCCTAACCAAGTCTTTGCCAAGGGCACTATTTCTTTTCCTTCATAGCAATATGGGACTCTATTTACATTTCGTCTCCACCTTGAAGGGGACTGATAAAGAAGCAAAATTAATCAAAGAAACAAACTCTTCCAAAGAAATAATCTTTGCTAAAAATCAAGAGAATTGTAAAATTTAAATAGAATCATTCTCACCAACTCATGCCTACAATTAAGGAGTTAACTTAGTATACAACCAGTACATTTGCTATTTCTTATATTTGCCTTGTATTTGAGTTTTATATATTCAAGAATCGAATATACAAATGATTATAGAGTTCTTCAAATTGAAAATAATAGATTCTACTACATTAATCTATACTCTTGAATGATTAATTTTCAACATTTGCCATATGTACAAATTTAAATTGCTTCCTTTTTTTCGTATCAAAATTTTATCCACTATCTGCAACGTCAGCATTATTCATTAATAGTGTTAAGTGTTTGGATTACTTAATAGACAAATTCAAAATCTGAATACTTAATTGAACATTTTTAACATAAATACCATTTAGATATTTTTTTAATAGAGTTAATTACACTTTTGGTATCAAAACTTTAGAAAAATATACAAATTGGTATCTAAAAAAGTAAAATATACAATTTGTAACCTAAACTTTCAAATAGTGTATCATTTTAATCTAAATTATAATATTATTAACTAAACTTGCATATATGATATTTAACCAGTATAATTTTGTTATATATATGTTATTTGTTAGATAAAAATATGAAATATTTTGTAAAAATTATCATGTGAATGCCAAGTGACAAATTAAAAATGATTGACTAACTTTAAATAATTTTTACTGTTTAAGTAAAAAATATACATATTTAATTTACATTAAAAAAATGTTAGAATGGGTGATATACAGATAACTTGATAATATTTATCAAATACAATATATACAAATTGATATACTAAACAAGATTAAAACTTAGACTAATATGATATAAAATTTAGAAATTATAAATGCAAACTATACATTATTTAAAATTATAAAATGCAAATTATATATTTTTTTACTTTCATAACCTGCCATTTTATATATATCAAACCTGAACATTTAATATGATACCAAAAGAAGTACTTTTTATATTTTAATCAATGATAATTTTCAATAAAAAAATTCAAAGCCTTAGAAATTTGTTCAATAAATGTCACTACAAGAATGAGTACTTTCTATTCTATTTTTTTTCTTTGATAGAATCACTTTCTATTTTACTCCCTCTGTCCCAAAATAATTGTTTGATATTAATTTTCTTGTCAAAATAATTCTTTTTTATCTTATAATTAAAAATATAATATTAAATTAAAATTTTTAAAAATATACATTTTAAAAATTTTGAAACTCAAAATTTACAAATCTTATTTTAAATTTTTTTAATTTTTATTATTTTATTAAAAATAATGATCAAAGTTAAGCTAGTTTTACCAAAAAAAAAATCAATTAAAAACAATAATTTTGAAACAGAAGAAGTCTTAATTATTGATTACAGACGTAAAATATTTTTCATGTGATATACTGTGCCATTATTTGTAACTGAGCTAAGGGATTTTTTTACCAAGTTGTATATAATTGTCTACAATATCATAATAACTAAAGTTTATTCATTTAAAAAAAAATAGTCTAACAGTAATGTAATTTATTGGTAGATTCTTAAATTTATAATTTCAATAATTATAATTCAATTTACGATAATATCAAGTATTAAAATATAAAAATATTTGAGTAAGAAAAATATTTTTTTTAATTTTAAAAAATAAAAAGATTAAAAAAAAAAAAGCCGATGATTGGAGTCGGACTAAACTTAGCTGAGACGCTTCCGAAGTTTTGTCTAAAACTTCAATGTTCCGGTTACTTACCTTGAATAGATTAACTGCTATTTAAAAATATTAAATATATATAAAATTATATGTATTTTAATATTTTAAATATATTTTAAAATTAAAATTAAATAAAAATAATTTTTAATAATAAATTAATATTAAATTTGATAATTTTATACATGATAAAAAAATAATAAAAAAATAAAAAGATATAATTTAAAATTGATAAAAATTATATAAATTTAAAAATAAAATATGTTTCAAATTTAATATATTTATGATATAAAAATTTTTATATTTTATAAATATTTTACATAAATTAAATATAATACAAGTATAAAATAATTTTATTTAATTAATATTCCTATTAAATTGAATCTAATCAAACGTCAACTTAAAAATCTTCACTCAAAATCTACCCAAGTTAGATCAGGCTTCGGAACTGGCGAGTAACCCAGGCCATTACAATTGTAATTTCTCAAAATTTTTTGTTTTTTCTTCAAGTATTGTCTCAAGCTCTTTTGAAATGTTGGAAATGGAAAAATTTTCAATCTTGAATGGAGAAGTCAAAAAGCCATTCCTTTTAAAGTTACAAAGAAAACCCGCATATTCTTTTACTAAAATACCCCGCAACAACGTAGTCAAACGTCAAAATGCTTCATTCACCAGTGCTTGCCATTAGGTAAAAGGTTTTCTAAATTCTAATTCTAACGCGGAGAGCAGATCTAGCATATCAGTAGTGTGACTCTGTCAGTAGTCGTTTGCTGCCTATTCCCAATTTTCCCATAAAGCTAGCCACGCCTTAATTGCCACGCAACTGTTTCCTCACAGCTGCATGACTGTTACATTGTACGAGAGCGAGTCGCCAACTTTTTGAGGTAAAAGGAGGATGACTCTTTGGAAAAGCTGAAGAACGAGTCGCCGAGTTTTTGGGGCAACAAAAAGGACGATGGCTCTTCGAAGCGAATGGTACCGAACACGGCACGTATCCAAACGATGCGGCGATTCACTCAACGCCGAGTCACGACTCATTTTTTCACTTTATCAATCGACTCTCTTCCAACAAAAATAAATCTCTTCCAACAAAAATAAATTTAAATGGTAAACAACATTTTATTTATTATAGTGATTTGGTTGTTAAGAAATTTTGATATTGAAGAAGAAATTAATAAATCAATGTAGAATTATATGAATTTGGGTTTAAAGATTCTTGAGGGTTATAATTTCCGATACTAAAACTAGCACATTACTATTAACATTTTCTTTTCTTTTCTAAGAAATTAATGGGTATTATTATAACATATTTTCAACCAAAATTTATTAAATTCTTTTGATAGATAATATTAGATAAATATGTTTTAGAAATTTTAAATATTATTTTCCATGATAATCTTGAATAAAATATTTTACGTTAATAATATTTTTATAATTAAGTGGAAACATGAAATGAAATTTATATAAAATCGTTGCAGTAAAATATTTAGAGTGTAATAGAGAAATTATAGAATAATAAATGCTTCAAAATAATTTTTATGACAAGTTTTTATAGGATAATAATAAATTTAATTAAATAAATTACTACTATTGTTGTGTATAAAATATTTAATTCAATGAAAGAATATAAGTGTAACAATTAATATGATATCTTATTAATAAGAAAAATTAAAAGTAATGAAGTTTATAAAAATAAATATTAATAAATTTATTTAAATTTAATTAATTATTAAAAATAAGATGTTTTAAAAAATAATTATTTTTAATTTTATTTATTAATAAAATATCATTGTAAATTAATTAATAATATATAAATATAACTTTTATACACTATCAATATATTAAATATTAAATAATATTATTATTAACGGTTCAAATTAAAAAGAATGGGCAAAAATAACAGGCAAGGTTAGGTACTATGGGCACGTAAACAAGTAGATGGACGCATTGTTGCCACACACAATTATCAAATTTTCTTTTATTTCCTTAAAAAACAAAAAGAAAAAGGAAAGGGAGAGAGATCGGAAAAGCTTTTACTTCCTATCCAAAACGTTGCCTTTTTTTTTTTTTTTTCAATTTCTCTCTCTACGCATTTGTGACCGATCAAATCAAAAATTGCCGAAAGCCAAAATTAAAATAAAAAATCAAAATAAAATAAAAAAACCTTTATAGCCATACCAAACGTTACAAAATTAAAAAAAAAATAATGAAAAGTAGGGAGAGACAGTGCTGTTCGGGAAAAAAACATCTCTGAGCCGTTTTGCAGCCCCTGGTATTAGTTAATAGCAAACGAAAGCATAGAAAGAAGGAAGAAAACCCAAGTGTGTTCTTATCGTCTGTCTGGTAGTGGCAGTTGTTAACAACTTTTTTCTTTTATTTTTTTCTTTTTTGGGGGGCGTTTTTCTTAGTTTCCTTTATAGTTTAGTTTTCTTCTCCAGAAAATTTAAGGTGTTTTCGTGGATTTTTTTTTTTTTTTTACAAGAATCTGCCGAAAACCCAAACAACCCAACCTCTATTTCTGCCTATCTTGATTTTTTGTTGGTATCCTCAAATCTTATCTTTGACGTAATCCTTTGGATCGTCCCCATCATCGTCAGATTACCAAAACTTTCAAAACATCCCCCCCCCCAAAAAAAAAACCAACACTATTGAATTAATAGTTTGGAGGCCTTTATTTTGATCGTCTATAAGAAAATTCCAATTTTATTGGGATCCGATTCTTTTGATCTGAATTGGGTTGATTATTTCACACAAAAAAAAAAAAGATTGCGATGAAAGGTTTGCCGTTAGAGCAGTGGAGAGATTATTTCCGGACAGCAAATTCAGACATATTTGATATAATCGATCATGCAATTACGGTAGCAGCTTTGGATTGTCCTAAAGAGTTCAGATTACGTAGAGATCAAATTGCTGAGAAGCTCTTCACTTGTAAATTCACTCGCTGTTCCGGTTGCGACCGTGTCGAGTTGGTTCTTCCTCAATATGAAGATAATAACGGTAGAGGCCGCCAGGCAAGTTTTAAAAGAGAAGCTGATGATGAAGATGGATGTGAGTTTTTTGAGGCAGGTGGTAGCAAAGAGAGCAAGGCTAATAGTAGCAGAGATGATCCTTTGATGAATCAATTTGCTAGTAATTATAGCTATGGCGAGGCCGAGGCTTTAACTGACGAAATTGAACAAGAGTCTATGATTGTTGGGGAAGTCTTCAGGATCAAAGAGGTTCTTCACAATAGTCAAGACGAGGTTTGTTTGTCGGAGTTCAACATATTGCTTTTTTGGATTTGTTTCAAGGATTATTTTTTATGGATGGTTTCTTTTGTAATTCATGTTTCTTGCAGCCTGATTCTGTACTGTTTGAATCATTGAGGAAACTTCAGTTAATGGCTTTGACAGTAGATATTCTCAAGGTCCTTTGATTGAAATCTTTTCCATTCTTTTGAGTTGCCATTTTGTTACTCATATTAATACTTGGACTGAAACATGGTAATTTGTTTTTTTTTCCTTTTCAGGCAACTGGGATTGGAAAGGCTGTTAATCGCGTCAGAAAGCATTCATCCAAACAGATTCGTCATCTTGCACAAACTCTTATTGAGTATGAGTTTATTTCCTGTGCTTCACTGAAATTAAATGTTTGATTATGTTGTGTGATAAACAAGAATAATAAGTGCTTGTTGAGCTTTACAAGTATGTTAATTTACCGGTCTTCCGTATGTCCTTAAGGGCCATCCAAGATTGACTATCTCTACCTATTATCAGGCAAAATTTCTTGATTCTGTAATGCATGTATTCTATAAGCTCAGCTTCATAATTCACAATCACGGATTGGGTGTCAAGTGTGAAACTGTTAGCTAAGTTTAAATGGCATTTTTGAATTTATCTTGCCCCATCTTTTCGATTAAGTATAATTGTTATTGCAGAGAGATCAACTTTACCGGAACAGCCTATATTGGTTTCTTCTTGGTTATTAAAACGTATGCCTCCATTTGCTGTATCTTCACATCTGTTGGATAAACGAGGCTGGTTATGTGTTGTTTTGCCTCTTTAATCTGTTAATATATTAATTAATGGACCATTTGATTTGTATAGATAGATGGTTGTACTCTTCTTGACTAGTTTCAGCATCATTGCAAACATACAGACATTGGAACACTCAGTAGTCCTTTTTATAAATGATTGGTGGCTTACTGAACACGTCAATGAAGCCTTAGATGATGCTAGACTTGTTTACTTGATCTAAGAATATCTAATAGCTTTTTTGCGGCAGTACATTCTATTATTTTATATTGTCCAGATACGTATAGATGCATGTTTTTCAAGCAGTTTTGTGGATTGCAGTGACTGGAAGGAATTGGTGGATGAGTGGTTTAGTGCTACAAAGACTATAGCTGGTAAGCAGTAAGAACTAGTTTACCGGTATTTGGCAATTCATGGAAATAGGCATTGCTTCTTTTCATTTTTTGATTTATTTGTGAATTTGTCAATGAAGAGGGTACTCCAGAATCTGTGAATCCATCTGTTGTTGATGAAGAAGAAGTAGAAGAAGAAGGGCTTCCATCTCCTCCTTTAGATGTAGGAGCTTTCTTTGCTACTCAACCTACATCAATGGAGCTCTCACAGGTCTTTTTTAATCTTTTTTCATTTGTTCTTTTTCATATTCATTGTTAAAAGAACTTCTTGCTGTTATGCTTGTGGACTGATTGGAATTATTTTTGCCCGTCACTGGTGCTGCATTATGTGAAGTTTTTTGATGGCATGGATGACGATGGAAGTGAGTAGAATTTGCTATCTCTAATGCTTCTATTGGATAGCTTTTGCCATTTGGTTCTCTATTTGAATTCCCCACTTCTTAGTTAATGATTATGATCGGGGAATGCTGTTGCAGATCCTCGAAGCAGTGGGGGATTCATCAAGAACCGGGATAATGGAAGAAAACCATCACAGGAGAACCAAAATTTTTCAAAACTGAAACAGCAGACTTCAGAAAAAGCAAATCTGCTCCCTAAGGATGACAAGAGTCAACAAATGAAGAGACAAGAACCTGTTGCAAAGCCTAACAAGCCGTTGAGCACAAATATTGGGTCTGGGAGACTTCCAAAACATAATATGGATCTAAAAGTCAACAATGAACCAAAGTTGCTGCAGAAATCAGATAAGATGGCTTTCACTAAGAAGCCTCTCAGCAGTCAGCAAGATGTAAGTGAAGGATCCCTTTGTACTTAGAACATGCACCTTCAAACTTTTTTCTGATTACTGCTCTTCTTTAATCAGAAATTCAAGTCTTCAGATGAAGTTGCTGTCCAGCGAAAGCTTGAGGCAACAAAAAGGAAGCTTCAAGAGCGATATCAACAGGCTGAGAATGGTTCGTCTATTCCCCTCTAAATTCTGTATGAGTCCTCTATTATAAACAACAACAACAACAAACTAAACCGTTTTTCCCATAACTCTAGGGTCGGCCGTATGAAAAGCCAAAAAAACGAATAATGTTATGTCCTAGTTTTGAATCATCTTAAACCATTCATTTCTATCAAAAACAACCTTTTGATCTACTTCTTTAATCCTCATATTATTTTTTAATACTTGCTTCCACCTTTTTTATAGTCTACCACTATTCAAAATTTGTTTTAAACTTAATATTTTCCTAGTGCAAATGAGGTACTTCGTTACTGAGGAACTGTTTTATGTTTGAGTCAAATGTCAAATTTTGGTATCGCCTCAAAATTTAATTAAATCTCCCACTCAATTGTGGTTGCATCAAGTTACTAAAAACTGCTCTGAATGTGTTTTCTGTGTTTAACAGCCAAGAGGAAGCGGACAATACAGGTCATGGAGTTGCATGACCTCCCTAAGCAAGGGTCTGGCCCCAAAATTCCATATTTGAAACCTGGGAACCATAATCGGCACTGGCTAAATGGAAGGAGATAGTCTCTCCCTTCTGGAAGATTGGTGTAGATAGCCTTCCATGTTTCTTCCATTTTGCAAATTGGTTTGAAGAATACCAATAACAAATGGGTGCACAGTGACCTGACCCACTTCAGCAATCAATAAGAAGAATTCTTTTCAGTGATGATCATGTTGCAAAGCCATGGAGGGACATTCTCAAAAATAGAGAAAAACAAACTTTGAGGTATAGGGACTTTTCGTTTACTGCATAGATAGAAATTATAGGATGGGTAAAATCACACATTTGGGGACTAAATTCTTGAATCAATACTCGAATGGATCTCTGTATAGAACCCAGATTTTTTACCCATCCCTTTGACTACTCAACATTCTTTTTCCTCGTAACCATCATCTGACTTTACTTTGTAATAAGTGCTTGTTAATGAAATGATGATGATAGTGATCAGTTCTAATCTCTTTTGCTCTTTTATATGCTCTTTTATTCCAAAAAGACTTTCAGCAACCACGGTGAGGTTAATGATTTAATTGAAAATCACTTGTATGGGTTTTCTTTGAGATACGAAGATTCTTACCTGTCACCCCTTGGCAAAAAGTATAAATTCTTGTTTTTAACTTTACCAACCTTGTAATACAAATCTTTATCTGTCATAATTAATGTATTGGTGATATAGTCTAGTTGGTTTATTTATTGGTGAAATGCACACATTGGTGATAATTAGGGGTGTAATTGATTGAGTTCGAGTCGATACAGTATTAAGTTCAAACTTGAGCTTGAGTCGAAATTCGAAGCTTAAAATTCGGCTTGAATTCGATTTAATTTTATTTTTTTAGCTTAAGTTCAACTAAAAATAAAAATTGAATTATTTGAACTCGTTCAATTAAGTGCAATTAACATGTAAAATTAAGTTCGATCTTATATTTGACAAAAATTTTATTATTTATATTTGAACTTAAGTTTGAGTTAAAGTTCAAATTAATTAAAATAATTAAAATGTATTAAAATATAAAAATTCGATTAGGTTTGCAAATTACTTAAGTTGGATATAAGAATATTTAAACTCAGCTCGATCGATAAGTCAAGATATTCGAGTTCAAATTCGACTCAATAATAATTGAGTCAAATTCGAATAACTTACAAGCACTAATATATCATTTACACTTTTAATAATAATTTCATGCTTGCTTTTTGTCTATCTATTTGTAAATATGGAAATCATTAAGGTAAAAACTAGTGTTATATATATGCATTAGGTTTTTTTTCTTTGTTTTATTAGTTTTTAAAAAAATTAATTAAAATAAAAAATAAATACAAAAAAAAAAACAACAGTGCAGTCAAATATAGCTTAAATTAATACATTTAAGCTCTGTTTGGGAAATATTTTTGTTTCATATATTTTTAAAAAATAACAATAAAAATAAATAAATAAAATCAAACATCAATCAAATGAAACTTAATTAAATAAATATATAACAAGTACATAAAAGGGTGAACGTGTTGGATAATAATCAAACTTTTTAATATAGTTCACTGGCATTGGTCGTGTCAATTCGAAATAAATGAGTACTTACCACATTATTTTCCATTCCAATTTTTTATCGGATCGTATTAGTTTGGATTTATTGTTTCAGTTTTGTTTTTAGTACGATCAAATGGCTTGTATAAGATTTTGCCTCTTATTTTAAATTTTTGTTTTTCACTAATTTAAATTTTTAATTAATTCTTAACTTTTTTCTTTATTAATTTTCATGATTTGATCTAAAAATAAAATGTTTACACTAAATTAAGCTATTAAACTTGTTTAATAATAATTTATTATACATTCATATTATTTTTAAAGTTGTTTCATTTATTTAATATATGGGAATCTTAGATATTAAAAATTATAATTTTTAAAACTTATATACAAAGCAATATGTAAATATATATATAATATAATTTTGGTTGGAGTTTTTGTAGGAAATGTATTGAAATAAAATTATTATAAGAAATTGTAAAAAAAATTATAAAAATTCTAAATTAAAATTTTGAACCAAATAATTAAAAAGATGAATGTGAAATAATAATTTTTTTGTAATTTTTTGAATTAATAAAAGATAACGTGAAAATGTAAAAGGAAAATAATTAATTAATACACATTATTATTTTTTGAACGGGCGATGCCTACAATCGAGCCGAATCAAACTTTACCTATTTATAATATTTTATTATTAGAATATTTACAACACATTCATATTAATTTTTAAATATATTTAAATATACTAAATTTTGACACCTACAATATATGGACAAAAGAAATAATAGAAATCAATCCAAAATTTTCACTCAAAAATGATTAAATTTATCACTTATATTTAATAGTGATGAATGTGAAATTTTAGTGCTATATTTTTTTAATTTGATTTAAAAAAATTAATGGTAAATTTTTTTTTTTGAAATTATTGATATGATTGAGATATGATTGATTAAAATATACTTAGGATGTGTTTGATTTAGTTCAATTTTACTGAATAAAGATTAGATGTCTTTAATAAATATTGAAATTAATTTTTAAGAATTTTATATTTTCAGTACGTTAATAAGACATTTTTAAAAAGTTACTTAATAAAAATTTTCAATGAAAAATTATTGTAATGGAAATCCAAAGTTACTTAATGAATTAACTCAATTTTATTTTAAAAAAATTATATTAATTATATTAATCAAAAAAAATTTAATTTCTTTGGCTTGAAAATATTTTGTTTTAATCATTTATTATTTCCATTTCTAACTTGTCAATGCAAAATACCTATAAAATCATATCTCTTTTACAAATAAATAAATAATCATATAAAACTTTCAATAACATATCAAATCATTTTTATATTACAATTTCAGTACATCAAGTTTTTCATAACATATAAAAATTTAATATTTAATTTTTTTACTATGATTTTTTTTTTAGATTATCAACATCATCTTAATTTTATTTATACATCATTTGCACCCAAGAACAAGAATCTAATAGATGCCTACACTTTTTGAGATAACGTTAGTGAAGAAAGAAAAATCGAATTATGCCAATCCTTGGCATCTTGGTAACACCTATACAAATTCAAAGATATGACCTAATGCAAATGTCTTATCAATTTATCTATCAATGAAATATTCCCAAAAGTATTTCGTTAGAATAGAATTTTCTCCATGCTGGTTCGCAAATGTGTTACATGGCATAGATAAAGAAAGTAAAGGTATTAAGTTGTGTATTCTAATCTTGGATTTTGGATTTGAAATTTAAAATTAATAAAAGTGGATGATAGTTGAGATAAAAAAAATAATTGATAAAATTTGAGTTTAAAAAATTAGTTGTAACGGTTCAAATTAAGTTCAACTCAATAAAAAAAATTAATTTTATTTGGATTAAAAATGATTAATAAGTAATTAATTAATCAAATAAAGAAGATTAATATAAATGGAGTCCGAACCAAAATAAATCCATCCTATTTGAGCTAGTACGGATTCAATTTGGAGTTAAAGTCACACAAGAAGCGTTATAAGAGCTCCAATGGATTAACTGAATTGGTAAAGTAAATAGGTAATTTCAAAGTTGCATATTGTGAGGTAGCACAAGAAATCGATGGCATTTCATTTTTCTTCAAGAAAAAAACCAAGAGAAATGATAAATAAATGTTGCTTTTCATTGAAAATTATGTAATTAGACGGATTCTTTTGAGATGAAATGCTTTCTGTTGGGAAGTACACATCGAGGAAAAATCACAAAGCTGATTTCTTTTTTATGCTACCAATTGAATTTTGAAAAAATTACATACAAAAACAATTAGATTAATGTAATGCTTATCGACCATTTGATTGCACTAAAATGTAAGCATTTTTTTACTCATTTTTAATGTAATTTCTTTTATATTTTGGCTTGTTTTTTGAGAATCTTAATAAAAATACTCTAAAATGCATATTTATCTCGTGTGTATGTGAAAATATATAAAATGAGAATTTAAGATTATTTGAGCTCAATTTAGAAGATTTATGATGATAAAAGCTAATAGTGTAATTATGCTTCATTACCTATTAAGAGAGTTTTTCTTATTTTTTTCTTCTATAACTTGTTAAGCTCAAATGAATTTTTAAAACTTTATTTTAAATCTCAATTCTCATAATTTTAATAATATAATTGACAGTTAAAATATTTATCACGTGTTATTCACATATAATAAAAAAATATTATAATAAAACTTTTTATTATGTAATTTGAAATTTTATAAACCAAACAAAAAAAATCACTTTTCTCATGAATCTATATTTTTTTAAGATCATTTTTTTTTTCTAAAATCTAAAATTTCGTAAATCAAATATTCCCTTAAATACAATTGAAGTTTCTAGTTATAGTGAGAATTAGGGATGGCATCAGGTCGGGTTCGGGGCAGGTTTTGCTCGTCCCGAACCCGATCCGACCCAAATTTTTTAATACATGAATCCGACCCTACACGATACTATATAAATCGTAATCGACCCGATTCGAAATTAATAAAAATACTATTTTTTAAATATAAAATATTATTTTTTAAATATAAATATTTAAAAATATCATTATATAAATATATATAAATAATTAATTAATTAAAAAATAATTTTTTAATAATATCGGGTCGGATTTTAAGCATACCCGAACCCGACCCGACCTCGATTGTTACCTAATTTTACTCGACTCGATATCAACCTGAAACCCAAAATTAAAAAAAAAAATTTCGATCTTATAAAATCGAATCGGACCGAAACCCGTCGGAACGGACGTGATTGCCGTCCCTAGTGAGAATCCGTTTGGCACACCACTCTATTATGATTTTGTTGTTTTCAATTGGATTGACCGCTTATTTTTTCACTGGTCGATGCTCTCCTTTTGGTGCAAATCCAACACACCACCGCACCTCTGTTTTCTTATTTTACTCCAAATTCTCTTTTTTTTCTTTCTTTTTTGCCATTTAATTTCAATATATGGACAGATATGTCCCCTATACTTAAGCACTTTGATTTGACAATTTTTTTTATTTATTTAGTTTTTCATTTTTATTTTATTTTTCCTTTTTATAATTTAAAGCTTTTAAAACTAGTTTGTTATAATTATTTATTTTATTATGTAATAAATTAATTAATAAATAATTACATAATAGAAAATTGATATATAGAATTATATAAAAATAATTTTATTATTTTTTAATTTTATAAATAACAAATATATTATGAAGTTTATTATATATCAATTTTAATTTAATGGTTTTAATAATATTTTTATTACACTTCATTTCTCTATCATCATTATTTTTAACCCAAATATAAATTTTACCATTAATTTTAATTTTTTTCATTATAATAATTAATTTTACTATAATTATTATATTTTATCTTATCAAAACTAATAATATCTTTCATCCAAATAATTTAATTAAATTTAGGCCTTAATGCACTCTAGTTATAACTTTCTAATGATCGACTTTTATTATAGAAAAACTAATGAATGGCTGATCCATAACCATAGCTTCCTTTGCTGTCATGATCCATAAATCATGATCGGTGGGAGTGAGATCCACACATCACTTCAGAAGAATAAGATAAGAAGTATGGGCCCTACAGACTTTTGGCGCGTGTTGTTGTTTAGGATTTAAACTAATGTACGACATGCCGTCATACAAACGCAACGCCCGGACCATTATATTTGTTACTTTAACTTACCGGTCGAGATTTTGGGGTGTAGGCCCCACGCGTTTGGACTCCTTAAAATAGAGAAAGAGGATACATGTCATGGCACGTGAATATCCTTTTTCTTTGTCGTTTTTAATTCTTTGCACATTTTTCATTCCTTTTTTTTTTTTTTTGTTATGACTATTTTTTCTCGCCAATGTAAAACAATATGTTTTTCTTTTTAATTTTAATTACTCTCTTTTAAACAGTTTCAAATTTTTTTATTATAATTAGATAATTATAAAAATAAAATAATCAAAAATTTTTTATTTATCATAATTTTCTTCTTTATATATATTTTTACAAATTTTTATATGCTCTTTACTTAACTTTGATATCAATAAAATAAAAGATACAATGAAAAAAAAATTATCTAAAGATTGAATGACATAAAAATATGTTATCTTGTAATTCAACTGTTAAATTAAAACATATTTTTATTTTCTGTTTTCTTCTTATCAAAAGAAATTATGTTCAACATATAAGATAAAAGAAAGAAGAATAATTTTTTTTCAATGATTGAGATTCATAATAATATATGTTAATTTATAATTCAATTATCAGATTAAATTTTAAACAAATCTTAAATGAATTTGTTTCAAAATATAAATAAATCAAGTAAATATTTATTTATATTTAATTCATTTAATAAATAACTATAAAATATTATTTAAAATTATTTATTAAATATAATAAATAAATAAAATTTAAATATATTTATAAAAAAAATTTATCAAAAACTCTATTTATTTACGTCCCATGAAAAATAGAAGCAATACATTTGAGGATAAACCATCACGTAAAAAAGATTATAATTCAATTGTTACAGTCCCACATTGTTGCCAAGGAATAATGAGCTGGAAAACAATATGCAAAAGCAAAAGGGAAAGTACATCATGGTTTAAGGTAAGATAAATTTGACTGATGATAAAAGTCTTCATGGCCCCGGCGTTCGGTTCGTTCGCGGGTCTGACTTGATTTGGATAGAGATTTGAACAAGGTTTGTTTAAACTCCATTTAATATAATATATAATTTATAAAAAATAATTATTTTATTTATTTTTATTTTAAAATATATATTAAAATTTTTTAAAAATAATATCATTTAATTTATTTTATTAATAAAATGATACTACCTAAATTTATTAATAGTATATAAAATTCTTATATTAATAGTTTATTTATAATACGACGGAGCATTATCATATTTGGGCTTCAAAGGATAGCTGCCCAACAATGAGCCCAATTATCATGTTGCTTGCTCAAGGGTTGAGCCAACTACTGGCTTGCACGATTGATTCATCTCAAGCCAAGTTTCGAATAAAAATTTTTTAACTTGAGTTTAATTCGAAATTTTATTTTATTAATAAAAATTATTTTTATTAAATTTAATTTTAAAATATATTCAAAATATTTAATAAAATAATTTTTAATATTTTAAATAATAAGCATACCTAAATAGGATGATAAAATTGGCTCAAACCTTGAACAAAGTTTTTAAAAGTGTCAATCCAACCTACTACCTTCGGTACTTTTTAAAAAGTAATTTTTGCTTTAGATTGTTGATATTGCATCTTCGGAACTTTTGGAGTGAAAAAGTATGTATTTCTGTTTCATGGATAGCCACCTTGGTAACAGAAAGAGCGAGGACAAGGGCATTGCCCCGTGTTTAGTACGTTGGGACTAGGACAACGAAAGCTCGGATTTTAGACCCTACCATGTGCCCAGCGGCGGAGCCACATGGGTGCTAGCGAGGCCCCGAGATTTTTGGACTTACAATTATATTATTTTTTTAATTTACAACTGGCTCCTCCAAAAAAATTTATGGCTTTTCAAAGTAAAAATTATTTTTTAATTATAAAAGTTTAAATTTTAAGGTAAAAAAATAATTCCCAAATCTCAATCAATATGTCAAAAAATGAATACTTTTTTTAATAAAAAAAACTACAATAGAAATAGCTTTGTAAAATGTTTATTCTTGTTAAATTTTGATGTACACATATGAATAGATTGTGAAAACTGTTTCAATTTTTTTCATAGAAGGTAAAAATAAAATTTCATATTGTTTTGTACAATGAAAAAACTATTTGATTTTATTTTATCATTATATAAGTTTATCACTTGAAATTATTTTATATTTGTTATTGATTTAAACTTCAAGTATAATATATAAGCTAAAATTTTAATTTAATACTTTTTTTATTGTTATGAAAATATTTTTTTAACTTCACCCTTTTGTTGTTTGATTGTTATTAAAATGATATATATATGTGTGTATGTATTTTTTTTAGAACAAAAATGTTATATTTTATTTCATATAGGATTTTTTTATAACTTTTCATAAGACAATAACATATAAAATATAAATTATATGTTAAATCCATTTTTTATGTTACTACTTTATATTTAGCTTGATCTATGGATATAAACGAGTTAAACTACGTGTAAGCTCTTAAAGTCAATCAATAAATATTCATGAATAAATTGTTTATCATTGAGTTAAATTCGAATTATTCGTTAATAAATTGAGTCAAAGTAGAGTATTTTAAAATTTAATTCAAAAATCTCAAGAGTTTAATTTATTTTTTTAATATTTTTATAATATGTATACATAAATAAATAATAAAAAAATAATATTAATATTTAAATTTATAATTTTATTAAACTTAATTGAACATATATAATTAAATTTGAACAACTTAAATAAATTATAAATTAAAATAAAATTTGATCAAACTCAAACTTAAATATGAGTTTTCACATCAAGCCAGTATGATAGATTGACGGTGTACCTATGATTGGATTCGATTACACCTTAGTTTGGCCCTAAACTAAAAATCCTGGATCCACTGGTGCATGTGCTTGCGTTGTACATTGCAAATACCGCATGGCATTGGCTTTATGGCTTTTGCCATTCGAGAAAGCAATCTCCTCTTGAAAAGGGAAAGATTACAGTGCCCCCAGCTGACTTTCAACCTTCATAATTGCTTTCAAGAACACAAAAAAGGGTAAAAGAGAAAAGAAGATAATGACCTATCGATAACGTGGCCATGGGACTTCAAAAGCTGGCAAAACTTGCTTCTTTCTTTTGATGGCTGGCTATTCAGCTTTAATTTGTGCCACTTCTAAGCTCAAAACGGTAACCCCCATTTTTGCCATTTGATTTTAACGTGACAATCACAACCTTAACATCATCAATTTTCATATTTTAGCCGATACATTAGATTGAAAGTAAATTTGTCCATGAATCGGGTTGCTATTAAGGTTTGCAGGTTGAATTCATTTGGGTCGGATCTTATACAAGGATTTTAAGCTTAAGTCTAATTTAGTAGCCGTTGGATCTTATCGTATTTTTTATATGATGTGATTAAGTTTATTACATCTTTAATTGAATTTAAACATCAACTTCAATAAAATTAAATCAATATAATTTTTTCATTAAATTTTTTTTAATCGTAGTTATAATAATTTTTTTTCATCATAATTATAGTAAAATTTATTATTATTTCAATTTTACCGTAACTAATCTCATTATCAATCTAAATAAAGTTTTAATTTGACTTAAATAATCATTTTATTTGAATCTAAATGGGATTTTGGATAAGCCTTTCGAAAATGATAATTGAGTCTAACCAATTCCATTTCCGTACTTCTAGTTGAAAATTGATGTCCTTTTAAGTTTTAGAATATGGAAAATCCTTTTTTTTGTAATTTATATTTACACTCTAAATATAATTAATAATTAAGAAAAGATAAATAACTACATTTGACAAACTAAAAATAAGTTTTCAAATATGGTTAAAAAATTGAAACATTAATGTACAATATTCGATTTTCAATTTTATAAAAATATTTAAAAAAATAAGGATTTCCAAATGTAGTAATTAATTAGAATTATTTCGTTGATCATTTAAATTAATAAATTATAAACAATGGAGATAGCAAAAGGGGAAATATATATTTTTCCCAAAACTAAGTACAAGTCAGATTCATGTTCATGTTTCAAACTCAAAATTAATTATAATTTTCACAAGGGATATGTTGAGGCAATGAATAGATACTTTGAAATTTATAATGCTTTGGAGAATGATACATATATAAAATATAATATAATATAAAAATGATATAAAAATTTATGTGAAAACAACATAATTTTAAATTGATAAAAATTATATATAAATTTAATAAAAAATATTTTTTATTTAATATATTAATACAAATTGTAATATAATAATTTTTATATTTTATATATATTTAACATAAAATAAATATAACTGGAAAACATGAGCGGCAAAATCGACGTGGAATGAAAGAGATATAAAGGGAAAGGTCCAAAGGGGTGGAAGCTGGTGGAATGGGATCGGACGGCACTTGGGATTCCTGGGCCACATTTGGCTACCGCTAATCATGCTTTCCAAAGGTCTTTAGTAGTGTTTAATAATGATTAGGCTAAGGGACAATTAGGTTTCCCCAATTGATGTCTGCGGCCGAACAAACCCCACCCACGCTTAATTAAAGCTTCAAACCATCTTTCTTTTGCTCCTTTGCCCAACGTATAACCATCATTTCAACAATATAATATACCTTATTTTGCCACTCACGCACTTACCTTATAATCATAATCAAACATTATATCTATAAATAAGAAATTATTAAATAATTAACCAATAAATTAAAATATAATTATAAACGATATATAAAGATTTTAATATCTCTTTGGATTTTCATATATTCAAATGTCTCTAAAAGTATATGCTAATATTATAATTTTAACATGAATTAAAAAAAATGAGTTAATTATTTTTGGCGCATATGACAATAAATAAATCCAAGAGGACAGGCAGTAGGGATTTGAAATCAGAACCTAGTTTTTATTTGTTGAATTTTTAGCAGCCATTTATTTATTTTTTATATGCATGTAATTATTTGAGTAGGAAATGCATGTAGCCGCCGTTAGGCCAGCGTTTTGGTGCAAGTAGGCACATTGTTTTAAGTTAATTACAATTGATATTCTCATTGCT
Organism: Durio zibethinus; assembly: GCF_002303985.1. The sequence goes on along the minus strand of NW_019168492.1, from coordinate 5,060,788 downwards.
CGGTGTATTTGTCTTTTAGCTTAGTCGCATCTTTAATTTATTTTATACAATAAAGGCGTGTTTTTAATTTTTTTTTATTCATTTGGTATTTGAACTGTATCTATTTTAATTTAGTACCTAAAGAATATCAAACCGTAATTAGGGTTTCGTTTGTTTCCAAAAAAAAAAATGATTTTTATAATTTTGATATTTATCAATAAAAAATTAATTAATTAATGAAAAATAACTTACTGATTAATAAATAATGAGATCATTTTTTTTAAAATTATCTTTTATTTTCAATAAAAAAGATAATTTTCCAAAAAAAATTATTTATGAAAAGGGTTTCTTTCTAAACTTGTGAGAATGATTTTACTTAAATCAGACCTTGAATATTATTTTTTTAAACTCGAACTTAATTTTAGCCGATTCAAAATATTATTATGTTAATAATGATATTTTTATTTTATTTTAATTAAAAATTAAAATATTGATATTTAAAATATTTTATACTTTTACTCATGTATGACCCTGAACATAATATTTTGAGTTTAAATTTGATTTAATCCTGTATGAAATATTATTATAGTAATAAAAATATTTTTATTTAACTTTAATTAAAAAACTAAAATATTAGTATTAAAAGTTTTTTGACATTTTAATTTTGTGTATTATTAAGCATAAATCTTTTTATTATTTCGATAATGAATAGTATTATATTATTTTAATAAGATATAATAATATATTAAATAATATTATTATTTCAATAATTAATTTTAAATAATATAATAATGTTATTATTTTCATAAAATGAATATTTTAAAAGTTTATTATTATTTTAAACTTTAAAATATATTATTTTTCTATTTTATTTATTAATGTATTTATATTATTATTTCATAATAAATATAAATAAATAATTATTTTTGATTTAATAAAATATTTTCAATATAAATATAACAATTTTAATAGTATAAATATTTTTACTATTTTAATAGTACATATGACTATTTTAATATTAATATATTAATAAAAATAATATTTAAGAATAGTAATGCTATTTTAAATATTTTAAAATATTAATATAAATAATAGGTAGTTTTGTTTTAAGCATTTTTATATTAATGTAATATTTAATATTAAATATTATTACAAAAACATAATTTTTGATTATGAATAATTTTAATATATTTTAATTATAAATATTTTTAATATTTTAATAGTTATGTCAATATTATTTAAAAAACAAATTTTCAAAAAAAAATCACACAACATAAAATATTTTTCCTTAACTTATTCAAACAATAAAAAATCACTACTTTTTAAAAAATGTAAATATTTTAAAAAAAATTTTCGAAATTCAATTTTCGTGAAATAAACAAAGCTTAGAAATTTGATTTGTATTTTGTAAGACAAAAGTCAAATTATGACACTAATCCATGTATTTTAACAAAATTTATTCTATTATAATTCATAGAAATGTAATCCCTCAATTATTTTAATTTGATAATTTTAGTCTAATTATTAAACTTGTCAAATTTTACATTGTTAAAAATATTGATGTGATTATTGATTTGATAACGATATTGATTTATTGACTTGACAATGATTTTACCGACATAGCATTAATTTTGTTGACGTGATAATATGAGTAACTGAGATTAGTTATCAAATTATGAAATAGTGCAAATAATTCATATACTCATATGTAAGAATATAAGTGAATAATTTTTTTAAAAAAATTATTCGTAAATATATTCAGTTTTTATTCGTTTATTATGTTTAACAAATAATTATGAACAATATTTTTATGTTTGTTTATTAAAAGAATTAAATACAAATTGAGGTCTATTTGATTTATATTCGTGAATAAATTTGTTTAAGATTTGTTTAATTTATTATTTATTTATAATAATAATAAAATTACAATTTTATCATTTACCCTAATCCTATTTTAAGGTATATATTCGTGTGGATTTATTTGCTTAAATTTGTTTGATTAATGTTTGTTTATTATTTATAAATATATTTATTTATATATATTCATAAACATATTCGTTTAATATTCACGACAAAATCTGTTTAACTTAATTGAACTGAAAATAAAATCGAATGCACACATCTTACCTTTTAAATGAATTAAACTCGAATGAATGCAATAATTTTTTTTTAAACCGAACTCAAATATCTCTAAAAATAAATGAATAGATCATAAATAAATTTTTTTATTGGTCAAATAAATGGCATTAACTTTTGACTTTAACAGTGTTAATTTTTGGATAATTCGATTGATAAAATTTAGATTCATGTATTTAATTGCAAATTTTTAATCTTTAAGTATGAAGTTAACAAATAAAATATTTAACTTTTTTTTTTAGTGTTAAAATCAAGAATTAAGGCAAGCACAAAGGACCAATTATAAGAGGTAGTTGGGTTATGGCTTATGGATATGATACATGCAATTTTAACAAATTAAAGGAAAATGAATGAAAGAGATTTGAAAAGGTTCAAAAGTAATTAGTTGCTTTGCTTAACAATGTGACAATAACACCACCTAACTAACTGCCCATTATTACTTGATTTTATCGTTCAAGAGAATGACCATCAAATTGACAATTAATATATATAAAATGTAAAAGTAAGATTTTAGAAAAAAAAAATTAAATAAAAAATTTTACAAAAAAAAGACAGCGACTGAGCGACACACAAAGTCAGGGAAGGAACAAACGCTTTCTCTCTCTTTTCCCTTTCTTTTTTTTTTAACCCTCCTGTCTTTCTCCTTTAAGAGAAGGCAGAAAAACATTCTCCAAAACCAAACAATCCCCCCAAATCAACAATACCCTTTCCTTTCCTCTTCATATTCTTCTTCATCTTCTTCTCTCTTTGTCTGTCACGGTCATTTGCCGTTTCTTCAGCTGTTACAAATTGAGAATCTTTCACCATGTTCCTCTGTTAGCATCAGTCTCTCATTCTCTGCTTTTCTCTTTACACATTTTACCCATATTCCAATCTACAATCTGTAAGTGATATCATATTTTCAGCTGCATTCTTTCCTTTTCTCATTTGGCTTTTTCCTTTTTTTTTTTTTTTTCATATTACTCCCTTTCCTGCATGGGACTTTGACCACTTGCAAGGTTATCATTTTTTTTTCTTTCTTTGCATTTTTTTATTTTCTTGTGGAATTTTAATAATGACTGAAGAGGAGAAAAAAGAATTGTGGGTAAGAAGTTGTAATGTAGGTTGGAAAACTGGTATCATGTAGCTGCCTTTGTAGGTAAGAAAAAAAAAAGATATTTGCAGTCCATAAAGGGTGATAATATCTCCTTTTATTCTTGCAAATAAAAGAGTCCTGTTATTGATCGTTTTCTTTTCTTTTCTTTTGAATTTGTGCTTTATTTAATGTGAAATGTACAAATTTTAATCTATGTTTACAGCTTCAAAGCACAGCTTTTGTTTTTATTTTTCTTAATGGTCAGAAATTTGAAGACTCTTTGGTCAAATGTAAGTAGAAATTTGGGAGTTGTAGCTGAACCTTGGTACTTGATAACTGCTTATTTGGATCTGTAGAAACTCCTACTTGCTGACAATAGATTTATGCAGATTTCTATTTTGCCTTTCATTCTTCTTTTTTTTTTTTTTTTGTGTAATCTCCTTTTTGGTTGAGTTGATTTGCTTTTGTTACTCAAGTATAGACTGTCTATGTCTTATTTGCTTGATTTGAGTTTTGCTGGTACTTGATGGTGGTTTCGCCAAAAGCTGTTACTAAATGCAAGATTTCACTGCTATATTTAAGTTCAGAATGTGATTTTCTGATTCATATATTTTTCAGTTCAATGAATAAAATATAAATATTTTGTTGGATTAATTATGCAAATTAATTTTGAGGTGAAATTTAAATGTTTCTGATGTTTTAGTAGTTTGCTTGAGGTCTGATCATGAGGTTGTTTTCTTTTTTGTGTTTATTTCTAAGGAGCAGAGAACTGACACAAAAATGATAAAGATAAGTCCTGAAATTGATGAAACAATGCTCACAGAATCAATTCTGGCTGTTTCGGTTGATGTGAGCTTTGCTTCCGACCACTTTCCGAAGTACAAATTAGGACCTGACAATCAGATTTTGGAGGAGACAAGAGGGGACAACAATGGTCCATCACTGAAGGAGGTTGTTGAAAGGGAAACAACACAATTATCTGGGCAGCACAAGCGACTCTCAGTTCGTGACCTTGCTAGTAAATTTGATAAGAACCTTGCTGCTGCTGCAAAGTTGGCTGATGAGGTTACTACCATTTATTTTTGTTTGCTCCAATATTTTCCAAAAAAGAAAATGCAAAAAATCTGCTTGCTAACATTCAGGCTCTAGCTAATTGGGAGTCATGGGTCATCTGAATGATTCTCTTTTTTCCATTCAACTCTATCTGGAATTTTCCAATATCTGAACGGAAAGCATCGAGTAGTTCAACAAAAATTTAGCTCCATCTGTAGTGTCTTTGTTTAACTCTTCTTTCTTCCATTATCTGACAGCAATATCAATTTCATTGACAATGGATGATTTAGTGAATTACACTTATTTTCTTGGAATTCAGGCAAAACTTAGAGAGGTTGCTTCTTTGGAGGGGCATGTTCTTTTGAAGAAACTTAGAGATGCCTTAGAATCTTTGAGAGGCCGTATGGCTGGGAGAAACAAGGAAGATGTCGAGCAGGCTATTTCTATGGTTAGTTGTTTTGCTTTGTCATTTTCTTTTTTCACCAAGTTGTTGGTTTTAAGCTTAATGTGTCACACCTGTCACAAGTAGCTTTGTTTAATTCAAATATTTGAAGCAGGTTGATGTATAGTGTTCCAATTGTGCAACCCTTCTCTTTCATGATATAATGTAATCATGTGTCACCAAGCCACATCATGCATTCATATGAACAATAAGCCATATTCCTTTTTTCTTTTTACTGTTAGTTTATGCAGGTCTGCTATAGCAGCTAAGAAGGCCAATCTAATTCTTTTTTTTTTTTTTTTTGAAATGGAAGACCAACCTAATTCTTGCTTTGTAGTTTACAGCTCTTTTTCCTTCTGGGCATGCCTAAGTTATTGCACTGAGCCTTTTCCTTATGCATTGAATAAAAATGATTATTACATGGATGATATTCAAAAACACTTATCATGCCAAGGTAGAACTTTATTTTGTGCCTCTCTAGTTCCTGTTATAAATCACAACATAACATTAAAAGGATAAATCCTTACTTTCTAAACATTTCATGAACCATAAAAATACAGATTGGTCTAGCATCACTAAATTCAGAAATTATTCTATTATATGAATATCTTAGGAAAGTTTGAAAAAAAAAAATAATCAATGCTTCTATCTCTCTTCTCTTAGGAAATTATCCAGGAAACTGCAAGATGAAGGCAAAAAAAAAAAAAAAAAAAGCTTGACAGTGCTTAGCTGTTATGTATTTGTTTAATTTTAATTTACCTCTTGATAGAATCTGGTAGGAGCTAATACCCTAACACAAATCAAACTTTGATTAATATCCAGTTTTATGTGAACTATATGCTTATGTGGATGCTCTGATGGATCCAATTGACCTGAGCCATGTTCCAAGCATTTTGTGGTATGGTCTAAATATGTACAAAAACTTGCTTCATAAAAAAACGTGTACATAAACATAAATGCTTATTCACCTTAACAAGTGAACATTGAATAAATAGAGAGAAGTTGACTCTGCATGCAACCTTGGCCATGTATTTCATATTCAAATTGTCATGGTAACTCATTACTTTCCTGCCAAATTATCAATGTTTTCCATCATTAAATGTTTTCTTTGAGACCAAATAGACATGTGCAAGTGAGTGAGCTTTGCATAGTCATTCATGTATGTGCATCCTCACCTATGGAGTTTTCTTCTGCATAATACAAAATTTCATCTCTGATCTTGATATTTTTTTTCATTGAAGACATTCTACATCATAATTTTTTGGCTATAACTACTTTTTTCACTTTGTAAAACGTTCAGGTTGAGGCTTTAGCAGTTAAATTGACTCAAAAAGAAGGAGAACTGATTCAAGAGAAGTTTGAAGTGAAAAAACTGGCAAATTTTCTCAAGCAGGTCAGTTAATGGCAGTCAAGTTTTGGATTGTGTGTATGTTTCTGATTATCGTGATCAAGCATGTTTTCTGAGTGGAAGAACGCAACTTAAGAATTCTAAAGGCAGCACTAGTATTTCCTGTATGAAGGCATGATGTAACTTGAACTGTTCATTTGTAAGGCCTAGTTAAGTCCAGTGCCAGGAGCAAAGGAGTTTTTTTTTTTTTTTTTTACCGTTTTTCTGTTTGGTCTGAAACTGTTCTTGATTCTCTTCATGTGTCAAATGAAGATCAGCCTTGTCAGGAGTTTGCAGTTTGAATCTTTATGTTTTGTTTTTTCTTTCTATTAAAAAAAATCTCTGGGCATTGTACTATTGCTAATGCGCTTTTTTATTGCCTGCTTTTAAAATTTTCTTTCTGAAGGATCCTCTGTTTTCATTTTTACTGAATCAAATTTGCTGTTTTATATCTGCAGGCTTCTGAAGATGCTAAAAAGTTAGTAAATCAAGAAAAATCTTTTGCTTGTGCTGAAATTGAAAGTGCTAGGGCTGTAGTGCAGCGATTTGGTGAGGCCCTTGATGAGCAAGAAAGGAATCCAGAAAATTCCCAAAAAACACAGGTTTCATTGAATTGTTTAAGTTAGTTTTCCTCCGTTATTCATCAGTTTCAGAAGTGAGAAGCTTTTTTGTCTAACTTTTAATGCCAAGTAAATAATCCAACTAGACACAGCATAACTACTCTAAGTTGCACTTAATTAGTACCATGCAATTGTATTTAGTCAGCTATTTTAGACTGCAAATTCAGACTAAAATAATAATGCTCTTCATAGAAGTATTGGAAAATGTGGCTTGTATTTAACCAAGGTTTCCCTTGTCACAGGGGTGTCAATCACCATGTAAAAAGAGTGTTGATGCCTTTTAGTTTGTAACTTGCTTTCAGCCAGAAATCTAGGGGTGTTGATGCCTTAAACTTATTTCTATTATTTTCATATAGAAGTCTTTTAAGGTATCATCATTAAGAAAGTCTAACATCGATAAAAATCTTAGTAACTTAAGATGAGAAATTGGTTCTTTTAGGGGATTCGGTGAGAACTAAACCTCACCATAATCTCATAATGTTGGTAGTGAACTTCTTCATTGTTACGTGTGTATGTAGGTAATAGGTTCTCCAACCATGTATATCTCTTGTGTTGTCTTAATCTTACTTTAATCTAAGTAGGTTATTGTAATTATCTCATGTTGTCAGTTTTGGTTTGGAATAAGGTTCTAAATTGTAACAAAGATATGCCAGTATAGCAACATTTATTTATTAAAATATTTTGTCTTTTACTTATGTTGCATTTGGAAGATTATTGCTTGGATTTGATTTGATGTCTTATCATTTGAATAAGTAATTTTGATTAAAAGAGTTTGGCCTTGTCCAATGTACATGTTGATCTATAAACATATAAACGCACACACACACACACACGATTCAGCTGATGATGGCCAATTTTACTAGCATGTATGCTGGTTAAGCCATCAGAAAATTGATAACTATGTAGCAGCACGGGGAGTAAATGTTTCCAAGCATATCTAGTTATTGTGCCTCCATTTCCAAATGCATTAATTTGTTGTTCTAAGAACTTTTATTTTGATTCATTTGGATGCTCATGTAATCTTCAACTTATAATGTTTAGTAAGACTCTAGTTGTCTTTGTAAACGCGTATAAAATCCTTTTTGTACAACATGATACATACTCAACAACAATTGTTTAAGTTCTCTCATTTATGATTTAGCTCCTGGTATCCTGGTAAATGGCTATTATATACTTCTTACTGCCAGAGTACTTTCCTGTTTTCCTCTTTTGACTTCATTTCCTGATAAGAAAATCACTTTTTACCACAGTATTGTAATTTTGGATGTTCGTTGGTGGTATATCTGTTAATTAAAATTCTATTTCACAATAAAAAGTTTTAGTTTTGTTTTAATGGATTGAATTTTCAATGTATTAATTTTTTTATCCTTCACTTTTGAATTTAAATTTAAAATTGATCAGTTTTTTATATAGGTACATGTATGTTTTCCTTTGTGTGATAGTCTCACTTATCTCCATGCCTGTGATGTGATTAAAATAGGAGATGCATGTCAAAGATAGGTTTTGTGCATTGTGATTGAATGTTTCTATGTTGAAGATGTTACATACTTTATTCATCTTTGATTTTATCTCTTGCAGGAGGTTGAGGAGCTAATAGAGGAAGTTCAAGAGGCTAGAAGAATTAAATTGATGCATCAGCCAAGCAAGGTGTGTTAGTATAGTCTCCTAGGTCTTGTCTTTGAACTAAGGTTTCTAGAAAATGCAGATAGTTGAGCATCACTGCTGTTCTATTAGATTATAGATATTTGTTGATAATCTCTAAATGTGGTTATTTGTCTGTATGAGTTTTCTTATGCATTATAGTTTTTACTTTTTAGTTAATTTTTATGTTTGCATCGAAGAGAAAGCTCTCTTTCCTTTTTGTTTCTTTGAGTTATTGTCCAAATTCTTAACTTCTATTTTACCATACAACTACATGAATCAAATGAAATGGCTCTCATCGCAGTAAATGAAATACTATTTGTAAAAGGGTGTTTATAAGAAGTGGCTTTGTCTTATTTCAGCTACTGCATCTCTGTCTCTGTCTCTGTCTCTGTCTCTGTCTCTCTCTATATATATATATATATTTAAGGAGGGGTACACTTACTCTGGTGTAAAACTAATTAAGTTTTGCATCCTTTCATGTATTTTGTAAATCCTATTGTTAGATCTTATGTTCTATTCATGTAGATCATGCATGCCAAATTTCAAGTTAATTGAAAATTATAACTATTTGTTTAATAATAATAAAATTTCAACCATTAAATTTATATAAAAAAGATAGCATTCTTGATCATTGTGATATAGATATTGGATTGACTGGAAATTCAAAGTGCGTGGTATGCTTGAATAGGTTTTTAAATCCAATAGTTGGCTTGTCAAAATATTCATTGAACCGGAAGTTATGGAAGAGAGTAACGGTATGGATTGTTACATCATTGCAATTTGATCATCTTCTCTCTCTCTCTCTGTCTCTCAGTGTTATAGAATATATATATATATATATATATATGTATGTATGTATGTATGTATGTATATATGTAGGCATATGATTGAATATGTGTATCATTGAATGAAAACATAAGTACAATTTGCATTTGATAAATAACTTCATCTTGTAGCTTTTAGGAACTGTGTCCAACTTATTGGATCATCATTTGCTATGCTTAATTGACATGTCAAGGCTCCAAATGCAACATTATTCATTGCCCATGCCATCAATTAAATTGTAGAATTTTGGTGTCATTGTTGATGCATAGCTCTTTCCATATTTTTCCACATAGAGGTGAATTGCTTTGCCTCTTTCTTTCTCATTGTATGACATTGAACACAATGTTTTATTGTGGTACCTATTTGTTCATTTGCTTGTATTTTCTGGTTTTTAATAATATAGCCTCACATTAATGATTTAAGGCCCAACTGTGCTACAAATATTGTCACTTACTGTTCTTTGTTTATTTATCCTTTGTAACAAATTATAAATCTATTTTCTAGTTCTACTTTTCTCTTACTATTATGTATGCTGCTTGGCTACATTTACATCTGCAGTTAAGTAGATGAGATTTATTGTTAAATATATGATTGTGATATAATGGCAGCTGTTGATGTCATGTTTTCAGGTGATGGATATGGAGCATGAACTTCGTGCTCTAAGAACTCAAATTCGAGAAAAATCTATATTCTCAATAAAGCTCCAAAAGAGGTATGTTGAATTTTTTATGTTACAATAATACCATTGGACTGCTTGATGGTACTTTTATGATAAAATACAGTAGATTTGTCTTGATAGTGAAATAGAGTTAGAGAGAGAAGAGTGCGAGAAACTCTTGCATGTGAGTGTGATTCTCCTATGAGATTAGGATAACACATGTAAAGAGGTAAAAAGGGTTTAGTTAATACAATGAAGGGCAGTAATAGCTCACCAGATTGAAAATGTGTTAGGGTGAGTGGCTGTTAAGGTGAGTCTTCTGATTGGTAATGTCATGTGTGTCAAGATTTACACATAGGTGTCATCAAACATCTCAAGGGAAGGTTAAGGGGTAGCACCATATTTGGACCCATGAAGTCAGCACTCTCTAGGAAGGCTAAGACATCCCATAATCTATAACTAACCCTAGGATTCTGCTAATAATAAAGAATTAACCCCCCTCCCTCGTGGTTATGTAGCCTGTTGTTGAACGTGTGCAATACTTGCAAGTAGTAGCTGCAGATATTTGATGTAGACAAGTAGAGGGAAGAGAATAGAATATAGAAATCTAGATGGAAAATCAGAAATAGACTGAAACAATTAGGGAGAAACATCAGAACTATTGAGAAACTAGAAAAGAATCAATAGATTGAGAAAACTTGATACTCAATATCTAAATAACTTAAATATTCATCAGTCAAAAGTCCTAATTGAAACTAAAATAACATAGGCATTTATAACTAAACCCAAAACCCTAATAAAATGAAAATTACCAAATATAATCTAAAACTCAAAAACTTGGAAAAAAAATGTAAAATACTAATTAATATAATATTACCTAAATATTTTAAAATATCCTAAATATATATAAAAATTAAAATTAAACCCATAAAATATAAAATAAAGCCCTAGGTAATTTAATCCCTCAACTAGCATAGTGCATCCTCCATCATTATGCTCATGGGTAAACTAGTAAAATTATAACTACTCAAGAAAAATCCATCTAAGGATGTTGCAAAATGGTTATATATGTCTGATATTAGGAAGATTCAACAGACAAAGTTGGTAGTAAAATCATTTAAAATCATATAGCAAATGTAATTATGCTTGGTTATATACTTATTATATATCTTTTCAGTATATAGGTTTGGAATTTGGATAAAATGGTGGTGGATTAGTATTCATGAGTTAATCTTCTTGAAAGATACTAATTGAATGAAACAAGAAATAAGAGCCAACTTGGGAAGAGCTGCGATAATGTTTAGATAATTTCCGTGGTGCTGAAAACCAAAGTGCATCAAATTGACAGAGCCTACCAAACTCTTCTTGGAAGTCATTAGGTTCTGTGAAAGTTGAATATTTTGTAATATTACTGTATTAATATAACTCAAAATGTTGGAAGGTAAATTTCATTAGCCTACAGGTTAAGGTTGTTACTGGATGTTGGTAGCCAATGCTTCTAAGTCTTGAACATCATTACCTTGCTTCCAACAAGGTCTTTGGTTAGTTTTAAGATATATTTCCTTATTAATTTCCTGTTGTGACTATCTTTTTCCTGGCATGTTATCTCTTCATAGTACCAATCAAGCCTTAAATATTAGTGGGTGGAATGGCCTAGTCTGGTTTATGATAAATTCTGAGGTTCTAATTTATGCCTAGTTAATTACAGCTGGCAATAAACAAGAAGGTTGAGAAGAACAAATCCCTTGTATATGTGTTGCATGGTTCTGAAACTCTTGGTTCATGCTTACGACTCCAGCCTTGCTCTGATAATGCTCCATTGCTTTCAAAATCTTCAATTCAGTGGTATCGACTATCATCTGACGGAAATCAAAGGGAAATAATTTCAGGTATCTACTTCATGAATGTTTTTTTACCTGCAAGTCTTGTAACCTCACTGAAGCTGTCTTGGTTAGTTATGTCATTAAACATACTGTTCGGTGAACTTTCTATCTAGGGTTTTCTACCAAAGAGTCACGGTGTTGCAGGTGATACTAATGCTCTTAAATTGAATACCTATTAAACTTGTCAAACAAATTCCACGTAATTGAGATATTTTAATATGAACATTAAGTGAACATAAGGCCATGTGAAATAATGCCTTGAGTACTTATGTTGTTGTTTGAATACTACTTCTACGGCTGGAATGTCAGAAACATCCTTTACCGTTGTTAACTGGTTGTTACCACACAAATAACATACAGGCAGATTTATATAGGTAACTCAATTTATCATAGTGTTTTCAAGGGGTAAAATACATGCTCTCCCAACTTTGGATGACCTTTTATTTTGATCACCCAACTATAAAATCTAAAGTTTTTGTCAATAACCTTTGAGTAAATGTTTTCTTTGGTCACCCAGCCTTATGAGGGCTAGCAGTGGATGATGTGGTCACGCACCTAGACTGACAATCCCACATGACTTGGCCATGTCAGCTCAATTGCCACAGCTTTTTAAAAAAAACAGGTGTCCTTAGCCAAAAAATTTTCATTTTACTACTTCTCTTCTCTCTCTAGACTTCCCAATCTCTACTCTCTCTTTCATTCAACACCACTACTGCCATCATTTCCGGGATACTGGTGCTGGATCACCATCTGTGACCGTTTTCTGCTGCTTGCTGGTTCCAGATTTCTTTCCAAATCTCGCCCCAAAGTCTTCTGCTTGATTCCCTTTTACTTATATCATATAAAAATTTCCTAAAAACTCTTAGAAAGTCCTAAATTTCAAACCAAATCCCACACCTTAAAACCTATTTGTCACCGGCACCGTTTCCTTCTTCCTCTAGTCCAGTTCTACCCCTTCACAAACTTGAGAAGCTCCTAAAACAACCCCAAAAACCTGAGGTCAAAAGACCCTAGAACCCAAAAATCTGAGACTCAAAAGGCCACCTGTATCCACCCTTCTCCGCCACTAAAACCAAATTTTTTGCTGCTTTTTTATTCTATTATGTTATGTTGCTTCATCTATGGCAATGATGCTGATAGGTTTTTATGGCTAGGGTTCTCTGGCAGCCACTACCGGGCAGTGGTAACAACAGTTTTTTCAGTTTGAGGGGTTTTAGGTGTAAGGAAAGTTAAAAAGGGAAAGGGGAAGAGGAAAATCGTATTTGGACTGCAGCTGTGGTGGCAGACCAGGGGCTTCAGGTTTCGGTTTTTAGGTAGAATGGAAGAGAAATGATAGGGAAACAACCTAAGATGGTTTTCTGGGCTTCGGATTGGCGCAGCTGGAGTTTTTGGTGTAGGAAATATCAGGTTTAGGTCTTAGATATAGGAGATTCTAGGGGTTTTTTAAGAAATCTAGTCTGGAAGAAGTGTTTAGGAGGTGAAGAGCAAGAAGTGAGCTCATTTTGGTAGGATTCCGACATCAATGAGTGGTGGCCGGAGGGGCATCATGGTGGTAATGTCTACAGTCTGGCATTGATGGTATGTGATTGTTTTTTTGAAGCTTGAGAAGGTAGAGAGAGAGGGAAGGGGGAAATTTTTTTATTATGCCACGTCAATGATGCCAATGTGGCATTTTTTATGATGTGAGCCTGCCATATGGCCACTGACATCTTAAGTAGAGTGCCCTGTCAGTATTCCGTTAGATACTAATGGCTGGGTTACAAAAAGAAAACTCTTTCTCAAATGTTAGTGACTATGCTGATAGATTTTATAGTCAAGTGACCAAAAGAAAAAGTCATCCAAAGTTGGGTGACTCTCCGTGTATTATTTTACCCATTTTCATAGATTTTATAGTTGAGTGACCAAAATAAAATGTCGCCCAAAGTTGGGTGACTCTCTGTGTATTATTTTACCCATTTTCAAAAGTGATTTAATGTGCATTTAATTGCTGTAAACTCTAACAGATGTCTGTGATATTCTCTATTTCTGCCATCAAGCCCGATATAACTCTATAAATGTCCTATCCTCCATGTTTATTAGTTCAGTTGCTTATTCATCCTTCTGTAGGTAGTGCTTTAGTTTAGATCCAAGCTTTTTTTTGGCCCATAGGTCCAAGTTAGGTACATGGGGCCACAAATTTAAAAAATTACAGCTAGCTGTGCTGATCAGAGTTGCATTATATCATACTTGACTTCTGTCTGATCAAGTATAAGAACCTAACACTCATTGAAAGGTTTAATTTCTCACTTGAATGGGTTAGAAAAAACATTGTTGTTTGATAACCTATGTCATTTACATTGGATCCTACTCTATTGACTAGTTCAGTTTTTTGCATTATCAGGTGCCAACAAAACAATGTATGCCCCAGACCCCCTTGATGTTGGTCGAATTTTGCAGGCTGAAATTCTCTCAAATGGCCAAAAAGTCTCTGTGACAACTGCAAGTCCTATTGATTCTGGTTAGTTTACATCCAAATGTACAATTTGACTTATCGAATGCTTGTTCTCTTTTAATGTTTTGCTGCCAGCTTTTGATTTATGTGCCCAATTATTTAATAGTATTAAAATTGCATGTTATGATTAAATGTCAGATCATGCTCCTCTGCACCTCTTCTGCCTGGCATTATTGTATTGATGCCTAGAAAACAAGGCAAGAAAGGCTGATAAAGTTACTGTTACAGCTGCAGGTTTGGGAGGCTATGTGGAGACACTTTTGCGAAAATCCAGCAGTGAATTTAATGTATGCTTGCTTCTTCTGTTAGTTACTTCTACTCTTTGCCATGCTGCCAAAGACCAGGCAATGGGTTTAGAATTACTCCAATTAATTTGGCCATTAGTGATATTTTGATCCTTCTCTATATGTGATTTTGTGCTAGTATATCATTATGGTCTCTCAGCCATGGGGCTAGACAACTTATTTTTGCTTAGGTTCTGTTTGTTTCGCAGAAATTGGTTTTCAGAAAATATTTTTTGGAAAATGTTTACATTTTTATTGGAAGAGCAGAAATTTTTGTTTGAATGAGTCAATGAAAAATGTTTTTGGTAGTTTAGTTGTTTTTTGAAAAATCTATTTTTTTAAAAAAATAATATTGATGTAACTATTAAAATATTAAAAATGATTTATTATTAAAATATATTAAAATTATTTATTATTAAAAATATTAATATTAAAAAATAATTATATTTTAATAATAATATTTAATATTAAAATATTATATTAATATTATACACTTAAAAAGAAACTATTTGTTATTATTTATATTAATATTTTAAAATATTTAAAATAGTATTATTATTCTTGAAATGTTATTTAATTTTATTAATATAATAATATTAAAAATAGTAATATTTATTATTAAAATATGTTTATATGATTAAAATAATTATATTTTACATTGAAAGTATCTATTATTAAATTATAATGAATGCATTATTTATTTATTATTAAAATAGTAATATAGATATAATGGCCAATAAAATATAAAAATAATATATTTTAAATTTAAAAATTAAAAAAAATGATTAAAAATATTTGTATTATTAAAATTAAAATTTTATTTATTAAATAGTATTAATTATTAACATAATAAAAATATTATTTACTATATTGATTTTTATTATTAAAATAATAATATAATAATATAATACTATTTATTATTGAAATATTACAAATATTTATAGTTAATAATACACAAAATAGAAATATTTTAAATTAAAATATAAAATACTTACTATTAATATTTTAATTTTTAATCAAAATTAAATAAAAATATTTTTTATTAATATAATAATATTTTGAGTCGAGTTAAATCAAATTCGAGTTTAAAATGTTATGTACAAGGTCTATCTTGAGTAGATGTATAAAATATTTAAAATTAAAATGTTAGATGACTTTTAATATTAATATTTTAAATTTTAAACAAAAATACATTTTTATTAATATATTAATATTTTTGGTTGGGTCAACTTAAGCTTGAACTTAAAAATTATGTCTGAGGTCCGGTTTAAGTGAAACTATGCTCACGAGTTTGGTTATTTGTCTTACCCATAGATAACCTTTTTCTGGATATTGTTGTCCTTTTTTTTAGAAGCAAAGATAATTTTTTAAGAAATAACCTTATTTTTCATTGACTGTAAGTCTTTCCGTTGATCAATCAATTTTTTCTACTAAACAAATATTAAAACATACAAAAATAATTTTCTAGAAGTTATTTTTTACAAAACAAATGGAGCTTTATATATGTGTTGCATTTTTCTGGGGTTGGGGTAATGATGCAAACTTTGAGCATTTGCCCCTTAGGCTTACCTAAAGTGGTTGGAAAGTAGGGGCAGATAGAGATCCTAGGTTTGAGCCTTATTATTCTTTTCTTGTGCCTAAAAAAAAGGGAAACAAAGTAGCTTTGGTGTATTTCAAAATGATAATTCTGCTTATTTTTGTCAGATGGTTCTTGCCACTTTATCCACCTACATATGTGATTTCAAATATCAAAAAGTTTCTTTAAAATGTGCATTTGGTTGTTAAATCTTTTAGTTCTAATTGCTGATTTTCTGTAAATTGCCATCGTGCCATGATTTACTTCATCATCCTTATGTTGTCCATGATCATTCGATTTTGGTTGAGAGATAATGAGCTGATTGAAGATGGTAATTGATGATGCTTATGATTTGTTTGGTTTTGTTATTAAAGTGGACAAAGGAAATAATAAAGCAAAATAAAGAGGGAGGGTAACAAAGAGAGGGGAGAGAAACTCTTTTTAATTGCTTTGTTTGCTAAATAAGGAAAACTATGAGAAGCTTGGCTATCATCAATTTCTTTTAATTGACATGTTTTAGCTACTGCTTGTATTTGTGTTGCATTTTCTTGAAAATGGTTTCCCTTGAGATCTCCCATTTTTTTAGCAAATGTAAAACAATTTTCTTCCAAGAGGAAAAAAAATTACAAAAATTTACTTTTAAAACTCTTCCCTTCCAATCCTTATTGGGAAAAAAACAAAGTCCAAGTACTTCACTTCTCTTTTTGTTATCTTTAACTAAAAATTTTCTAAGATTGGTATTCTTTTAGTGCTCATTCTGTGTTGCACTTTGCTAGTGCAAGGGCTGCTAGTCAAATTACTCGTAAGCTACCTAGGTTCAACTTGCTGAATAAGGACTTGATTTAGTCATTGTCAAGCCATGCTTGAATACCAAGTTGACTCGAGTTTGAGTATTTTAATATTCTGCTCAAGCAGTTAAAGAGTCTAACTAATCTTTCAACTTTTTATGATAGAGTAATGCAGTTTTAGCTAAAAAATATTGATTCTATTTTAAAAAATATGATTTTTTTTTTTTTAAGATTTCATTTGGTTTTAAATCAAACTCAAGTCTGAACTCAATTCTAGTTTGACCTTGTTATTCAGGTTGATAATCAAGGTGAATTAAGTTGAACTTGAGTAGCTTAATTGCTTTTTGAGCTGAACTTAATATAACTAAATTTTGACTGAAATTTAGTGAGCTTGAGCTTTTCACTAAATTGGCTCAATTGCACCCCTTAGTTAGCACCACCAATAGGTGCAAAATGTCAATGTTTTAGGTGTTTCTCTTGGCCCTTGCATGGCCAACTTTGAGGCTTTGTATTTATTTTCATTTCTTGGCTCAATTATCTTTCCAAATAGCATTAGGAGTCTAATTGTCTCATCCAAACTTAAGAATTCCAATTCTCTTAAGTGGAATCCATATATTTTCTGGGTCCAATATCATTCCTAATTTGGTTATCATAGTTTTTTCATTTCTTTTTTAATTATTATTAAGTAGAGCTAATATTTGATCAAGTTCTACCAGATTCAAGGGATCGAGTTTTGTTTGTTAACTTTTGGTGTTTAAATTGAAAGCCATGGTTCTACGAGGTGGATTAAAGTCTTAAATCATGTTGATTGGATGCAAAATTGTCCTAAACAAACTTCGCCTAAACATAGTGAATTGAAAAGTTTAAGTTATTTTCTTTTTTCTGATGTATGTTTGATAATTTATTAGAAAGAATTTATAGATGCATGGGCGCTTGTTCTGAATCTATAATTTGACTTTTCTCCCCATGTTAATTAACACAAAGAAAGTTAAGAAAATAGTTATGCTTCAAGTGTTATTGTGGTTCATTATAACTTTTATTCTGGCACCGGTCCACATGGTAGGGATATTTGTATCATCCAGTTTTAATTCAAGTTTCTTCATATGATGTTTTTCTAGGTAGTCATTTCCCAAATCAATGGTCAAGATCATCCATCACGCTCGATCCATGCTTTCAGTGTTGGAAAGATGAGGATCAAGCTTTGTAGAGGATGGATCACTAAGTCCAGAGAAATATATTCCACAACAATGCTGGTAATTGTTTTGGTTGTTTTTTTTTATTTCTTCAGTATTTATGATGCAGTCGGTACTTTACTGATAGCTATTCTCACATTTTTGCTTTCCCAATTAAGCTATGTGGAGTTAGAGGTGATGCTAATGCTCCGGCGAAGTCGTTGTTTTGGCAACCAAGGAAAGGACTCTCTTATGTATTAACATTTGAATCCGAGAGAGAAAGGAATGCAGCTATTATGGTTGCTAGAAAGCATGCTCTTGACTGTAGCGTAAGTTCCTAATGGAGCTTGTAAGGTTTCTTTTTCCAAAGAATTTTAAAAACCAAGAATTTTAAATGCGTTTTGTGGGTACTTTTGTTTTTTTCTAAAAAAATAATTGAAATGTGAAAAATATGAAATGCAGGTGATGCTTGGAGGACCAGATGATCAAATGTAGAAGTAAAAATCTAACTTGACAGAGTCTTTACAACTGTGAGATAATCAGGGTTTGATAGTGTGAGTAATTATATTGTATGGTGTGTTTGGCAACGAGGGAGAAGAATATGAAAATTGGGTTTGGTTTTGGGTTCCACTAATTTGGTTGCATTGTTTAGGCAGTGTTTTTTGTTTTGCCTAACTACCAGTTGTAACGAGCTTGCTGTTTTTAATTGATTGGTTGATTTTGTGCCTCGTTTGCTCAACAATGCCGAAAATTTGATGGCAATTTAATTGCAAAAAGACAGTTTTTAAATGGAGTCCAAAAATTGCTTACCGTAGTCAATAGTATTTTAATGAAAAAAAAAAATTACCCTCTTCATAAATTACTCAATTAATCTTATTCAATCTACTCCCTTCTTTTCATCCCCATTTCCAGTTTTTCATAAATTACATAATACTGGTATACATTTGTTAAATGCCTTCTCTAGTATCCTGATTATGGATTGTACTTATAAAACTAATAGATATCATCTCCTATTGCTAGAGATTGTTAATGTGACATCTACTAAATGATATTTTTTGTTGCATTAATATACACGAAGGCAGAGCACTATGATAACTACAGTTGTGCAATGTGATGTTAAAAAGTTTGATGTCTCCTGATATATTATCTACTGTTATTGTTACTAGCAAGGATTTGATATTAATGAACGCAATACAGATAGTGTTTCCTAATGACATAGGAGTGTTCAAGATAATGACATCAGATCAAATTGAAAAGGAGTTTCAAATCCCAACTCTAACATGTTGAGTAGCAGATTCCTGCACAAGGGCAAAATTGCCTATCATTTGAAAATCTTAGAGGGAGATTTGGCTGATTCATTATAGATAGGTCCACTGCTTAGATTCTTGTACATGGCATTACTTTAGGATTAAATCTATATTGATTGATAATAAGTTAGCAAGCTTACCATGTATAGTTGGCAAGATTTGTAAATTTGTGGGAGTCATTTAAACACTAGTACTGTAAATTTGGCCTATAATTAATCAAATTCAATGTAGCTGGCTTCTATAACAATATCAACAATAATAACAAGAACAAAAAGAATCTCGTTATTAACTTCACAAACTTTAACAAGAATAAAGCCTATACAAATTACTTGACTGAGTTGATTCAACTGACCATTCCATGTATTCAACGTAACATGAGACATGAAGCTCTTCAAGATAAACTTATCTGTTAGACTTCCAAGAAGAGGCTCAGACAGCTTGTCCTCATCATTTCACCCTATCATCATGCTGATGGGTTGGAGTACTTTCTCAAAAAGAATATGATCCTCTGGATGATTAACAATCGGCTCAACATCAAGTTGTTCGACTCGTTGTTTCCTCTCAGTTGGACACCATTGACTTATACTTGGCCCAGGGTCGGCTACACTATGTGCCCTACCGCTACATACCCCACCTCCTCTCGTTTGTGCCATTTTGTTGTCAGATAGAACAAAAGGTCAACAATTTGTCTCTCAACCATTCCATCAAAATAAATTCAAAGCCAATATGCAAATTAATCCTATATTGAATATAGTTTATACTGATGCTGAATAATATATAAATAAATATGAATACAGGTATTGAATTATAAAGAAACAACATGAATTCAATGCTTACCGAAAAAGATTACGGATATGCATATTTGTTGCCATGAATTTAATATCCGAAATGAGTTATTGTAAGATTTTAAACGAGGATAGATATGAATTTTCGTTCTCTTTTGAAACCTAACGAAAACACATTTTTGCACGTTACTAATTCATGCAAAAAAAAAAAAAAAAAACCCAAAATGTGTAGATTTTAATCTAATTCAATCAAATAAAAAAAAAAAAAATCAAATGACCTCTTTATTGGAATGGATTACTTGAAGTTGTTGATTTCATCCAAAAGTTGGAGTTTTAGGGTTGATTGAATTGAGGATTGAAGGGTTTGGGAGAAAGTGAAGGACGGAAACAAATAATCCATAAAAACGAATGTGAGATTGAGGTTTGAAGGTTAGAGGGGAAAGGAAATGCAAGGGTAGGGGTAATGGCTTGGAAGAGTAAAAATTTCTCTTCGGTGCTTAAGTTTTGATTGTAAAGAGCAATTGGCTGTGGAGAGTAAAAAGGGGTTGCAGATAGAAATTTCTTTGCAAAAGTTTATGGTCACCTTGTAAAATTACCCAAAAAAAAAAAAAAAAAGGAGACACGTTTCAACAACTGCCCGATCATTAACAATTAAAAAAAAAATTATTCTCTCTTCTTATCTATAATAATTTTTAAGTCCTAAAATAGAAATTTCCAAATGTTAAGTATAATTTTGTCTATTTTTATTAACTTGTGTGTTTAAATTTGAGGTGCAAGGTTGACGGGCGATTTAATGGGAGGAGGATTGATCTATGGAGTAATTAGGGATGAGAGAAGAGAGAAAAGCACTGGTGAGGAAGGTTAATTTGTACCTTCCCATCCTTGCATCGAATTGACCGTGAGCAAGGTTGGATTGACTCCCCTGGTCAGCAATGGCTTTGACAAAATTTGTTTTTTTTTTTTTAGACAAAAATAGAGAGGAAAAAAAAAAAAAAGATTGAAAAATTTCAAAGAAAAAAAATAATTTTTACTTTTCTTAATTTTCTCATCTTTGTTTCCTTATATTTTCCTTTTTTTTAATAAATTTTAATAAAAAATTATAATTTAGAATAATTTCACTAAAAAATTTAATAAGTATATATTTGGTGAATTAAATTTTTTTATATTGAGTAAAAATATTTTGGGCTCTTAATAAAAATAAAGAAATAAGTAGAAATAATAAATTATATAAAAAAGTGAGAAATATGAATTTTTTGTATTAATTTTATTCCTCTCATTTTTTATTTTCTAGTCATTCCCTTTGGTTTTCAAATAAATGCTTCTAAAATCAATATTTAGAATAACTTATTTAAAAATACCAAATATATAAGATTTTATATATTTTTATTTTTTAAAAATTATATATTGCTTTCATAAAAAAATTAAAAAGCTTTAAATGTAAAAATGAGAGATAAAAAGCATGTATCCATGCATGTATAATCACACACACGTGCACACACACATATATATATATATATATAAATATTTTATATAAAAAAAAGTTGAGTTTGAATAATTTTGGAGAAGAAAAAAACTATAGTTGATCTATCACCCTATCTTTTGCCATTTTTTGTTTTCTTACTTTATTTTACTCTTCCTTCTATTATGCATTTTCTATAAAAATATTTAATTTAAAATAATATAAAAATTTATCAATTAATATTTGAAAATAAAAATCTACAACTCCTATAACATAGCCCAAGATTTAAAAAAAAAAAGAAAAAAAGAATAGTATGTCCACGAGGATCATCAGTGGCATTAATAAGTTTCTTCACAAAAGCATCTTGCAAACATGTTCCCAAGCAAGTTTAGCTGAACAAAATTTCATAAATTTTGCTATGAAAAAGACAACCATGTCTCAAACTCATAGTAAACCCCATCACTATCACGCCTACATATCAAAGAGTATCACTATCACAAATTTTGATATTTTGTTCAAATGAATATTTTAATTAAAATCTGGTTAAAATATTAAAAAAGTTTTTTTTTTTTTATTATATCATAAGGGTAAAGTCTTAGTACAAGTAAAAGAAAAGAAAAAGCTTAATTCAAAACTAAACCATTGATGTCCCTTCAAGTGCTTTTAGCAACTAGATCAAAGATTTAGAGACACATTAAAAAAATTATAAACTGTTTCATCATTTTAGTAAGATTTTATATTTTTATTATATTCAAATAAATTTTTATTTTTAAATTTATATTTAAATAAAATTTTATTTTAAATAAAATATTTATGTTAGGTATTATTTAGGCACAAAATAAAGTTTAAAAATTTATTTGGATATAAACTAAATGTTAAGGATTTATTTGGGTTCAAATTAAAAATAAAGAGAGTTTATTTGGTGCAATAAAAATATATGAATTTATTTAAATAAAATGATAAAATTCATGAGTTTTTTATTATTTTAATCTAAAAATTATAATAAGTTGTTTACCATTCATCACTTGTTTACTGAGAAATTTTATGTAGATATTGTTTATAGTTAATTTCGTATATATATCATTGAAAGGTTTTAATGTTCAAGCATAGTTTTAATATATGTATGTATGTACTAAACATTGATCATGTGACTGATTTAACTTCAAAAAATTTATAATTTCATCTTTTTCTTTTTGCATAATGCTAAAATCACTATGGTTTTGGTAATTTAAATTTATTATTTTTAATATAATTAAATATAAATTTTATAATAAACAAAAATTAAAGATTGGATCATTTTGTTACTAATAATAATAATAATAATAATAATAATATAATTAAATGTAAGGTAAAGTCAAAACGCAAACGGTAACTTTTGTTAGCTCCCTGTACATGAAGCCACACACTTAAGAGATAGGCTAACGGCTCTAATTTGCAGAGCGTGTTGTCAACCGTTGGATTTAAAAGGATCCAACGGGAGAGATTGAAAAGAGAAATATGACCGTTGGCTCCTCAGCTTCGAAAGGAAATAAATCTTCCCTCTTTTCTCATTCCCAAAAACCTCAAAAATATACAGAGGAGAAGAGAGACTCAGAGAAACCCATTCGAAATAATCAAAAATGGCTTCAAGACCCATTGTACCTCAACAAGCCAGAGGTATTATTATCATCGTTCATCGATAGTCTCTTTCAATCTCTTAAAAGATTATATATTCATGTTCATCGATAGTCAGTTTTTGTTTGGGGGAATCCCGAATTAATTTTCTTTTTCTTTGTTCAATATTTGTTAGGATATGCTTGTTTCCTTTTTGTCAAATGATTTTATGGGTATCTTGAAAGTTTCATTGGCCAAAAAAAGAAAACGATTCTTTGTTTAATTTTAAAGGGTCATAGCGTTTTGCACTTGTTTGGGGGGAATCTATTGAAACTGTATCAATCGTTCTTCAGTCTTCAGTGTTTTAGCAGGACTGAATCATTCAAGAAATAATGATTTCTTTGCAGGCGAGGCCGGCGTTGGAGGAGCAAGAGCAGCAGTTCATAAGCAGACAAAGAAGACTGAGGTAGGAGATGGGAGGAGCCGCCGTGCATTGGGAGATATTGGGAATCTGGTGAATGTTAGAGGAATGGTTGATGGCAAGCCTCAGCCTCAGATTCATCGTCCCCTCACAAGGTCTTTCTGCGCACAATTACTTGCCAATGCACAAGCTAACGTAGCCGCTGAGAACAACAAGGTATATTGTAAACCTTTTTTTTTTTTTTTTTCACATTTCTTTACTGGAAATAATAAAGTAAAAGAGTTTGTAGCAAGAAGTTAGTTTTTTTACTTAATATTTCAATTTGTTCCTTGGAATACAGAAAAATGTTTGTGTTAATGTCGATAAAGCTTCTGTTCTTGATGGAGCCGCTGTGCCTAAAAGGGCTGTTGTTGCTGCTGCTGCACCAAAGCCCGTTCAAAATAAACCAACTGCTAAGCCCAAACCGGCGGAAGTTATTGAAATTAGTCCGGATACTGAAGAAGCGGTGAAGGTGAAGGAGAAGAAAGACAAGGTTCCTGTCAATAACAAGAAAGCAACTGAGGGAGAGGGATCATCAAACAAGAAACTACATACTCTTTCCTCAGTCCTCACAGCCAGAAGCAAGGTGATTTTTTGTATCTTGAGGGGGTAATCTTTACCGGTTTCTAATCTTATGTTTCCAACTTCAAATTTGATCCTATTGCAGGCGGCCTGTGGGATTGCCAACAAGCCAAAGGAGGAGATTGTTGATATTGATAAAGCAGATGCTAATAACGACTTGGCTGGGGTGGAATATGTTGATGACATCTACAAGTTCTATAAATCAGCTGAGGTAACAAATATATATCAACAAATTCATCCGTTTGTATTTTGTATAAGATGACTTTCAAGTGCTGACATTTTATGAAACGTTTGAAAATGCAGAATGAGAGCAGGCCACATGACTATATGCACTTGCAAACTGATATTAATGAGAAGATGAGGGCAATTCTTATTGATTGGCTGATAGATGTCCATCAAAAGTTTGACCTTTCACCCGAAGCACTCTATCTCACCATCAATTTGATTGATCGGTTCCTTTCTGTGAAAATTGTGCCTAGGAGGGAATTACAACTGCTGGGCATGAGTGCCATGCTTATTGCCACCAAATATGAAGAAATCTGGCCCCCAGAGGTGTGAGTTTTTATTTTCTTTATCATATCTTTTATGTGTCGCCTTGGCTAACTGTGACGATGAACTAAAAAAATGTAGGTCAATGATCTAGTATGCATTGCAGATAGAGCTTACACTCATGAACAAATACTTATCATGGAGAAAACTATACTGGGAAGGTTGGAATGGACTTTGACAGTGCCCACACCCTATGTATTCCTAGTTCGATTCATCAAGGCATCGGTTCCTGATGAGAAGGTGAGGATTCTTCTTCCTTTCCAAGTAAAACATACTTTTTTTTTGTTTGTTTCAGATGCTTACTTTCTATATGTTTGCTTTGCTTGTGATATAGATGGAAAACATGGTATATTTCCTAGCAGAGTTGGGAGTGATGCATTATGAGACCATAATGTTCTGCCCATCAATGGTAGCTGCCTCAGCAGTCTATGCTGCTCGTTGCACTCTAGACAAGAACCCTACTTGGACTGACACACTCAAGTTTCACACTGGTTACTCTGAACCACAGCTCTTGGATTGTGCTAAACTGCTGGCTTGTTTCCATTCAAAGGCTGCAGAAAGTAGGCTTAAGGTTATATACAGAAAGTACTCGAGTTCTCAGCGAGGAGCTGTTGCATTGCTTCCACCAGCCCAAAAGCTATTATCTGCTGCTTCAGTTTAAAAATATGCTTAGATTTTTATTTTAGGTTCGGAACAGTTTACTTGCTGTCAACGATTGATCCCATTAAAAAAACTCATTGATTAGCAGAGTTGTTTTTGAGTTGGGTTTTATTTTCAGCCCAATTTTGAGTTGTTTTAAATTGTATTGGGGCTTCATAGTTATCGAGCGGAAAGAAATTTTGTACATATAACATGGATGCGCATCTGAAATTCATCAAAAGTTCAAAACAAACTAATCTTGAAATGCAATAAAAATACGTCAAATTTATCAATTATTCGAAATTTGTTCGAAATACATGAAAAATACATGCTATCTGAAATTCAATTTGTTCAAAAACATGCTACTTTTCATAAAAATATGAACTTAAAAATAATTTTAAAATTCTAATTTTTTTAATATTAAAATATATTATTATTTTTTAAAAATTAAAAATTTAAACTTTCAACTCAAGTTAATAATTCAACCACAAAATTATAAATTCTAAGGTCATATAAACTACAAATTTTGAAATATAAAATTCATAGAACAATTAATTACTAGTTAGAAATGAAATTACTTAATATTTTTATTAAAATCATATTTTATATATTAATAGTTAGATATAATATTTATATTTTAATAAATATAATAAATAATAATAATAAATAATTATAAATAATAATTATTTATATTTATTAAAATATGAATATTATTTATTAAAAATAATATCTATATATAAAATTAATAAAAATGAAATATTTATATTATATGAAAATTAGTAAAAAGGAAATTAAAATCATTTTTTATATTTTTATATGAATGTAGATTTTTTTTTATTAATTTTGCATATATACATTTTCTTTTATTAATCATTTTTATTAATTTTATATATTATTGTTTTGATAATTACTTTTAATTATGGAATCAATTAATTAATCTTTTTGTTAGATTATCTTTTTTTAAATTGCTTATTTTTACACATGTATAAATATTTTTGCAATGTCATTATTTATGTCTCAAAATATATCAGCATATTATAATATAAAGATACAAGGGTTTTGATAGTAAAAAATAAGAGTTGAGGGGTTTATTTAGATCAAATAATAATATATAATGGCTAAATTAGATTATTTTGAATACTTGAAAGGTTTTTTTTTTTTTTCATATTTTACATAAATTTATTAGTTAGTCTTGAATCAGTTTGATTTAAAAAACTCGCATGATTTACTGATTTATTATGTAAACAACTAGTTTATAACAGTTTAAAGTGGTTTACTTACAAAATTGATCTAATTATAGAATTAGATCAATTTCAGTACTGATTTATCGATTTAATTGGTTAGACCGACGATCCAATCCCATTCTGATAACCATGCTTTCTCCCTAAATCACTTTTTAAACATAGTAATTGATTACTATATTTTATCAATTACTACATTTTCAACTAAGAAAAGTTGTTGATATTAAAAATATAAAATTTATTTTGCTATTATTTTATACAATAATACTTTTGAAATTATAAAAAGCTCAAAATTAAAATTTTTCAACAATTTACAATTTTCTTTTAAAAATGTTTTTATTATAATTAATTTTTTTTATAACATATTATAATATATGACTATGTTTCTAACATAACAATATTGTATAAATGAAAAAATTGTATTTATTTTGATTTTATTTAATATAAGATCAACTACATTTATAATTATGAAATGTTGTCTTTTTGAAACTTTATCATTGAAAACAAATATTTAAATTTATAAAAATTCAATTATACATAATCATTGCCAGTCCAATTATGTGGCTTAGAATGTAGATTCGCATATCAAAATGGATATTAATTTATCATGTAATTACGTTGATTTTTAAGGTAAAATAAATTATAAAAAATTATTATTGAAGACAAATTAAAAGTGGGATAAATTTTAAATTTCGTTATAAATCTTATAAAACCTCAAGAAAAGAAGGGTTTCTAATTTAGGGCGATCACCTTCCTTTTTTGATACTGTTAAAAATCTTAAAAAATCTTAAACATCAAATTTCCTTAACTAAACTAAAAAATCAAATTATAAAAGTAAGATTTCGGCTAATAATTTTATTTTCCTCCTAATCAAATGCCACCAAATATTAATGAGTATTTCACATAAAAAAATAAAGTTTGAAAATGAAAAGAAAAGAAAATAAATAAATAGGAAAAAAAAAGGAGAAAAGTAATGCAGGTTTACAAACCAAAACTTATTAATATTTAGGTATTATACCCTGTTTTTCTTTTAAAATGAATCAAGTTTTCTACTAAAGTACATTTACTACTTTACAATGATAATCTTGCAAAAAATATCAAATGCTACCTTAGACTATTTTGTAAAAGCATAAATGCCTTTTTTTTGCCAAAAAAAAATTCAATCAATCATTGGACTTTACAAAAATCAAAATAATGAAATAAAAGCAAACATATTTAAATAATAAATAAACAAGGATATTCGAATAATTCATTTTAACATTTTCTGAATTCATTAGATCATAGATTAGAGATAAAAGCATCTTGACTTGATAAAACCTGAAATAATTACAAAAGGGTGGTTTATGGCAGATAGTCGCCAACCATATTTATTCAAATTAAGATTTAACTGAAAAAAAAAGTCCACAGTCTTTATTTGCATTTGCTCAATTATGGGCATTGAGATGAACAACGTGTTGTAATGCTGATTGTAATTGCTCATTCTTCATTCTTCATTCTTCAATCTTCATTGTTCTTGTTACTTCCATCGTCAGCACCTTTCAAGAAGTGCTTGAACCAAAATGCAGATGACTTAGGATGGCGATTGAGGCCATTTTTGTAGTCAACATATACCAAACCAAAGCGCTTGGTGTAGCCATGAGACCACTCAAAGTTGTCCATTAATGACCATGCGAAATATCCCCTCACATCCACTCCATCCCTGCAGTCAATGCATGGAATTTCTTCCTTAATTCTCAAGTATCTTATCAAATCTGCAACGATTTATTGGCTCCTCGAAGAAACAATGAGGTAATCTATGCAAGTTCTATATTTTAAGTACTTACTTGATTGCTTGAGCAACAGCAGCAAGGTATCCTTTGTAAAACCGAACCCTCAGTTTGTCATCAAGCATCTCATGGAGAGCGGCACTGTCGTTTTCTTCATCATCCATACCTAAATTGAAGCAAGCATTGAAGGTTTTTTTTTTTTTTTTTGAGAATATCATTAGTTTTTAAACTAAATATGACAAGTACATATTTATTCTTGTATGCAAAGTAGAAAAGGTTTAATTGCATACCATTCTCCATAATATATATTGGTGGACAACTGTATGTATCGGCTATGTAATTAAGAACCTTCCGCATGCCCCAAGGAACAATATAGAGCCAGTCTGATGCCGCCTGCCATTAAGAAAATCTGTTCAATGACCGCAAATTTTATATATAGTAGTGTTGCATATGATATTGACTTAAGCAAATAAATTGCAAGAAAAATAAACTTTAGAAAAGGCACTTGAAAAGCTATTTAAGGATAATAGTTTCCCTGCAAAAAAACTTTTGAAAATATTTTCCTCATGATACGTACAATGCCTTAATCAAAGAATAACAAGATTGCACTTAAAATTTTTTTTTTTTTTAACACACTTGAATCAAAAACAAGAAATGAGAATGATAGAGAATGATTTAATTCTTCAAGTGATTATATATAAAGTTGTGTTAAATAAACGGTAATAAAATTATTTATAAGTCCAAATCGATAATGTAAACACTTCTTTATGAAAAGGCACCACTTTTTTGGAATGAAGCATCATATCCAACGGACAAGATTTTTGGATTTCCAGCAAAGGCATTCGAATGCCTGATCCATAAACCGTTGACAAATTTCACACAGAGATTGATATTCATACCTTTTCACCAATCATCTCGCCATCTTCCCATTCCACTGTCAATAAGCATGAGCATTAGTGATATGAACAACCTAACAAAACAGTTGAAAATTCTTGGAAATCGGTTGAGGTGTTTATCATTACCAATTTTCTGAATCTGTTGTGCTTTATCAAAATGACCTTCTTCAGCACCATCTGCTGCATGAGAAACTAACCTCGACGTATACTGATTTAAACCAACAAAGTCCATGGAGCTATCAAGCAACTCCCTGTCTTCCTCTGTGAACTCTGGAAGCTGATCCCCGAGTCGCTCACGCATGCTTTTAGGATAGTCTCCAAAATACAATGGATGCAAGAACCTGTTAATAAACGTTTATTGGAACAACAGCTGATATGGGTCAATATGAAGTGTCAATACATACAAGATACATACATACATACATATTAATAGAAAAATATCCGACTTTCTCGAGCAGCAAGCTCTTTTTATTTTGTGCATTATCATGTAAGTGCACATAGGTGAATGCATGTAGGAGTGCATAGGCATAAAAATAGTACTTTATAATTAATTTTGTAAAACAAATAATAACAATGACTGAGTTTGAGGGAAACTACCATCCAAGCTGAAATTCAACCCGCCTTACTGCAGCACATTTATCCTCCAATTTATCTGAATTTGCCTCTCCCCATTCGCAATCGACCACTATTCCTACCTGTCCCCCTTGCTTATCCTACAAAATAGGTACAACAACAGCAGCAGCAAGAATAGCAGGTTATTTTTATAGCAATGCAAATATTTTTCTATTTTTTCCCAATAAATGCAATTAATTAGACAGCATCTATATTTACAACTCTTATAAGTTGAAATATCAAATCGTAGCCACCAGACGGAGGTCATTCTTGCTGTTATATGCCATTACATTGGATAAACAAAAAATGATAAATCAAGAACTAAAAAGAGCATGAAAGTAGAATGTCTTGTTCAAACAGATAACTAATTGATTAGAAGAACAAAAAAGATTCAGTGGTAGGAAGTAACTTACCTTGTACTTACTTTGGTATATGGAAACAGCTGCAGCATGGGCCAAAATCATATGGTGTGCAGCCAAATATGTTTCTGTTGATGAATTTTCACGTCTCCCAGGGGCAGATGTTCCAGTATCATACCCTCCCACAGCAATATGCAGTGGCTCATTTATTGTAGTCCAGGTCTTTACTCTATCGCCAAAATGTGCAAAGCAAGTATCTGCATAGATAGCAAAGTAGTCTCTGGACATTGGCCAGATGAACATTGTCCATCAGTCCTTAAATACAGTCAAGAGGGATTTCATGGTAAGTTAAATGTTGTATAAGATGCACTGCTTTAACAAATTAAAGCCATACCAAAAACACATCTGTAACATATAAGCTTAGAATGTGCACATGCATGAAGCAAATGCATTTCAAAGCAATAAACAAATTCATCATATATAGGATGAGCATAAAACAATAACCAGAAGGATGAAGTGCTTTTACAATTGCTAAGGGTGCTTTATAACAAGCAAAATGGTAAAGTAGGGATATCTAAATGGACCATCATGTTTGAATAAAAAAAAAATGAAGCAACTCTAAATTGTTCTATGCCTTATGGAACAGCTTTCTTCTTGCATCAAATTGCTTAAGGACTGGAGCTATCATTTTTTGTGGGCTAAGAAAATAGAAGAGGTTACGTTGGATGTAAGGACCTTTTACTCGTATGTATGTATGTATGTACAGTAACTGTTTAATGTATCAACCAAACAAGTGTTGATGATAATATGATATCCTCAAAAAGTGTTTTCATCAATTGCATCACAGTCACTATCATGCAAGTTTCACTGTATATCAGCAGTCAAAAGTCCTAGCCATTGATGCGAAATTGTTCCGTCAGGAATAAGAACAAACAGCAGGTTTAGATGGAATCAGTAAGCTATGTATACATCAAAGAAAGATCAGGACATGAGAGGCAGAAATGAGTGACAAATACACGAGACATTCCAAATACATGAAGAAATTAATGTTGAAGTGTAGATATTGGAATACATTCAGAATTTTTATGTAGAAAAAGCATTTCACTACCAGAAAGAACAATCTCTCTTCAATTTTCCATGTACAATATGCAAGTAATTACGCAAGAAAACATTACTGAACATCGGCTCATGAACAAAAAATTTAATGGTAATGTGAAACTTACACAATTTGCTTGTTTAACCACCCTCCTATTGACTCATGAAGATGCAATGGAAGATCCCAATGATGCAAAGTCGCATAGGGCTCAACACCTGTAAGTGCAAAGGCAATATTCTTCAAGTTGTATATTGATATGGCATTTATAAGGAAGTTAAGCCCAAATAGCATCATACCCTTTTCAAGAAGGGCATCAATCAAATTGTTGTAGAAAGTAATTCCCTCCTCATTAACTTGGGTTCCCAAACCATCTGCATGCATCAACAAAAGATATGAATACTACTTTATAATGACCATGCTGGGTAACACTATAAGATAATAAAGCAATGAAAGTCATCAAATAAGTAGTTCAAAATTACTGTTCTATAACTTTTTGTGAAAATGCTCATGATTGATGAAGTCATGGACTAGTATCAGAAACAATCCTCATATTACCATTTTTTGTTCTTAAAAGAGATATGACCTTTTTAATCAATTAAAATGTCAGAACTCGCGGCCTGATAAGTCCCATGCCTTAGATTCACAGTGCACATAATTGAGCCAAAGGCTCACTGACATCCCCGCACCCCACCTTTCCATTTTTAAGTTGCTCTCCTAGTTTTGTATGTCAGATCGTAGCAGATTGTGCATTTGCTTGATATGTACAATTTTTACTCACGTTTGTACCACCCGATTCACTATCTAAGTACAGAGCAGATTGGCAATGTTATCTATTGTAAGTAATTGCTGCTTAGAGCACTGGTACAGCATTTCTTTTCGAATGGCAACCAACTCTCCATTACCCAAAAGAACATTCATCAGAGGTATAGGGGGAAAAGCCAAAAACAAACAAAAGCCAAATGGATGCTCAATGCTATATTATATTCTATTGTGCATGGTAATGATACATCTGAAAATGAAAGTCGAAAATAAAATTAAAATCTTGAGAAGATGAACATACCTGGGAAAATACGAGGCCATGATATCGAAAATCTATAAGCTTTGAACCCCAACTCAGATATAAGGTCGACATCTTCCTGTATGCCACCGTTTACTTTAGATTCAGAAAAGAAGAAAAATTGACAGATAGAGAAAAGAGGATTCTTAGGAGAGCATATATAAAAATTGATGAATAAAAACACATAATATACAAGCATATGCTATTGTGTGCGACGGCCAAAATTAAAAGCTCTCGAGGGTCACAACAAAAGCTGCCAAAGTTTAGCGATCTGCTGAGACCTGCACAACCAACATGGGATATTGTCCTGTTTTAACTCAAAAGTCTCATCTTGCATACATAGGTTAAAGTCTCTGCGTATTAATCATGATATATCTTCGCAAATTTCAATTATGGAACTTGGGGGAGTTACCTACTCGGTAGAGAAATAATATGAAAAAAAAAAAAAAAACCAAGTTGATCATATCTAATACCTATAATATACACTAACCTTGTACCGGTGATAATGATCCACTGCCACATCACCACTGCTTCCATCAATAATTTTTCCTAATAAAACAAGAAAGATGAACAACCAAAACCGAGTATAGCACATTATGACAATTCAACAAGCGTAAGTATATTTTGCAGTTTGGGTTTCGAGGGAGAAAATAAATAAATAAATTCTTCAGAAAAAGGAAAACATGTTGGCAGCTGCCAATTTCCGCTAG
Source organism: Durio zibethinus (assembly GCF_002303985.1). Next base: position 5,027,664 of record NW_019168492.1, on the reverse strand, counting down.
TATATGTATTATGGATACTTATTTTATTTATTTATTTATCATATTCATATAAACCTTCAGTGTGTGAGAAAACATCCCATATGCTTGCACCCCTGCCACCCTCCTTGACACCTCCTTCAATCTATCAAAAGAAAAAAAAAGAACAAGTTTGAAAATGAAAATTTTTGTCTGATCCTTATTAACAGATACAGCAGCAGTTACTATTGTTAAAAGCAATTCCAACAAGAATAATAATAAAAAAAGACCTGATAGGAAGCAGTAGCAACACCAAAGACAAAGTCAGGAGGGAAATCAGCTCGACAAACTTCTTTTGTGTTGGAATCATGTTCTTCCTCTTCCTTCAGAATATGCTTCTTCTTAGCCATTTTTCTTGTTAAGAAATCAGAGTGCGTGAGTGAGTGAGAGAGGCAGTTGCCTATGTTTATATACCGAAGGGCACTTGAAGTACTGTTGCTTTCACTGTTTGGACTTGGTTCCTATATAAGCTCTTTGGCGCCAACTATAAATACTAATATATCAAAATTTATATAGAGAGAGAAGTCAACTTTTATCATACGTTTTTTTAATAATTAATTTTAATAAATTAAAGAGATGAAATTAAATATATTTTTTTTGTTGTCTCACATTATTATTTGGATTTATTAAAATTAATGATTAAAAAAAGTATAAAAATGGATAAAACTTTTTGTTTAATTTGATCTTTTCGTGTGTGTATATATATATAAAGAAAAATTAATTTATATTGTATAAAACTAAAAAATTTAATGAGTTTTTTAACTATTAATTTCAATAAATCTAAAAAAAGAAAAAATCAAGTTAAAAAGTAAAAAAAAAAGGGCATCTTATTATTTGCATTTACTAAAATCAATGATAAAAAAAATATAAAAATATTAAAAACTTTATCGGTATAAATCGATCATTCCTTCTATATATATATATGTATATGGGAGGAATCAAGTTCTATTAGTATAAAACTAAAGTTATATTTTTTTAATCAATAATTTTAATATATCTAAAAGATAGAGAGAGACAAGTGACAAAGAGAAAAAAAAAATCTCTTTCCTTAAATTTATTAAAAATAATAATAAAAAAAAGTTATAAAAATGATGTAAAAACTTTATTAATATAACTCCATCCCTCTCTCTCTCTCTCTCTCACACACACACATATATATATATATATATATATATAAACTCGATCCCTAATTGCAAGTTGATAAGTGCTATTTTTAAGATCATTTAAGAGAGAATTAGTATCAACAAAATTTGAGATATTTTTTATTACATTATAAAAAAAAATTGGGATTTTTGTCTTGTCTAGATGATAGGGAAAAAATTTTCAAATATTTAAATTTCAGATTAATTAAGTCTCACCAAAATATAAGCATTTTTTAAAAAATTTAATTGTTCAAAATTTAAAGTTCACATGAAACTTAATTTTTCTTATTTGACCACACTTCATATTGATTTTTCTTCGATTATGTATTGATCTTTACTTGCACATATACTCTGATCATAATATAAAGATAAGTAATTGAAAATGTGAATCACAACCCTAAATTAATATCTAATAAAAGAATAAAAATAGCTTAAAAATCTAATAATTAGAATACCAAAAATTAATTATGTTTTTTAATGAAAGTACTAATACAAAATAAATTACAATTATATTTAAATATTTATTATATATAAAAATTAATAAATTAATTCATATAACTTGATAAATCCATCATAAAATTGTATCAAATCTTTAATAGAGGACACTTTAAACTTGGAATCTCAATATTTTAAAATCACTTTCTTACCATTAAGTTAAAGTATCATTAGCTTAGTGATAAATAAATTAATAATTCAAAGAAAAAACCTAAATTGGTAAATAAATTTTACTTTCGAAAATTAGATTTCAAGTTAAACTCTTTTTTTTTTTTTTTCAATTGAATCATTAAGGAATTAAGAAAAGGAAAAACTAAATAATAGATCAATCACAAGATTTCAAATTTTTAAGATCACAAGATTTTAAAAAACTTGAACAAAAATTAAATAATTATTCAAATTCTTCTTTTTTTATTATAATCAATTGAGATTTCGAATATTTATTTTTATTCGATTAAACCTTTAAACATTTATTTTCTTCTAATTAAACTATTAAGTATCTACTTTTTCTCAATCGAGTCTTTGATTGGACGGAAATGCATGTTGGCAATTAATCAATTTTTTTCTAAAAAAGATTTAATAGATAAAAATATATATTTAAAGATTTAATTGATTAAAATAAAACGATAAAACATTGGACAATTATTTTATTTTATTTCTAAAACCTTTTATACTTATATGCCTAAAATTTTTTTATCTCATTTATATTTACAGTCAGAATTGAATAATTTAATCCTTTTGAATGCTTAAAATATGGTTTTGTAAATTATGAAAGCATATTTTACCATTTATGCTCATAAAGACAAGCTGGCATTGATTTATTTGGTGCCTGTCCTCCAAAAGTGATGTTTTTTCTGCTTTTAATTTGAAACAGTGAAGGATTTTTCTTTTTCAAGCATCTAATTCTATTTCTTTCAATTCCATCTTTGCATCTATAAATGCTTTGCATTAGCTGTTAGATTCTTTACATGAAAAGGAAAAAAAAATATAATTTTCTTTGGAATAGGATGCCTGCTCAATGAAATTAACGTGGGAATTTAGTTCTATACCTTTGTCCCCTTTCCTTTTTTATGGATAATAACTAATAAGACCTTTGTAACATTTTATGTGATCAAAATACTCAAATTTAATTTATATATGAGTTTTTTTTTTTATCATGGTTGTAATAGTTTTTGATTTAGGTGAATTAGAAAAAAAAAAAGAAATTTTAACTTTGAAGAATGAATAACATTTTATTAAAGATAATTATATATTTAGTATATAATAAAATTTTAAACTCTTCAAATCTTCGAAAAAAAATAGAGAAAATATTTATAGAAAAGGACCTTTTTATAATTCATGAATAGTCACAAATTTATGTTATCATGCAACTGATACGAGCAGTTGTTTTTGTGAAACATAACTATTCAGAAAATAAATAAAATTAAATAGATTAATTTTATTTAGTCTGAAAATAAAAAATTAAGTTGTTAAATATAACTATAAAGAAAATAAGTAAAATTGAATGGATTAATTTTATTTAAATTCTAAAAATAAAAATTTAATGTAAATCATCAAACAAGTGGAAGACCCACATGCATGTTCATCTTTTGATATTTGAGATTATCAAGATTGAATCATAATAATTAAAATTAAGTTTCCTATACTTTATTCATAAATCGCAAAAACATTGATATTAAATATTTTATTGGTCCATCAAGGCAACCATAAAAAGCCCAATTCATTTGACACTCTCTGCTTGGCTTAGCTTAATTGTTTATGACCAAAGACAATTTTTTTTTTTTAACATTTCCAAAATTCTTCCAGCACTTTTAATAAATTTTAAGAAAATATTTACTTGAAAATTCATCATTTGTGACCTCTTTTTAATTCCATGGTTGAAAAAGAACTTTTTTTTTGTAGAATTTATTAATTACTTTTTATGTTGTTTAAAAAAATAAATTTATTTCTATTGGAATAATTCCGAAGCTCTCTAACACCCTTGATGAAATTTGAAAATCTTCACCTAGAAATTTCCAATAAAATCATCACTTATCATTTTATTTTAATTTCATTATTGACATTTTTTACTTTATTTATTTTTCTGAAACTTCTATTATTTTTATTTATTATTCAAAGGAAATACAATTCTTTTTGTTGAAAAAATTTAAATTATTTACAACACTTGAAAAATATTTTGAAAAATTGTTCACCTACAAATTTTAATAAAATCACCCATTGTTGATTTTTTTTTTTAATTTTTGGAAGAATTTCATTTACTTTCGAAGATATTTAAAAGTAAAAATGGATGAAAATCTTTTATTAAAAAATATTCTCAAAATTATTTCGAATGATTTTGGAAATATATTTTTTTTCGTAGAAAATTTCTTATTAAAAATTATCGATAAAACTGTCACTTACAATTTTATTTTAATTCCATATTTAGACAATTTTATTATCTTCAAATTTTATAAATTAATCACCACTTGTGATTTTATTTTGATTTCATTATGGGAAAGTTTTTTTTTTGTATTAATTGTTAAAAATTTTAGAAATTTTTATTTGTTGGTAAATTTCACTATATTCTGCCAGCACTTTTGGTAAAATTTTTGAAAAAATTCCTTATTTATAAATTATCAATAAACTCATCGCTTGTGATTTTATTCTAGTTTCATCATTTTATTATTTTTAATACATTTTACACTTATAATACCTTTTATTTTTATTTATTACTAAAAAAAGAGACTTAATTTTTATTTTATTTTTCTTTTTATATACCAAATAATTAAAAATAGTTTTCAGTTTATAAATTAAAATTTACTTGCACATGAAAATAAATTAAATGGTAGTAAACATAAATCAAAATAAATAAATTAATATTAATATAAATATAAAGAAAAAAAAAAAGAGAGTTAAACTTGGTCTAAGTGAGTTGATATGCGGATTTTGAGTGGAAACGGAGTAAAGGGCACATATCCTTCTATGTCAAAACAATGTCATTTTCTTTAGGCTATAAATACTCCTACATTATTTTTTTTATTTTTTTTTCTTTTTCTCTCTCTCCTCTCCCTTCTCTTTA